>JAODAL010000293.1:0-344151 GCA_025379985.1 Phyllomedusa bahiana | reverse complement strand
ACTAAAAACCAAAAAAAAAAAATTCTAAGTAGCTTTTGCAGGGGTTTTAGTTTCAAAATTTTTTACTTTTTCAGCAAAAATTTTATGTGAAATTCTGTAGGTTTGGCAAAATTTTTGGTGATACCAAATCTGTAGGGTTTTCCCGTTTTTTTTCTAAATTTTTTCTGTGCCAAAAGTTTTTATTGTTTTCCACCAAAGGGAAACTCCTTTAAAGCATTATTTTTTTTTTGAGGGCAAAAGTATATTTTAATGGGGGTACTGTTAAGGTTTAGACATAAGGATAAGGATAGACAAAACCGTAAAATTACCCCAAAAAAACACAATTTTGGCATTTAAAATTTTTTTTTTTGTTTCAAGTGTTTTGAACTTTTTTAACTTTTTTTTATTTGCTTTTTTTATTTATACAGTTATTCCCTCTTTATGTATTTTAAACAACGGGGGGTTTCAAGACTGGTAAAACCCCCCCATCTGAGGCGGGAAAATTTAATTTGAAAAGTTAAAAAGGGCCCAGCTATAGGAGCTTTTTTTTTCGTTTTCATTTTAGCATTTAAATTTTTAGACCGAGGCTGTGATTGTCCAACGTCTAAAAGGTTAACAGCAGGAATCAGGGGTCGGCTCTAAATTTTTGCTGTTGGCAGCGGGTATCATCTGTTGGTAATCATCCGGCACCTACCACCTATTTTTAAAAAACCACTGGGGTGGGCCGCTCCCATATTTCCTTTTATAAAAACAGGGCTTTACAAATAGGGCTACAAAAGGGAAAACTGCTGGGTCTAAAATTCAATTTTTTTCCCCAAAATAGCAACCAACAGAGAACCCCTTTCATTTTCAATATCTCGGGAAAAAAATGAGCCGCGCGCTCAAATTTGGTTGCTTTTGGGAAAACCCAAATTGATTTTTTGGGGACCTAGACAGTTTTCATACTTTGTGGCCATACATTTAAAAACTAGAAGTTTACAAAAAATATATAAAACATATGCATGTTTTTCCCCACTAAACATGAAATCAGAAATCAACCTTACCCCTTTTAGGTCTTTTTAGGTTTTACCAAAATTATTTATTTTTTGCCAAAATGGTAGAATAACGAAAAGTAGAAAATTTTTTTTAAGAAAATTTTTTTTTAAACTTTCTGAAAAAGTTTCCAAAAATTTAGTGAGAGAAAACTTTTCATTTGTGTGCTTTTATATAGTGTATGTAAACTTCTGGTTTCAACTGTACTTTCCATTGTCACTAAGAGGTTAATTGTCCGTTTTAAAAAATGTCCCTTTTTCATTTATTTATATATATTGGGGGGTTTTCAGCTCCCAGGAAAGCCCTCGGGATTACCCAACAGACACGGGGTTTGTGAAAAACAAAAAATAAAGGTTTTTGGGCCCCTCGGACTTAAATAAAGGGGAAAAACAAAAAAGCTTCCCTTCAGCTTACCCAACAGAAAAAATTTAAGACAGCCCCCTTGCTTCGGGGTTTTCAAGCCAAAAAAACACAAAACCACCTCCCCCGGTTTCACAGTAGAAGTGTTCACAGAAAACGGGAGACAGCTTGGCATTTTCCTAAATTCGGGAGAGGTTTTTAGCAAAAATACACAGCTCCCCCCTGAGCGGTCACCCTCCCTTTAAATATCCCTGGAAAGGCCCCGGGGGCCGGAGTATGGGAAAAGCGGCCGTCCCACCCAGCTCTTGGGCCGCTCCATAAAAAAACCCGACCCGAACAAACCACAAAAAATGGTTCGGGCAAATAAAAAACGCGGAAACCCACTCTATAGGGTTTTTTACATACCAAAGCCAGCCCCTTGGTGATACTTTACTTTTCCGCCCCAAAAATTTACCCCGGGGCCCCTCTTAAAAATTATAAATAAATGGCCCCAAACCCAAAAAAAAATCAATTTTTTAAAAAAATTTATTAAAAAGTTCCCGAAACTTAAAACATGGGAAATTTTTTTAGAGCAGCGTTTAAAAAAAAAAAAAAAATAAAAAAAAAACCTCCAAAAAAAACTCTTCTTCAAATCCTAATGAAAAAAAAAGGAAAAAATGTAAAAAACCTATGAAAACCTGTTACCACAAAAAAAAAAATTTTAAAAACTTTTAAATTTTATGATTTTCTATACCTGTTCAGTAATATTTCCATGGACTTTTAAGAAACCTAAAAAACCCCCTTTCCTTAGCCCCGAAAAAAGGGGTTATCACAAAAAAATAATGTTCAAGACAATTTAAAAGGTCTTTTAAATGAAACTTTAATTTTTAAATTTTCACAAATTTAACTTTTTAGATTTTTCTCTGTGGTGTCCTACAAAAAGTGTTTAAGGGGACGTTTCCTATACCCTCTTCCCTTTCCTTTAGATAAGAAAACATAAAATTTTTCCTAAAATAGACAAATTTAAAAGCAGAATATTGATGACAAAAGACCAAAAAAAACATAAAGAAATTGAAAGAAACCCAAAAATTTAAACATTTATAAAAATTTACTGGGAACATCAGCTCTATCTCACAATGAAAATAAGCCCTAAACAACCCTTTAGAAGATCGGGAATTAAAAACTTTTCAGAAGGGGCCAAAAAAAACTTTTTAGAAAAAAAAAATTTAAAAACTAATCAGCCTACAGAAAGGGTTTCCCTTAAAATGTAAAAGTAAAAAAAACCCTCTTCCCGTTTCATTCCTAATGGATGTATAAAGGGGTTAAAATTTTCCCTTCAAACAAACTAAAAAAAAAAAAAGACGCCAAAACCCAAAATCAGGAGTTAAAAAAAATTTTAAAATTTTCCATATTTATTCACTTTCCACATTTTTTTAAAAATTCGAAAAAAGAGACATACGGGAAAATCATACACTGAAATCAAAAAATTCTCAAAAGGCTTAAATCCCCCTTTATTCTTTGACAAAAATAATCAATTTTATCAAAAACTAGGGGCCCAAAAGGGAAATTTCTTTGACTTACGGATGAATTTTACTACATTTGGAACCCTTCATTCTCCATTTGGTTTTAAAAAAAGGTGTTTGACATAGATCACCCAAAGATACCCCAAAAAATATTTTTTTTTCCGGGCCCATCCTTTTGAAAAGGGCTTTCATTTTAAAATCAAACCCTATTGCCACTTTCTGAGGGAAACCCCGAAAGAAACGTCCATTATTGCACTTTTCTTGCCCTCTTCAAGGACCCCTTTTCCATAAGTAAATTAAGTGCTCTTTCTCTGCATACAATGTTTATTGGTTTCTTTAGTTTCATATTTTGGGTAAAGCCAAAAAAAAGGGAGACCCCTTTTCCCCAGTTCAGCCGTTGTCCCTAAGGTTTTTGGATCCAGGGGAAAAGGAAAAAAAACCCCAATGGGGAAAACCCAAAATTGCCCCTTCATTTTGGGAAAAAAAATTCCTTCCCAAACTTCCAATCTGGCAATGGGAAATAGGTGATAGGGAACACTGGGATGGGTCTTTTTCAGATAAAAATTCCTTTTTTTTTTTTTTAACCCTTTGGGTTGAGCTGGAGGTCTTTTTGGAAAAACTTTTCAAAAAATTTTTAAAAATAAATTTAAGTAAACCCCCTACTGAAATTAACCAAAAGGGTTTTAAATACAAAACCCCTGGGCCCTTATTTTAAAAAATTAAAAATGACCTACAAAACCCCTCAAAACTAAAAAATTTTTCCCCTGGTGGGAAAAAACTGAAAGCAAACAAACATGAAAATTCTAAGTGAGATTCTACTGCACATTAAGTCTGCCAGACTTAAAGCAGATTTTTTCCAAAACCCCCTCCCTAATTTAAGGATGGTACTGCTAAATGTTTTCCCCATACTTCAATGTTGTAGAATAACCATCCTAGATCAAATGATATTATTGTGGATAAACAATATTTCTAAAAGTTGGAAAAAAAATTAAATTTTTTATTTTAAGAAATTAGGGCAATTTTTTCCAATAATATCAGGTAAAATGAACAAAAGATAAACACAAAATCATTGTTATCACCCACAATAAAGAAATAATACCCAAAATATTTTTTTCTGAATAGAAAACCACTATATTAAGACCAAAAATTGCCACCATACATTTTTTTCTCCACCATATTTACAAATAAAAATGATCTTCCTTTGATTGGGGGAGGATGAGGTAAACCCCACCTTTAAATGTCTTTTGGCCCAACCCCGAAAGAAGTGAAACCTGCCCTTTAAAAAGGGCTAAAAAGACCCAAAACACCAGGGGCCCGATGGTAGGGAATCCCGGGTTCCTAAAGGGAATTTTAAAAAAAAAATTGACAGACAAAACCCCTTTTTTTTATATTTTGGACGTATAGTAACTTGATAGGCCCCAAAAGGGTTTTGGGGGTTAGAAACTGTGTGGGCCCCCTAATTTAAAAAAGGGGGCAAAAAGTTTCCAGGAAAAAAATAAGTCGGGAAGTTTAACCTTGTTGTGGGTTAAAAAAAGTTTTAAGGTTTTCTAAAGAAAGCTATCCTTGGGGCTATTTTCCCCTGAAAATAAAAGTAAAAACGCTGTTCTAGCAGGGTTTTTTGGAAAGGAAACGCCCGCAAATTTAATCTCATCAGCTTCCCATTAGGAGGGATTGGATAATCCACAAATCTTTTTTTTTTTTTTAAACAAATTTAATACTGTGCCACATAAAAGGGTTTTTAAGCAAAATTTAGAATCTTGGACGAGGGGAAAAGTTGTGCAAGTTGGGGAAAAACCCCTTAGGGGATTGAAAAAAAACGTGGGTGGTAAAATTAACAGTACATATTCAGACTGGATCCTGTTATTAGTGGGGTACCACAGGAGTCAGTATTGTATCCTATTCTCTTTAATATATTTAGTAATAACCTTACAGAGGGATTGTACATTAGAATATCAATTTTTACTAAGCTGTGTAAAGTAATTAACACAAAAGAGTATCATGTTCTATTATAAAGGAGGCATGGAAAGAGGGGAAATGGCAGAAGAAAGGGCAAACATGGGATAAAGCAAGGGAAAAGCACTTTGGGGAAAGGGAAAATGGGGAAAAAATTTGGGGGAAAACCAACTGGAAAGTAATTGGGGAATTTTTAGTTTGGGCTGTAAAACTTAACTGTAAAAACTATGGGCAGGGAGCAGCTCCCCAAAGGGAAAAAAAGATTTACGGGTTGTATTAAAAGAGGCATTTGAGCACAGAAATCCCATTATACAAAACTAATTTTCAGATCACAGGGAATGTTTGTACCCCGTAAAGTCATCAGTGAACAAGAAATACATCATAGAGTTGGAGCGGGTTTAAAGGAGGGCAACAAAAATAGTAAAATGAATGGGTAGACTACAGGGTTATTTAGTTTAGAGTAAAGATGGCTTCGGTGTGACCTAATAGAAAAACAGTATCATTCAGCTCATCGATAGCGGTCTCTTGGCCAAGAAAATTGTCAAACTGCATCATGTGTCTCAATGACAGCTGGAAGAACATGAAATGAAGTTTATCTATCCAGCTACAAGGTGAAAGTCCAGACAAAATATCAGCGCCAACAAGTCGGCTCATCACAAGGTCTATCAGTTCTGGTGCAACAAACACGGCAGTGAAGGTGGCTTATATTAATGAGATCAGACTTCCATGCAAGCACAGTGCGACACTCTGGAATTGGGGCCAAAAAATAGGTAAAGAAACCTCCACTCTAATAGTGTCATAAGAAGCGTTGGCTCGAGTTTGCAGAAAAGTACAAAAAGTGGACAGTAGAAAATTGAAAATGGGTCATTTTGAGATGAACACTAATAGACTGGGCTTTGTGGGTGAAAATGGGTCTAGAAGAATCAAAGGAAAAGCGAACTAAGTTGTGAGGAAGTAGGAATATATTGTTTGGTAGTGTATATAAATGTTTATAGTTATAGCTTGGCTATAACCTACCTTCTCTCTCTGTTTGCAACAGCTGACAGAATGAAAACTGACAAGAGCGGTGGCAAAAAAGGAAAGACACCATATATGCATGAAGCCTGTATACAACTGGTATCTATACTACTATATGAGCACTGTACACAGTAACATAGCTTGTAAGGTAAAATAGACATACATCTATCCAGTTTAGTCTATTTTTTAATAGTGTTGATCCAGATAGATATGTATAAAAAGACCTACATTTTGGAGACCTGTCCTGTGGTCTGTCGAAACTATGGGCAAAGCTGAAAAGGGAGATGTGCGAAAGGCGACCTACAAATATGGCTCAGTTACACCAGTTCTGTCAGGAGAAATGAGCCAAAATCCCTACCAACTATTGTGAGAAGCTTGTGGAAAGATATCCAAAATGTTTGACCCAAGTCATACAGTTTAAGAGCAATGATACTAAATACTAATGAAATGTTTGGAAACTTTTGATTTTGCAGAAAGTAATAAAAATGCCTTAAAATTCTCTCTGTCTCATTATTCTGGCATTTGGCAAATATAAATAATTTTGGTAATCCTAATTGACCTAAAACGGGAAAGTTTATTCTGATTTCATGTCAGATAGTGAGAAAAACATGCATATGTGTCTTTTTATATAGTGTATGTAAACTTCTGGTTTCAACTGTAAAAATATATATATATATATATATGTATATTGTGGCTACTCACTCTCTGCTGGACGCCTTCTTGGTCCATCCTAGGGGCCAAGGATTAGCTCTTTGGATCGCTCTTTGGTACACCCATATATGGCACTCTGACACAGCTTCTATTTAAATCTGGCTTTAGCTTTTATAGGCCTCCAGGGACCTTTCCTGAAACACGGGGAGTAGACACACACCCAGCACATTGTCTATTCCCCTTAAGAGTCAACCCAGAAATGCCTGAAACGCCTGCCAACCGCTTACTGTGGCTGACGACATATTGATGGCTGCTATCCCACCAAGGCCAGGTAACCTTAGTGGCGTGTTGCTTGCAAATCTCCTGTGTTACTCCATCTAGTGGCAGAAACCTTTGACCGCCTAAAGTCACTCTGCCACAATATGTACAAATATTTTTATACATACATACACACAAGCAGAGTGTTGGTACAAAAACAAAAGGGTTTATTGAAAATGGCAGGAAAAAACAGAAACAAAATAGTTCACTAGGAGACTTCACAGAAGCTTTTCAAACTCATACATAACAGGCTTGACTCCAGCCAAACAGCACATAAAGAAAAGTTCTTACACAACCATGTAGTGAGTCCTTGTCCATGCACAGACCAGTAAGTCTGTCTCTGTCCTATTCCAGAGCATCTATCTCCTCTCTTGACAGCAGCACACTGTGGAGAAAATGGCTCCTCAAACAACTTCATCAGCTACAATCCTCCACACCTGTGGAGCAAAAGGTTTTAATGGACTTAAGAGGTCCAGCAAAGCCCAGACCAGAATGTGGGAATGGCCTCCCACCCACGCTACAGCCGTTCTGGGAAAAGAGCCCATCAGGCACACAACAGCTAAGCTGCCTAGAAAAATTTTAGTAACTTACCATTACAAACTAAAAATATTCTTTTCCCTCGTGAGCTTTGGGACTTTGGTGGCACATACATTACAGCTGCCAAGGCCACAGTACTGGGCACTTGTACTCATTAGACAGTGGACTCATGACAGGGCATCTGCATTTATATGGTATTTCCCTGCTCTGTGTTCCACTGCAAACAAAGTCCTGCAAAACCAGGAACCATCTTGTCACCCTTGCAGTATTCCCTTTATTCCTGTACATCCATTGCAAAGGGGCGTGATCTGATACCAATCTGAATTTTCTACCAGCCAGATAGTAACATAAAGATTCCAGAACCCACTTTATGGCCAGACACTCCCTTTCCACAATAGAATAATTTCTTTCGTAGGACATGAGCTTCCTGCTCAGTTATGTAATGGGTTGCTCTTCCCCATTCACTTTCTGTGACATTACTGACCCCACACCAACCTCTGATGCATCGGTCTGGACAACAAATTCTTTTGAAAATTCAGGTGTCACCAACACCAGCTGACTACATAGGGCACTTTCGTGGGGTCTGAAATTATTTTTCTGCCTCCTCGGACCACTGAACCATCACCACTTCTTTCCATTTTGTTAAATTAGTCAATGGCGCAGCTATGGAGGAAAAGTTCAGCATGAACCTGCAGTAAAAGCCTACAATCCCTAGGAATGCTCTTACTTGCATTTTTGGAAGAGGTTGTGGCCACTTTTGAATTGCCTCCACCGTGTTTATCTGGGGTCTTATCGTGCCCTTACCCACAATGTACCCCAAATTTCGAGCGTCCTCTAACGCAGTGGCACATTTCTTAGGGTTAATGGTAAATTCAGCTTCCTTGAGTGAAGTACCACTGGAACTTTACTTATATGGGATTCCTAGTCCATACTAAACACTACAATGTTGTCTAGATAGGCAATTGTGTATCTGGTGTGGGGCTTTAAGATCCTATCCATTGTCCTCTGTGGAATGTGGCTGGTGCCCCTTGTAACCCAAAAGGCATCCTTGTGTAGTGAAAGAGCCCATCTGGGGTGGAGAAGTCTGTTTTCTCCTTTGTCTACTCTGGCAAGAGAATATGCCAGCAACCTTTGGTTAGGTCCAGGGAAATATACCTGGCGGGTCCCAACTTTTCAATTAGTTCATCTACCCTGGGCATTGGGTAGGAATCCCACTTAGAAACATCATTCAGTCGGCGGAAGTCATTACAGAACCTCCAGGTTCCATTTGGCTTAGGCACCAACAAAATCGAGTTAAACCGAGTGCTCTTAGATTCCTCAATAACCCCTTGGGCATTACATGTGCCTTACCTCCTCAGAGACTGCCTGTCTCCAAGCCTTTTCAAACTCATACATAAGAGGCTTGTGTCACGGGTGGGCCGCGACCCCCGTCCCGGGTCGCGGGCACACCCGTGGTCGCCGCACGAGCGGCACCGCCGCCCGCTTGACGGGCGGGGGGCGCGCTCACCCGGCCGGCCCGGGATCCCCTTATTCCCGGGCCGCGCTCCTGTTGCGGTCTCAGCCTCCGGCGCGCCCCGTCCCCGACATCTAAGGCGCGCGCGCGCCGGCCACTGTGAGATTTAAAGGGCCAGTGTACCGGTAATTGGTATTGCCGGTCACTGCCCCTATTTAAGCCTGCCCCTTCCTGGGGCCATTGCCGGATCTTTAGTGCCATTTTCAGCCTATAGAGAAAGCGTTACTAGCCTTGGTCCTGATTACCGTGTACCGTACCATTAGCTTCCGTTCCTCGACCCGCTCCTTTGCCGCCTGTCCTACCTACTCCCCTGTCCACGACCATGAACCTGTGCCGCCTGCACTGACCTTCTGCCTGTTCCCGACTACGAGCCTCCCTGACGATTCTGCACCACGCTATACCTCGGCTGCCCCCGCAAGCAAGTCACGTCTGGTGGAAACGACCTGTAGACTCCCGCCGCAGCAATTTCCATCCCCTTTGCGGGGGCTCTGGTGAAAAACTGGCCCCTACTTAGTTCCGTTCCCTGGCGTGGCTTACACCATCGCTTGCGGCGGTCCAGTGGCTCCTCTTCTACGTCCGGGGCCGTGACAGTAAGATCCGGCCATGGATCCCGCCAAGGTGCCTCTGCCGTCTGACTCTGACCTCACATCCTTTGTGGCTCAGCAGTCACATCAGCTCGCTCAGCAAAGCCAGAACTCAGCCATCTCTCCGCCATGATGCAGCAGTCCTGGGCCGTTCAGCAGCAACAACCCGCTCCGTGGCCCCCGTGCTCCCCCGGCTCCGGCTCCAACCGCGGGGTCCACGGCTCCGTCTATCTATGACGACCAAATTAGATGGGGACTCCAAGGCCTGCAGGGGCTTTATCACCAATGCTCCCTGCATATTGAGTTAATGGGAAACCAAATTTCCTACCGAACGGTCTAAGGTGGCGTTCGTGCTAAGCCTTCTCCCCGGGAAAGCCCTGGCTTGGGCTCCCCCCCCTCTGGGACAGGAGGGATCCGGTCACAGCTAACCTGGCTTGATTCCTCACCGAGTGCAGGAGCGTGTTCGAGGGACCATCCCGGGCGTGGTCTGCCGAGACCGCCTTGCTAATCTGCGCCAAGGGGGACTCATCTTTTGGCGATTATGCCAGACTTTTCCGCTCTCTGGCCTCCGAGTTATCGTGGAATGTAGCGGCGTTGACTGCCACCTTAAAGATGGGCCTCTCCAGCCGCATCAAGGATGTTTTAACTGCCCGGGCCCTCCCGTCTTCCTTGAGTGACCTTATCTCCCTGGCCACTCGGATTGACATCCGTTTCTCGGAACGCCAGGAGGAACTCCAGCAGGAACGAGAGCAAGTTTGACCCCGACGGTCTCCCTCTTTCTGGCCCCAGATTTCAAAGGCCGCCTCAGTCGCCCTCGCCACCTCCCGCCGAAGAGGCCATGGAGGTGGGATCGGGCCCACCCCTGTCTACAACTGAGCTAACCAAAAGACGTGAGGAAAATCTTTGTTCTGTACTGTGGCAGTGCAGACCATTTCCGCGATCTGCCCACTGCGCCCTCAGCGTCCGGGAAACGGGCGCACCTAGGATCGTAGGGGGAGGCTTTCCCTAGGTGAGAGCAAGCCCTCTCCCCCCTTTGCCCATGCCGTGATCGTCGGCACTAGGCCTGGTGCCCAGTTTCAGGCTCCCTGCTTTCCTGGACTCTGGTCTGCCGGAAATTTCTTGGCGCGCTCGGGTTTATCCAGCTTAACCTCCCTGTGATCCGCCGGGAAAGAAGCCCCTACTCATCTCTTCGGTCAGTGGAGAGATTCTCAAGGACCCTATTCGGTTCCAACTGGCCCCTGGTCCTTCAAGTAGGGGTGCTGCATAAGGAGAGACTTGCGTTCTAGGTACTACCCCGTTCCTCCTCGTCCATTCTCCTGGGTCTCCGTGGCTGAAACGCCACGCCCCCGTGCTCAAATTGGCAGTCGGGCGAAGTCGAGTTGGGGGTTCGGGGGTTCAAGTCTCGCTGTTTGGGGCACCTCGTCCGGTGCTTACCGCTTCTTCGGGATTGTCTAAACCTCTGATGGGCCTTCCGCACCATACCAAGCCTTCGCAGACGTCTTTCTCCGAAAAGCAAGCTGAGACGTTGCCGCCCCATCGCCCATACGACTGCCCCTATTGACCCCCTGCCCGGGACGTCTCCTCCAGTGGCAGGGTTTACCCCCTGTCGGTACCTGAGGACCTTGGCTTGTCCACATATATCAAGGGGGAATCTCCAGAGGGGGTTTATCCGCAAGTCCTCCTCTCCAGCTGGGGCCGGTTCTTCTTCGTGGCTAAGAAGGACGGAGGCCTGTGTCCTTGCATAGACTATCGAGGCCTCAACAAGATCACGGTTTAAAGAACCGCTATCCCCTGCCTTTGATCATGGAACTTTTTGATCGTCTACGTGGTGCCAAGATCTTTACTAAACTGGACCTGCGAGGGGCTTATAATCTCATACGGATTCGAGAGGGCGACGAATGGAAGACCGCTTTCAACACCCGCGACGGGCACTTTGAAAATACCCGGTCATGCCCTTCGGGCTCTGCAATGCCCCGGCCGTCTTCCAGAATTCGTCAATGAACTCTTCCGGGACCTCTGTACACATGGTGGTTGTGTAATCTTGACGATATTCTGGTTTTCTCCCCCGACCTTGAATCCATCAAGTTCACGTGCGCCAGGTCCTCAGACTCTAAGGGCCCAAACGCCTCTATGCCAAACTTGAGAAGTGCCCGTTTCATCAGCAGAGCCTACATTTCTCGGTTACATCATTTCTGACAAGGGGCTCAGATGGACCCCGCGAAGTTGTCTGCGTCCTACAGTGGCCGCGCCCCCTTGGGTCTCCGAGCCATACAAAGATTCCTGGGGTTCGCCAACTATTACAGGCAATTTATACCACATTTTTCCCCGCTGGTGTCTTCCATAGTGGCTTTAACCAAGAAGAACGCAAATCCTAAGCTCTGGCCACCAGCGGCAGAGGAAGCCTTCTCCAAGTTAAAAGGTGCCTTCTCCTCTGCGCCAGTGCTCTCTCGGCCTGATACTGAACAACCATTTTTTCTCGAGGTCGACGCCTCCTCGGTAGGGGCCGGGGCCATACTCTCCCCGACAGGGCCCAAAGGCAAATCCCTCACTTGCGGGTTCTTTTCTAAAGTTTTTTCCCCTGCTGAGAGGAACTACTCTATTGGCGACTGGGAATTGCTGGCCATCAAGCTGGCACTGGAAGAATGGAGATACCTCCTGGAGGGGGCTCGTCACCCTGTCAGCATCTATACCGACCATAAAAATCTGCTGTATCTCCAGACTGCCCAATGCTTAAATCCACGCCAGCTCATTGGTCTCTCTTCTTCTCCCGGTTTTTAAATTTTTTTATTCATTTTCGCCCTGCGGAACGAAATGTCAAGGCCGACGCCCTCTCCCGTGCTTCGGATGTGACTGGGGACGAGTCCACTCCACGGCACATTATCCCTCCAGAACGGCTCATCTCTGCCGCACCAGTAGATCTACAACGCATTCCTCCCGGCAAGACATACGTCCGTCCGCTCTTCGGAAGAAGATATTGTCATGGGGTCATTGCTCCCGTATGGGGGGACCCAGGAGTACAGAGGTCCTGCTCTCTCATCTCCCGATTCTACGGTGGCCGAGCTTAGCCCAGGATGTTCGTGAGTTCGTGGAGGCCTGCGCTTCCTGTGCCCGGAAACAAGTCTCCTCGTCTCAAACCGGCAGGTCTGCTCCTGCCTCTTTCCCATACCCAGCTGTCCTTGGACCCATGTGGCCATGGATTTTATCACGGATCTCCCTCCCTCCGCTGGCAACACCGTGATCTGGGTGGTTACAGACCGGTTTTCTAAGATTTCCCACTTTAATCCTCTGCCGGGTCTACCCTCTGCTCCTCGCCTTGCAGTCTATTTTTTCTTCATATTTTTCGGCCCCGGGATGGGCTCCCTCAGCACATGTGTCGGACCGTGGCGTACAATTTGTCTCCAGATTCTGGCGCTCCCTCTGTAACCAACTACAAAATGAAACTGGACTTTTCTTCGGCCTACCACCCCCAGTCCAATGGGCAGGTAGAGAGAGTAAACCAGACCCTAGGTTGCTACCTGCGCCACTTTGTCTCCGCACGCCCGGATGATTGGTCCAGCTTGTTGCCCTGGGCCGAGTTTTCGTATAATTTATTGGGCTCGGAGTCTGCTGTGCTGCTCCTTTCTTTATTGTCTACGGGCGACATCCCCGCCCACCCCCCACCCCTTTTTGTGCCTCGGAAGGGGCCCTGCTGTGGAAGAGCTGGTCCAGGACCTGACAGCTATTTTGGAAGCAGACTCACCATTCGCTTCCCTGGCCTCGCCGCACCAAGGCTCAGCCGAAAAAAAAGCGAAAGCCTCCGCCAAACTTTTCCCTGGTGACAAGGGGTGGTTGTCGGCTAAATATATACGTTTCAAGGTTCCCAGCTAATAAACTGGGTCCCCGGTTCCTGGGTCCCTTCGAAGGTGCTCAAGCGCAATTAACCCAGTAGCATACAAGCTCCCCCTTCCCCCCACTATGAGGGTCCCGAACTCCTTCCATGTCTCCTGCTAAAACGGGGCGTCTTTAATCGCTTCTCTCGGGGACTTGCTCCTCCACTCCCCGAGGCCGATACCACCAATGTCTTTACGGTAAAGGAGATTTTAACGTGAAGACGGTCAGAGGGAAGCGTTTTTTTTCTCGGGTTTACTGGAAGGGGTTTCGGGTCCCGAGGAGAGGTCCTGGGGCCAGAGAACAATATTCTGGATCAGGACATAATTCAGAGATTCACTCCAGGCCAAAAAGAGGGGAAGGCCCAAGGGGGGGGGGTACTGTTCCCGGGTGGGCCGCGACCCCCGTCCCGGGTCGCGGACACCCGTGGTCGCCCGCCGAGCGGCACCGCCCCCCGCTTGCGGGCGGGGGGCGCGCACACCCCGCCGGCCGGGCTCCTCCTTACTACCCCGGCCGCGCTTCCTGTTGCGGTCTCAGCCTCCCGGCGCGCGGTCCCGACATTCTAAGGCGCGGCGCGCGCCAGGTATGTGAGTTTAAAGGGCCAGTGTACCGGTTAATTGGCTATTGCCCGGGCAATTTCCCCTATTTAAACCTGCCCTTCCCGGGGCCAATGGCCGGATCTTTTGTGCCATTTTTAGCCTAAAGAGAAAGCGTTACTAGCTTGTCCTGATTACCGTGTACCGTACCATTAGCTTCCGTTCCTCGACCACGCTCCTTGCTGCCTGTCCTGACCTACTGCCTGTCCACACCACGAATCTGTGCCGCCTGCCCTGACCTTCTGCCTTGTTCCCGACTCGAGCCTGCCTGACGATTCTGCACCACGCTATACCCCGGCTGCCACCGCAAGCAAGTCACGTCCCGGGTAAAAGACCTTTTGGGAGACTCCCGCCGCAGCAAGTCCATCCCGCTTTTCGGCGGGCTCTGGTGAAAACCGGGACCTACTTAGATTCCGTTCCCTGGTGTGGCTTACACCATCGCTTGCGGTGGTCCAGTGGATCCACCTATACGTCCGGGTACGTGTCAGCTTGACTCCAGTCAAACCGTACATAAAGAAAAGTTCTCACACAACCGTGTAGTGAGTCCTTGTCCATGCACAGACCAGTAAGTCTGTCTCTGTCCTATTCCAGGGCATCTCTCTCCTCTTCTGACAGCAGCACACTGTTCAGAAAATGGCTCCTCTAACAACCTCATCAGCTTCATTCCTCCACACCTGATGTGTGGAGCAACAGGTTTTAATAGACTTAAGAGGTCCAGCAAGCCCAGACCAGTATGTGGGTATGGGCCCCCACCTATGCTACAGCCGTTCCAGGAAAAGAGCCCATTAGGCACACGACAGCTAAGCTTCCGAGAAAAATGTTAGTAACTTACCGTTACTAACTAAGGACATGTCCCCACGGCACGGGTTTTCGGACGTTCTCCAGGCGGTTTGCTGTCGTGCAGACCACCTGAAAAACTGGCCAAAAATGAGCAGAACGGGGCGCTATGGAAAACCCGTACAGCAGTCCCCACAGCAGTCCACCCACAGGCCGCCCAAAAAACATTGAGCATGCACATTCTTTCGTCCGGTTTCCGGACAGAATATGTGCATCTCAATGCAAAGGGGGAGGGCTTTTCTCTGCTCATCACGGAGAAAAGCTGCCCCCCCTCACGCGGCCTTCGGGATGGCCGCAAAACAGTGCCAAAACCAGTCGCATAAACTGACCGGTATTTGTTACTTGCCGTGTTAATGGCCCCTAAAAATGCTCTTTTCCCTAACGAGCTTCGAGACTTTGGTGGCACATATATTACAGTTCCTTGCTGCAGTTCAGCTGCCTGGAAAGGCCGGAACATACTGCAGAATTGGCCCCCGTGACATCCTTGGAACTTTAATAGAGGATACAGCCCTACTTGGCACATATCTGCTCTCCACTACTTTACCTGCTAGTTGCCTACATATCCCCCCTCTGACCAAGGCCACAGTACTGGGCACTTGTACCCATTAGACAGTGGACTCATGACAGGGCATCTGCATTTATATGGCATTTCCCTGCTCTGTGTTCCACTATAAACAAAGTCCTGCAACACCATGATCCATCTTGTCACCCTTGCAGTATTCCCTTTATTCCTGTACTTCTACTGTAAAGGGGTCATTACAGAACCACTAGGACCCATTTGGCTTAGGCACCAATACAATGAGGCTAGACCAAGCACTCTTAGATCCCTCAATAACCCCTGGGGCTAACATGCGCCTGACCTCCTCAGAGACCGCCTTTCTCCAAGCCTCTGGAATTCTATCTGGCCTCCCATGTATCTTAACCCCAGGTTCAATAATGATCTTATGTTGAACGACATCTGTAGTGCCATGGAGGTTGGTGAAGATATCTCTATTCTTTTGTAGAAACTCCTAAGTTTCCTGTTTTTGGAGTTTGAACAAAGCATTGCCTATGGTAACTTTCTCAATTTCTGAGGGGGCTTCCACTTGGGTGGTCAGTGTTACTACTAGGGATTCTCTGTCATGCCAAGGCTTAATCAAGTTTATATGATAAAGTTGGAAAGGTTTTCTTTTCCCAGGCTGATGGATCATATAACTGACCTTTTCAATCTTCTCCTCTTCATAAAGACCTTGCCACTTAGCCAGGAACTTACTCTCAACTGTGGGAACAAGTACCAGTACACGGCCACCAGGTTTAAACTGTCTGACCCTAGCTGCCCGATTGTAGACCCGACTCTGGGACTCTTGGGCCCTCTGCATGTGTTCTCTCACAATGGGCATAACTCTGCTAATGTGATCCTGCATTTGGGCCATTTGTTCTATCACATTTTTGTACTGGGTAGCCTCATTCTCCCACGTTTCCTTGGCAATTTCCAGCAAACCCCTGGGGTGTCTCCCATATAGTAGCATGAACGGGGAGAAGCCTTTAGAGGACTGAGGGACTTCTCGGATGAAGAACAGGAGGTTTGACAGCAGACAATTCCAGTCCCTCCCATCCTTTTCTACCACCATTCTTAACATTCCCTTCAGGGTTCTATTGAACCTCTCCACTAAGCCAGCTCTTTCGGAATGATACACCAAGATTCTAAGCTGTTTGATTCTCAGCAGTTTACACAGATCATTCATCACCCTGGACATGAAAGGTGTACCCTAGTCCATTAGTATTTCTTTCAGTAGACCAGTTCTCACTAAAATGTGAAACAACAACCTGGCAATACATTTTGAGGAGGTATCCCGCAGGGGAATGACTTCAAGGTACCAAGCATTATAGTGAAGTAATAAAAGAATATATTGGTGACCCCAGGCTCACTTGACCAATGGCCCTACCAAATCCATGGCTATCCCCTCAAACGGCACCTCGATTGCTGGCAAGGGAACTAAGTGGCTCCTAAAATGGGACAGAGCTTCAGTTAACCGACAAGTGGGGCAGGAGCTACAAAAGCGCACAGTCTCCTGTTAGCAACCTGGCCAATAAAAACTTTGCAGGACTCGTTCTTGTGTTTTGTCTGCCCCCAAGTGACCCCTAGCACATTACTGTGAGCCATATGAAGCACCAGTTTCCTATTTGGTATTGGTACCAGAAGCTGTTACACAATTTCATCCTGCACCTTATTAACACGATACTATGAATTATTATATTCAGCAAAGCGTGGTTACCTTTTCTCAGCATCCGGCTCCTGCGGAACCTCGTTTAGCACTGTTCCACTTTACCATGCATGTTTCAGGGTGAGGTCTCACAAGTGAGCAGTTTTGAAGTTCTCCCATGACACATCGAGGTCAGGAACATTTTGCTCAGGAGTAGGCGGCTCATCCTCCTCCCCGGCCAATACTGCTAGGGTAAAGTTATCAGGTGCAACAGTGGTAACCCCTAAATCATCTTGGACCTCCTCAGCTGGGGGAAGTGGACTGTGAAACCGGGAATGCACAACCTTCTTAGAGACATATTGGAATGTTGACCAAAGTTCACAGAACAATGGAAAGTCAAGTCCCACAACCAAAGAATGTATTAAGTCTCTACAGTCACTTTGCCAAGGGGGTAGTTTTTAGTGTCCCCATGAATGCACACAAACCCGACTTGCTTTTCTTGGGTTACCAGGACATTGGTAATGGCATCTCGTAACAGAGTGACCAGACTGCCTGAGTCTAATAGTGCTACCACACTGCCCCCATTCTGAAATCACTGCTACAAATCCTCTATGAGAAAAAGTTAATAAAAAAATGTGAAAAAGTGAAAAAAAGTAAAACACAAACATGAAAAATAATTTAAAAAATGCGTACACCATCCTTTTCCCCTTTACAAACGCCGATTGGCCCCAAAAAAGATTAAAAAAAAAAAAGTATATTTGGTATGGCCGCGTGCGTAATGACCTACCCAATAAATCTGTCATATTAAATAACCCGCATGATGAACGCTGTAAAAAAAAAGAAAAGAAAACATTCACAGTATAACGATTTGTGTTCATTCACAGCACACAAAATGGAACAAAAAGCAATCAAAAACTCATGTAAAATCCAACGTGGTACCAAGTAAAACGTCAGTTCATACCACAAAAAAAGCCTTTACACAGCTCTGTATACGAAAAATAAAAAAATTATGACTATCAGAAGATAATGATGCTGTAACGATCGCGGACGTAGAAGTGGATCCACTGGACCACCGCAAGCAATGGTGTAAGCCACGCCAGGGAGCGGAGTCTAAGTAGGTCCCAGTTTTCACCAGAGCCCTCCGCAAAGCGGGATGGACTTGCTGCGGCGGGAGTCTACCAGGTCACTACTCGTCCCGGAAGCGGAGGCGCAGGCAGAGCCGCGGCGGCGCCCGCAGCCCTAGTTGCAGTGTGCGGCGCCATTCACAACAGATGCATAAATATTGTTTTACACAATAAAAACACTTTTTTTTTATTTTAAAGGGTTTCAGCATAAAAAACTATATAAATTCTTATCGTCATAATCATATTGACACACAGAGTAAAACTAACTTGTCACAGATACTACCCGGTGAGCGCTGTTAAAAATAAAAAACACTACTAGGGTTGTAGTATTTTCTTAACACTACCTTCCCAAAAACGGATTTAAAAGCGATCAAAAAGACTTGTCTCCCCCAATAATGATACCAATAAAGATGTAAAATCATCATAAAAAACAAGCTGCTATACATCTCCGTACACAGAAAAATAAAAAAGTTATGGCTCTCAGACTATGGCAAAAATGTCTTTTCCTTTTAGAACAAAAGGGTTTTTATTGTGCAAAACATAAAAAAATTATACAAATTAGGTATTGCTGTAATCGTATCAACCTGCTAAGTAAAGCTAGTATGTCATTTAAACCACAAGTGAATGCTGTAAAAAAATAAAAGTAAAAAACACTACTAGAATTGCTATGTTTTGTTCAAAATTCCTCACAAAAGCCATAATAAAAAGTGATCAAAGCGACATATGCACCCCATAATGATACCACTTAAAATGTCAACTCATCCCGCCAAAAACAAGCCCATAATCAGATCTGTATACAGAAAAATAGACAAGTTTTGGTTATCAGACTATGACAACAAAAAAACGCAATTTTTTATAAACGCATTGCTATTGTGTAAAAGTAGTAAAACATAAAAAACTATATATAATTGCAATTGTACCGACTACATAATAGAGTTATCCTATCATTTACACTACACAGCGAATGCTATAAAAATGAAGCCCAAAAAACAGTGGTGGAACTGTATTTTATCCCCTCATTTTCATGGCCTAATGCTAAAAAAACTTTGGAACACCTGTGCACCCACAATGCACAATACTCCCCTAGATGAGATCCATGAGGGGTGTTGAAACCAAATGGGGTAACTTCTGGAAGGTGTCACCTGTTCTGGTACTTTGGGGGCTTTGCAAATGCGACATGGCCCCACTACAATCTGCGTTCCAAAAGCCAAATATCGCTCCCTCTCTTGTACGCCCTGCCATGTGCCCAAACAGCAGTTTATACCCACATATAGGGAGTGCTTTTTTCCAGGATTCCTTGTAAAAATTAGACATTTTCAGCTAAAATTGCTGATTGTTGGAAAAAATACACAATATCTCACTACACCCCTGGATATATTCCTCAAAAGGTGTAGTTTTCAATATGAGGTCTTTTTAGGGTATTATTTAAGTTTTAGCACCTTAGGGTGTCCGCAAACCTGTAATGGCACCTAAATAAAATCATATTGAAAATGAGACCAGTAGTCAAGTCGGTGCTCCTCCTACTCTGAGGTTGTGGATGAGTCAAATAGCGCGCTAGGGCCACAAATGGGATATCTCTAAAAATGGCAGAATCTGTGGAATTGATGTTGAGTAGCATTTACTTGGTCACATCTACCGTGTTCCAGTGATTAATGGATAAAAATTGAAAATTTGTAAAAGAAAAAAAAAAAAAAAGTGAAATTTTGAAATGTCTCCTCCACTTTCCCTTAATTACTGTGAAACACCTATTGGGTTAATAAACTTCTTAAATTCTTTTTTAAATATTTTAAGGGTATGTTCACACTGCATATGTGGGGCGCGTATGGTAAGTGCCACAATATGCTGGGTGTTTGTGAAGCACACGCTGATCAGTGCATAATTCCAAAGACAAGGGGGCCGGCCCCATTGACATGCACTGTCAACAGCGCATAAGTGCCTCTAACCATTGACATGTCACTTTTCTCCCCTGACGTACAATACAATCGAATTGTACGCCCGGGTAGACGACGTGTAATTACTTTAATTATGGCACGCATTTTGCCGCATATAAAGTGCAATACGTGGCGAAATACTTACGCAGTTATACAAATAAGCCGTGTGAACATACCCTATGGGGTCTAGTTTCTGAGACGGGGTCATTTATGGGGGTATCTAACACATAGGCTCTTCAAAACCATGTCAGAATTGGACTGGTCCCTAAAAAAATCTATTTTGCAAATTTTCTTGAAGATATGAAAAATTATTACTAAATTTATAAGTCACCTAATGTCGTAAAAATTAAATAAAAATTAAACTATTCCAACCTACAGTAGACATATGGTAGATGCTAGTTATAAACTATTTAGAGTGATATAACTATTTGTCCTACACAGAGAAATTTTTGAACTATGAAAATGGGAAATTATAACAATTTTTCACGATATTTTGATATTTTTCACAAATAAACAAGGATTGTATGGACCAAAGTTTCTTACTAACTTAAAGCACAATAGGCCACGTGTATGATTCGGTTTAGGTCTAAAACTCCCTTTTTTGCCCATAAGTTACCTAAACAGTTTTATACATGTGGCCTAATGTGTCACGAGAAAATCTCTGAATCACATGGATAGGTAAAAGTGTCAAAAAGTTATTCTCACATAAAGTGACACGTCAAAACTGGCTGCAGTGGTAAGGGGTTAAAAATGTTCAAGTGTGATTACATTGATTTCAGACGATATGTGTTTTGCATACATTTTTGCATTGCCTTAAGCCTGAAACTATAGGAATACATGTTTTCAGTCCAGAAAACGTATCCAAATATGTACCACACTTGTATGTTTTTGAATGCATTTGATGCAATATGTCTTAGGCCATGTTCACAAGGCTTATTTGGGCATGTATTTCAGCCCATAATTCGCAGCGTACTGCGCGAATTACGGACTGAAATACGGCCCAGGCATTACGGTAATCCACAGTTCTCATAGAGAACTATGGATTATGTCTCCTCTCCCTGCTCGGCGGATATTCTGCGGGGGAGATAAGTGACATGTCAGTTACTAGCGGCGTATACGCACCGCTAGTACTGATAGTCTATGGGCCGGCGAGGTGGCGGCCCCCCGCTCCCGCTCCCGCCCCGCCCACACAGCGTAATTGCGAACATGGCTTTATGCATTGCAAAAATGTATCCAATACACCAGGGGTCCCCAACTCCAGTCCTCAAGGCCCACCAACAGATCATGTTTTCTGGCTTTCCTTAGCATTACACAAGTGATATAATTATTGTCAGTGCATTCTATGTGATAGCCTGAAAATATGGCCTGTTGGCAGGGCCGGACTGGGAAAAAAAATCAGCCCTGGCACTAAGCCCCCAGCAGCCCACATACAATATCCGCTTAAAAAAATGCCCCTTGTTCTCGCACCTTGCCACTGTCTAAAATAAACTACACTATAAAGCTGCTTTCACATGGAGAGTTTTTGGTGCATTTTGTGTAGAAAGGCAGAGCAGTTAATGCTGAATATTTCTGCACAAAAAAAAACGCATCAAAAAATGCACCAAAACCGCTCCGTGTGAGAGCCCCCTACACACAAGCAAGAAAGAAACAGTGGTGCAGAGAAACCCCTCATCACAGAGTAAGGTGTGCACTTGCTTTACAATCAGGGACAAGCCCACACTGACACTACATAAGCACCAACATAACCTACAACCCCACCAATCGCATCCCCAAATAGTCAGGTCACCATCACATGAATACAGCATTGACTCAACACAGAACTAAAATGACCCCTGACAGCAGGGACTCACAGGAGACGTCATCATGATGGGAGTTGTCTTCTTCTCCTTTTCTTCTCCATCTGGCCCAAACCTCCATGTTTGCTTTCCCTTGTTGTTCTCTTCCATTTCTTTCTCTGCCCGGGTACAGCAGGGCAGTGTCCTTTCTATTTGGTCACTACTTTGTCCCTGTAGAATTGACCACAAATCCATCTTAGACTCTGCTCTTTTCCAGCACTTTCCTATCAATTCCCCAAACAGCGTATGTTAGACCCGAAAAATTTGAAATTAAAAAATGTCAGATAAGTGGCATGTAAATAGGTAGACCCCCCATTAGGGAGCAGAAACAGTATGTAGAAAGGGCAGGGCCAGTATGTAGGCAGGCAGGGGCCCGTTTTATAGGTAGGCAGGGACAGTATGTAGGCAGGCAGGGACTGTATACAGGCAGGCAGGGACAGTATACAGGCAGACAGGGACAGGACAGGGACAGTATATAGGCAGGCAGGACAGTGTATAGGCAGCCAGGACAGTGTATAGGTAGGCAGGGCTATTATAGGCAGCCAAGGCAGTGTATAGGTAGGCAGTGCTATTATAGGCACCCAGGGCAGGGTATAGGCAGCCAGGGCAGGGCATCATATAGCCAGGCAGGGTTTAGGTAGCTAGGGCAGGGCATCATATAGCCAGGCAGGGTATAGGTAGCCAGGGCAGTGCATCATATAGCCAGGCAGGGCATCATATAGCCAGGCAGGGTATAGGCAGCCAGGGCTGGGCATCATAAAGCCAGGGCAGGGTATAGGTAAACAGGGCAGGGCATCATATAGCCAGGGCAGAGTATAGGTAGCCAGTGCAGGGTATATGTAGCCAGGGCAGGGCATCATATAGCCAGGGCAGGGTATAGGTAGCCAGGGCAGGGCATCATATAGCCAAGGCAGAGTATAGGTAGCCAGGGCAGGGCATCATATAGCCAGGGCAGTGTATAGGTAGCCAGGGCAGGGCATCATATAGCCAGGGCAGTGCATCATATAGCCAGGGCAGGGCATCATATAGGTAGCCAGGGCAGGGAATCATATAGCCAGGGCAGAGCATCATATAGCCCGGGCAGGGCATCATATAGGAAACCAGGGCAGGGCAAACATATAGGTAGCCAGGCAGGTATCAATAGCCAGGGCAGCATCATATAGCCAGGGGAGGGTATCATATAGGTAGCCAGGCAGGGCATCATATAGGTAGCCAGGGCAGGGTATCAAAATAGGTAGCCAGGGCAAGGTATCATATAGGGAGCCAGGGCAGGGCAAACATATAGGTAGCCAGGGCAGGGCCTCATATAGGTAGCCAGGGCAGGGTATCATATAGGTAGCCAGGGCAGGGCATCATATAGGTAGCCAGGGCAGGGCATCATATAGGTAGCCAGGGCAGGGTATCATATAGCCAGGGCAGGGCATCATATAGGTAGCCAGGGCAGGGCATCATATAGGTAGCCAGGGCAGGGTATCATATAGGGAGCCAGGCAGGGGATCATATAGGTAGCCAGGGCAGGGCATCATATAGGTAGCCAGGGCAGGGCATCATACAGGTAGCCAGTGCAGGGCATCATATAGGTAGCCAGGGCAGGGCATCATACAGATAGCCAGGGCAGAGCATCATATAGGTAGCCAGGGCAGGGCAATTATAGGCAGCCAGGGACAGTAAAAATATTAAAAAAAAAAAAAAAAAAAGTAATACTCACCCGGACACCCGCTGTCCCGTCCTCTTCATTCTTCACTCTGAGCCATGGCCGCTCACTGCAGAGAGCGGGGCCGCGGAGCAGGCGTGCGATGACGTCATCAAATTGCGCGCCTGCCCCGCGGCCTCCTGGGAGCTGAACAGACGGGATCAGAAGATCCCGGATGTTCAGCCTCGGCTGCTGCCTGCACCGCACGGTGCAAGCGGCGGTCGTGATGGCTGCAAGGCCGGGTCAGTAACCCGGCCGTGCAGCCATGTGGCGAGGGGGGGCATGTCGGCCCCCGGCCACAGGGTCCGGTCGCTGATGCGACCATTGCGGCGCCGGCACTCGGGGCCCGCCGGGGGGGGGGGACACCTTTGGCGGGCGATCCGAGCCGGCCCTACGGCCCGGACCCCAGCGGCCCGCCGGGCAAATGCCCGGTGTGCCCTATGGTCAGTCCGGGCCTGCCTGTTGGTGGGTCTTGAGGACTGGAGTTGGGGATCCCTGCAATACCCCATCAGCACATACCCTTACACAGTTGTGTAAAAGGGTATGTGTCATGCTAAAATACATGCAAAGTTTATGCAAATCTGAAGACCAGTTTCAAATGGTGACAAGTGTGTATATAAGTAACTACAGTACAGTTAAAATCAATAACTCATTTCATATCTGTGGATTTTCCATAATAGTCATTCGCTTTTCCTATTCCTCTCCATTTGATCTAGACCACCATAAAGTTTTTCCAACCAAGACTTCCCTCTGCAAAATTTGCCACTTAGGCTAGGTTCACACGGCTTAATTGCGGGACGTAATTACGTCCCGCAATTACGCCCTGTGGCCCGGGGCGGGAGCAGGGTAGGTAGCGGGGGGTGGGCCCATTGACTTGCATTAGCAGCGGCGCATATACGCCGCTGGTAATTCACATGTCAATTATCTCCCCCCCCCTTTGGCGTATTCGCCTAGCAGGGAGAGGAGACGTAATCCATAGTTCTCTATGAGAACTGTGGATTACCGTAAGGACTGAGACGTCTTCAGCCGTAATTTGCGCACTCCGGCGCGTAATTACGGACTGAAATACATCCAGTTTTAAGCCGTGTGAACATGGCCTAAGGGTTTGTTCACACGGCATATTTGCGTAATTGTGTACTATGATTTCACTGTGTATTCCCCGGAACGTATTGTGCACCAGGAAAAAGAAGTAAGAATGAAGGGAGTTTGAATGGGGGCTGGGCCAGAGCAGTAGGCACATAGCAGTGTACACAGTATGCGCTGCTATTTGCTGAGGAAATTTCAGCATCTTCACAACTTTTAAAGCCCAAAATTCTTCACTCAAAGAGAAGTGGAACTAATGTAAGTACATTTAATGACAAAATCCTAGTGTCAAATGGAATAGGGAAATAAACTTATCATACAAATGACCATCTACTGTATATAGCATGTTCTGTGTCTGTAAAACCAAAATGCTGTCACCATGATCACATGACAAACATTTAATTGTTCATACGGTAGAGGACACTGTGGTCCGCACTCACCAGCCTGGACTTGGGGGCTGAAGAAGAACAATGTGGCGCCAGCCACTCACCAGTATAGGGAAGAGAGGCTCATGATACACTCAGTTACCACAGGGATGTATAGCATTATGTGGGCAGTACCAAGAAGGGGGTGGGGGTGGAGAAGAAAGCTACAGTATATTTCAAATTCAGGATACGTCCACATGACAAGGGTTTTCAGTTGGTTTTTCAGATGGTTTTTGCATTTAAAGTGTAAATGCTTGTGTATGCAGTATACAGTATCCCCAAAAGACAAAGGCTGGCACTAAAAGCCATACCATCATTAAATTCATGAAACATTTTAATTGCATACTGCTAGCTTTTCTACAAGTATAAAAGTTGTGTATGTCTACCTACCATACCAAAGTAACCTCATCAGGTGGGTCCCTAACTATAGATGTGCCTCTATATGGAGCTAAAGTCTCCATGCATACAGGACAAAAGACTCAAATTCACACTGGTTATATGGACCTCAGTATAGATGGGTGGAGTGCAAAGGGCAAATGGAGCCAGTCACTTCTCCAAATGCTGTCTTAGTCTGATTTGTTTTAAGTATACAGTATGTTCAAAGCTGGGATCCATGTCAAAGAGATTTGGGACCTGGTTCATGTGCAGTCTGTCAAGTGCCAGCATTAGCAACCATGCTGTCACAAAACTAAGTCAGTGAGGTCTTTAAAGGTGCACAGGAAGGCATTGCTTTTACAAATTAAACTGGAATTACAACATGTAAGTCCTCTTACTGTACACCCTAAAAGAGAGGAAATTGCCTTTTAAAATGAGCTAACCACCTATGGATGTAGCATAGCCCAGGGAGTGCAATATATTGACGTCGTTACACTCCCATCTTCAGCATGCTCCCAATTGCTTAGACTACAATCTCTCTTCTCCACCTTTGTATTCAATTGAGGATATGGATGCAGCTGACGGTGGCACATGTCTAGAGATCCAAGACACCGGGTCAAAAATCTGGTGCAAGTATCCCAGATGCCCACTGCTAGCAATGCCAATGGATAGCTAGGTAGATGACGAGACAGAGAGTCCAACACACAGGCAGATGATTAACATACAATATAAAGACAGATACACATTGTCAGTTATGTGAATGTCTGAAGTGCATTTCCATACACACATTTAAGAATGAGCTGTGTGGCTCAGAGTTATAAATAAATCCATTCTACTAAACTCTGAGCTATGAGTCACATCTAAATAACAGCATTTACAGATTATAAGTGGAACATTTTGCTAAAATCTTTCCCTCCTATTCTTTTCTGTTTATAGTATTTTTCTGAAGTTGACTATGTATGTTAGAAAAATGTCTAACAAACTTAGGGCAACAAGTCAGAAAAGAGTCGCCAGCACGGCAGTTTTAAGGCGCATTAGATGAGTGTATAATGCGTGCGAATGTATGAACCTGTCATGTGTGGGTTCCTAAACTTGCCGTGTGGTATGCCTGCATAGTGCAGCAAAGTATACCTTATGTGCATAACTTAGGCGCATAGCATATCTAGATGCATACTTTAGCTGCATTCAAATGTGTCATGCCTGGCGCAAACTTTTGCTGTTCGACTGTTCATGCATATATGGAATATGGTTACAACAGTTTTTTGGTACAAAATACACCAAAATAATCGTGTAGCCAAAATCTGACATGTCGCCCTTAATGTGTAAGACTATTTTAGGACTATCTGACTGTCCACTGACCAGCAGCATTCACATTCATGGACCCTTGTACAGGAACCAAGCATGGAGGTCAAGGAAAACAACAATCTTGCAGCAAAAGGATGTTACTGGGGTTAATTATTTAAGTCAGTATTAGTTTAGACTGATGAAAAGATAAACAGAAACTGTTATATTCTGTGTCATCCCTCCTATCTGTGAAGGCCTAAGGTTTGTAGGGGTTAATTCCTAATATTCATATAGTTTAGAGTTGTTATGGAATTAGATCCTAATTTCAATGGTAATAGAGAGTTTTTTCTAAGACCTAGTAGTGTAGGATAGGTAGGTGGTTAATTCAAATATATAAGGTCGTAGTTAAAGGGTCAATGCCAACAACACTGGTGCTATCTAGAGGGAATGGGTGAAATATTAAGTTATATCTAGTACAAAGTCAATGGTAGCTTAATTGGTGGTCTAAGATAATAAAGAGGTAGATGCTAATGCATACAGATATAAGTCAACTCCATAGTTAGGCAGGTACATAGGTCCCCTCTATAGTTAGGCAAATACATAGGCCCTCTCTATTGGTAGGCAGGTACATAGGTTCCCTCTATAGTTAGGTCGATACATAGGCCCCCTCTATTGGTAGGCAGGTTCATAGGTCCCCTTTATTGTTAGGCATATACATTGATCCCCTCTAAAGTTAGGGAGATACATAGGTCCCCTTTATAGATAGGCATATACATAGGTCCCCTCTAAACGTAGGTATATAGATAGATCCCCTTTATAGTTAGGCATATATGTAGGGTCCCGTTTATAATTAGATCTATACATAGGTCCCCTTTATGGGTAAGCATATACATAGGGTCTCCTTTATAGTTAGGCATATACATAGGGTCCCTTGTATAATTAGGCATATGCATAGGTCCCCTTTATGGGTAGGCATATACATAGGTTCTCCTTTATAGGTAGACATATTTATATAGGTCCCCTCTATAGGTAGGAATATACTGTACATAGATCACCCTTATAGGTAGCCATATACATAGGTCCACTTTATAGTTAGGCAGGTTTATAAAATAAAAAAAAAGTAACAATAATAATACCCTCCTCCTTCCCCTTCCTCTTCTGCCCGACACTGGCCTATGCAGAGTGACTAGATTGTGCGGCCTAGAAGAGGCAGCGCCGTAATGTGGTCAGTTCATCGCGTAGTTGCCCAGTGTACTTTTGTGGCACGCAACAGTAGTTTTTTTTTCTGTGCAGGCCCACTGGTGCTCCGGTCTGGGCCAGGTTCGGGGCAGTAGCCATTTTATCCAGGGCACAAGCCCCGGATAAAAGGGCCTAACAACACCCCTGCGAAACATAATGAAAACCTTTCACTTTTGAGAACTTTGCAGCCTTTTATACTATACTTTATAAATCTCCTGCAGTCATGACACTATAACAGGGATAGCTAGGAACAGCAGAGTTGATATGTCAATAACTGCTATAGAATTACCCAAAGTCTGCCCAGGACATGTGAGCCTGAAGCTGGATATGACTCTGTAAAACAGCATGGTGAGACAACCCACTTTAAACTGTTCTGATAAAATGAGAGGCACTGAGTGGTTGCTATAGGGAACAAATACAGTGTTTCTTTCAGATAGTTTTGATAAATGAGACCCAAAGTGGCCAGAGTGTGCCTATCTCTATAAAGTCTTTGTCTGGACTTACCTGCTATCAAGGAAATTAGTCTGCCCTTGCACCTTACCTTTTATTGTCAGGGAAAACAAGACTGATTTTTGATATGTTCAGTACATTGATTCCTTGAACAAGAAGAATGAAAGCTTAAATCTGTCTCGCTAAGCAATACACAAGCACATTCAAATGTTTCAAGCTTGCCTATTAATGACATTCTCATGGATATAGCTATTGGCTAAATACTCAGCTATATGGCATATACTCTAAACATAGACCTAGGCAGTGTTGAACTGGGGTGCCTGGGGCCCACCAGTAGAGCGGATTCCTCTGGCCCACCAGTGAAGTTGATTCTTGGAGCCTGAAAGTGGAATTTATTTTAGGTGACCACCAGTGTACATGATTTTTGGGGCCTATCAGTGAAGTTTATTTTTGGGGCCCACCAGTGGACATGATTTTCTGGGCTCACGCTAGAGCTAGTGTTCATGCACATGCCTTTTTCTGTCCTGCCCACCCATCTCTGCCTGTTTCTCGGAAAAGTAGCCCCAGGCCTGCCATGCCAAAATCCACCTTTAATTCCAAAGGACCCCTCATCGCCCCCCCAAGGGGACAACCAAAAAATTCCCCAGTGAGGAAAATCTGAGTTTTAGACATACCCAAAAATTAATTCAAAGGGTTGGTCCTTTTGGTTTTCCAAATATGTGGTATGTTTTGGGGCCATATTGTCCCAAACCTGTGTTTTCCCAATACAGGGGGGGTAACCTCCAAAAAGATATACCGTGCAGTATACAGTTTTTCGCAATTCTGACCAATAGTCAATATCTGCCACTGTACGCATCAAAGTTTATTTTTCAGGGGAAAAATGAAATAGAAAAACTTTCAATGCATAATGTTTCAAATTTATGATAAAATAGCCCTCAAATTTTAAAAGGCAGTTTTAAATACAATATTCAAAGCATACAAAATGGTGCAAAATAAACCGGGGGCTTTGAAAAAAAAAAGAAAAAAATTTATTCCTTTTTTTCAAAAATAAATCAATTTTTTTAACCAAAATTAAGAAGTAAAAGACATTGATAAAAATAAATAATACACGAATGGGATATAAACAACTGAAGTGTAAGCTAGACAAAAAAACGGCCCTTAAATTTTTCCCTTAGGGAAAAAGTTTGAAAATAAAAATTTTGCTTATAGACTTGCACTACAAATCTTCTTCTTTAGCTGATAGCCCTCTTGCATACAAATAAAGACATATACTCCCATTTGGGTGGTACGTTTTTTAAATGTTTCTCATTCCCCCCCCTGAAAAACCTTTTGTTTTAGTAACCTTTCCCGGTAGAAAGAGAAACAGCTCTCCCTTTTCCTCCCAAACCCTTGATTCGGGCTAACAGGGGGTACCCGCTATTCCGATGCCCCTGGGCTGGGGAGCAAACATCTCGGGAAATACCATCCCCCAAATTTTCCAGGTAATGACACTAAAATTGATGCTTTGATATTACGACTCCTCTGCTACAAAATGTACCCCTACTTTAACATTTGATCTTGTTTTTCATAGACCCCCCGCAAAAAATTTTTTAAAAGGGCAGCAAAAGGAGAAAACGGGAAATATTTTTTTATGTGGATGAATTGTTTAAGTTTGCGAATGGGGAAAAATTGTCCTTTTTTTTTAAACACCCAAGGGAAACTGAAATTCTTGCCCCAAAAAGGGCAAATTCTAAAATTTTTGAGTCAATGCTGTTTTTGGGCTAATACCAATTTTTAACCCTGACCAATAAAAAAAATTTTCATTTCCTTTTGCGGGTTTTCAAAGCTAAATAATTGATTTTTAACCCCTTCATGACATATGTTACATTATGACAAAGGAAATAAAGTAAAAGAAATTTTTTTAGTGACCGGGTTTTAATATCATTTCTAGAAAGAGTACAAACAGCTGAAAGTGATAATTTCTGTTTTTTTCCTTGGCCTGGGAAGAAAAAAAATGCAAAAGATAAGAGATTTTAGATGTTTAATATATAGGAATGAAAATAAGTAAAAACAAAGTACTTTTTAAAAAAAAATTTCCCTAAAAAAAACCCTTATCACCAAATTTTTAAAAATCATAACCAAAACAGGGTCAATTTTCCCCCCCCTACAAATCGTTAACTGCAGTTTAGGGCTGCAAAACCCCGGGTACTGTTTTAAATTTTGTGGGAATAATATTTTCCATTAAAGGGGGGCCCAAATTTGCTGTCCCCCTCCAAACATTCAAGGGCAGAAGGGCCCACACTTGTTTTTAAATCCCTTTTAACCACTTTTCTTGTAGGACAGATTGGGAAACTATGGGCTTTTTGACATTTTCCCCAAATTTAAATCCAAAAATTCCAGTTGAAAAGGGGGGTTGGGAAATTAACCCCAAAAATGGGCCCCTTTTCTTTTTCATAGTGGGCTGGCCTATCTTGGGGTTTCATACCCCCCTTGTTACTTTCCCAAAAAGTTTATGCCTGTGTTTTCCCATTATAAAACAGTAAAAGGGAAAAATGACTGCAGATGAGTTCCTAAAATACTGTAAAACTCTAGGAAAACAACTCAATTTTTACACAAGTTATTTGGGCAATTGCTTTTATTTTGCAGCTATACTGCCTTTGAAAATTGTAATAGGGTTTCCCTTTTCCCGATAATTTGGGTGATAAAGTGAAATATTTCTGTCGGGGCAGATTAGTTTTTGCCTTATGGGTTTCATAAAAAGACCAAAAAGGGGAAAGACAAAGTTTTAAAAATTTTCTAAAACCCCCTTTTCTTTAGAACCCCTTTTCCCCTCCCCTTGGTTCAATTTTGAGGGACAAATGCCCTTTTTTCCCTTCCCCGGACCCCTTAAAAAAGCTGTTAAGAAAAAGCCTAAAGGTTTGAGCTCACCATTTTAAATAAACCTTTTTTATGGGGGTTTTAAAGCAATTCTGTTTTAAATTTATTTTTGGGGAGTATTAAAAAGTTTTTTTTTTAACCCCCTTCCAGTTTATGGGGGTCAAAATTTTTAATGGTTTCTGAAATTTTTTTCTCACGCCTTCCAAGAGCCAGAACTTTTTTTATTTTTCAGTCTACACAGAAATATGTTTTTTTTTAACAAAAAGATGTATGTTTTAAATTTTTGGGCCAAAGGGGACCAAACCAAAAAATTCAAAAGTGGGATGAAACAGGGAAAAAAAATCATCCCCCCCTTTATTTTTGGGGGGATTTTTTTTAAAAAGGTTGGGGTTTCATATAAAATGATGTTATCTGTATTCTGCAGGTAATCAAATTCGGGTGATCCCCCAAAAAAGTGGGTTTCCTTATATTTATCACTTTAAAAAAAATTAAAAAATCACTCTTTTTTTGACCAAATAGATCGGGGGAAAAACAGCTTATTTTTTTTGGGGCCCGACTTTTGAAAATTTTTATCAGAAACCATTTTGGGTTTACATGCGACTTTAATTACTTTTTAGTCCAATTTTTGGGATTTTAAATTTACCAAAAAAAGCACAAAAATTGGTTTTTTGGAAATAGTTTTTCTTAAAATAAATTAAATATCACATTTTAAATAACCCAATATTTTTTTTTGAAATTTGTATTTTTTTTTCTTTTACTTGTACAAGCAGTCCCCCCTGGGGTAATTGACCACTAGGGGGGCCCAATTGTTTTTTGCACACTCCCCCGGGTTTAAAAAAAATTAAAAAATTTTAAAAAAGGGGGTACCAAAAAGAGGGTTTCCCAATTCCTCCCTTGAACGGGAATAATAGAAATTACTAACATGGCAGCTTTGAATTTCTCCATTTAGGCTTTAAACTCCCTGTGGTAAACCAATTTGAACCCTGCGCTTATGATTTTAAAAAAAAGCAGGGATTTTGGGGTTGGGCCCCCTCCAAATCCCTGATTTTTAGGGGGCGGGTTTTTTGCTGTAATATTTGGGCCAGCCCCCGGCAGCCTATGGGGTAAAACTCAGCGTTTGAGCGGCCCCCCATAAAAAGGGAACCGCAAAATTACACACAATTGAAAAGGGGTCAAGGAATTAAGCCTCCAGACAATCTACCACAATCCCGGTTTTTTGGCTTTTTCCCCCTTATAAATCGTTTTTTTTGGAAAAGAGACCTAAAAACCCAAAATCCAAATGGCGCTGCAATTTGGAAAAATTTTGGGACACAAATTTTTTTTTATCCCACAAATCAATCATAAAACAATATTGTACCATATACACAAATATTTTATTTTTTTATTATGAAAAAAAAATGCATTTTTTCAACAGAAATTCGGGGGCCCTTTTAGAAATAATTTAAAAAAAAAATTAAATTGACAAAAATGTTAAATAAAAAACCTCCCATAGCGTTTTTAAACTATTTATTTTTAGCCCAAAAAGGGCTAAAAAAGCAAGTTTTTATGGGTTTTGGGGAATTGGGGGTTAAGGTTTTTAGAAAAACTTTTTAAACTTTGCCAAATTTTTAAAATAAATTCCTTTGAACCAAAAACCCAAAAAGGCCCCCTTACGTAAAACCCCTTAAACCAAAAAGGAAAGTTAAAAAAATTATTTTTTTTTTTGTTTTTTCCAAACCTAAATTTATGGCCAAATTTTTTTGGAAACCCCCTTTTTTGGTCGTACCCCCCTCCCCCTTTTGTAAAATTTCATAATGCCTTAAAAAACCCTTTCCAGGCCAATTTTTCAGGCTTTTAAAAATGTATTTAAATTTTTGGGCCCTTGGCAAAAAAAATTTTAAAAGAAAGTTTCTGTAAAAAATACCAAAAAGGAACAAAATTAACAACATTTAAAACCAAAAAAATTGAAAAAAATTTTAGTTTTAAAAAACAAACAATTAAAAAAATGTTTAAAAATTTTTTTCCCCCCTCCCAACCCCGGGAAAAGGGGCTTTATTCCCCAACCTTTTAAACTCCCCCAAGTGAAAAAACCGTTTCAACCAAAACACAAAAATCCCTTTAGGGGGCAGAGTTTTGTACCCAAAAAAATTTACCTCATGGGAGGACCCCAAAAAGGGGCTCCCCGGGCTTTTTTCGGGCCCATTTTTAAAAAGCTTTTTATTTTCAATAAAAGCAGATATAAAAAATTTTAAAATTTGGGCCCCAATTTTGCCCAAACAAAAAAAATTTAAGCACGGAAATAACCCTATTTGGGGTACAAATCTCAAAAAATTGGCCCTTAAAATGACACCCCCTTTTTACCTTTTCCCCTTTTATAACTCCTAAACCCTCTTCTTGGCTAAATTTTTACCCCCTAAATTTAAAAATCCTTCCCAAATTATTTCCCAAAAAGGGGTTTAAAGCCTTAAAATTTTTTAATTTTCCCCTGAAAAGGGAAAAAGGTTTATATAAACAAAAACCCCACCCCCCAATTGGACATAAAAAACTAATAACCCAAAGGGCCACAAAAGGGGTTTAAAAAAACCCCGGGAAAGCCCAAAAAACCCCAAAACCCTAGGGTAGAGGGCACAAGGCCCAAATGGGGAAAAGGGAGGGTATGTTTTCACCGGTCCCGGGCCGTGATGAAAAAAAGCTAATTAATTTTTGTTTTTGTGTCAGTAAACACGGGTTTACTGATTTCTTTTTGCAAATTATAGAACGGCTGCCTTAAGGGGTTTGATCCGGGCCGGCTTTTCGGGAATACCCGGAAGAGATGGGTGGGAGGGCCCCAATTCCCACACTCCGGGGCCCGGTTTTAAACCCGGGGCCTTTGTAAGAGCCGGGAGCAAGTGAAGACTGTTTTGGTTCCATACGGGAGTTTTGTCAGCCCTGAAAAGGGGGAAAAAAAGCTCTTTGTTTGGATTTTGAATCTGTGTGTTTTCCATTTCATGGGGGAAACTGGAAACCCACCACGCCCAAACCACCCAATGGTGAAAATCCCCAAGCCTGGCAAAAGAATCTTTATGTGATTTGTGTACAGCTAAGTAAGCTGTTTTTTTGGGTTTGAGGGCCCCTTTTGTCCCGGATTTCCCTTTTCATTTTATGTTGGTGGATAAAAAAAAATTTCACTGGGGTTACACCTGAGAATTTACCTGCCAGTCTGCTTAACCTCAGGCCACCATTTGAGCTAACGCCTACACCTACCCAATATCTCAATTTTTAGGGTTTTCCCAAAAAACCCCTCCCCCCGCCACCCCCCTCGAGGTTTTCGAGGGGCCCCCACCCCCGCTCGAGGGTCGGCGGGCCTAAATTTTGGGGGTTTTACGTGAAAAGGGTAAACCCAAAGATACATTTTCACTTTTTTTAATTTCACTGTCCACAGGGGCCAAAAAGGAAGACCCAAGGATTTCGAGAGGACACCCTACTCACCCACATCCCTGAACGGGGGGGAAAAGTTCTTTTAAACCCACCCCGGTTAATTTTGGGCCAGCCCAATAAATGGCCACCAGTCCCGGGTTTGTCAAAAAACCCGGGGTCCTTTTCCCCGGCTTACAACAAGGCCAGGAACCACCCTTGGGTAAAAAATATTTTAAAGACCAAGAAAAAAAAAAAGGCCCCCGGGGGTGAGGCCGATGCCCCAAAACAGACCAGCCCAGTTTAAAAGGGTTTATAATTTTAACATGCCTTGAAGGGGGCGCACTAGATAAAACAAAAATAGTACCCGAGGGAAAAAATTATACAGAATTGGTCAGAAGGTGCAAAAAAAGAAAGGGCTACAAACAAAGGCATTAAAATTTTCCCTTATTTCCCGGGGTTTTGGCTTGGGTTCTGGCCCACATGGGGGGGACAAATGGGGGCATTGCTTCTGTTGGGTCTTTAAATTTAAATGATGCCCAGTACCCCCCATTTTAAAAGGCAAACACTTTGCAAACCTGGGTTTCCCGGGCTTATAACAGTATTGGGACCCCCTTTTTACAGCCCCCAAAACTCCCCGTCCAACCCCTGGGAGGGGCCCTAAAAACTTTTTCCCTCTCTGGGCCTTTTAAAATTTTTTTGTTTAAAAACCCCCAAAAAATTTGGCCCTTGTACCCGGCGTCGGGCTTTGGGAACAGAACTGACCCCGGGGCCACCATCAAAAACCCAAAATTTGGGGCCAAAACTACAACCCGGTACCAAAAAGCCATCCTTTTTCCCCTTCTAAGGCCACTTTGGATTTCGCCTTACCCTGCAGCCTACAAAAATATTAAACCGGGGAAACCCTTTTTTATAAGGGTTTCTCTCAAAAATCTTTATAAATAGGGGGCCCCGCTGCGTCTCCCCTCGTTTCCAAACCCTTTTTGTGAGAGCCCAATGTTTCAAAAGACAGGTCCCAAATTAATTTAAATTAGGACCTTTGTTGCCGGGCCTCCCCCGCTGGGCTGGTTTCCAGGGGAAGGCCATTCCTAATTGAGGCCCTCCTGTGATTTATTGGTGGTGGGGGATGTCGCAACCTAGATACTTAGTTATAAGTTGGAGTGGGGATGACTTGTCATTTTTGAGTCAATTTTCCTCACAAGGGTTATGGTTAAGGTTAGGGGTAGGGACAGAGTCAAACATTTTTTTTGCACAATCATTCAAACCAGTGTCTAATTGAACAGGGACAAATTTGTGAAACGCTGCTGGTCCCTACCAATGCCTAACAGATTGTCAAACCCCCTCTGTCCAACTCAGGTCCGTTCCTAGGGTAATAGCTCTCAGGCAGAAAAATCCCCCCTACCATGGTTGGTTAAGGGCATGTTCACATATCTGATGTTCCCAACATGGAAAATTCAATGTAGAATCAACATATAAAATCTGTATAGAAAGGTATATAAATGTGGTGGATTTTGCTCATACTCCCAGCGGAAAACTGGGGCCGAACTGTTGAAACTTTTAGGACCATCAGTAGGCAGGACATTCAACATGTCCTTTCCCCGACCACTTTGGCAGGCCCAATGCAGAGGTTTCATAATTGGGCCTTCACCATCCCAAATATTGTTAATTACGTCAACACAATGTATTAAACATTATAAAAACAATCTATTTAGGGACTCATTGAGGGTTCTTTTCCCTTTAAACCCTTTTTTTTCTTTTTCCATCTATCGAATACTGCCATGACGCTTCTCTCCCTTGCCTCCCTCCTTATTCCCACTGCACAAAAAATTTTTCCCTATGCTCCCTTTGGTGCTGTCCATTTTGCTCCCCCATGACTTCCCCTGGTATACTTTCAGTTAAAATAATTGTGCTACATGGTGTCCCCAAAAAATAGGGCCAAACCGCTAATTTCGCAAATTTGGCCCAAACAAAAAAGTATCAAATATCCCCGCTTTTAAACTTAGTCACATATACCCCGCTCTGCTCATTCTCCCCATATAACTGGGGATGAAACCCCCCCCCCTGCCAATAAGGGTTTTGCACCCCCCCTATATACAAACAACGTGCTTACCACCTGCTGTGTCACTTGCAGACTGGAGCTGGAGCCTTCTCCTCTTCACATAAACCTTCTTAAACCTTCTTTTAAACAATACCCACTGCTGACCCCCTGTGACATATAGACTTCTGCTGCATTCTACTGAGTCACATATGGGCCACTGCTGCAGCCCCCTCAATTACATATAGACCACTGCTGTAAACCCTCTCCACATAAGCCACTGCTTTCCCCCCCATCAATAAAGACCACTGCTAGCTCCCCAACTACATACAGACCACTGCTGTATTCCCTATGTCAAAAATAGCCCACTGCTCTAGTCCCATATCACAAAAAACCTCCTGTTAGCCCCTCTGTCACAAATTGCCACTACTAAGCTCCCCTGCCCCTATAACCCCTGCGAGCCCCCTCTCACTAAAACTACTGCTGTATCCTCTTGGGTTTACAAACAGCCTACTTTTACCCCCAAAGTCACTACAGCCCATGGCCAAAGAGCATTTTTTTTTAAACCATCACAAACATTTTCCTTTTGAGGAGCATTTGTAAAAAAAATCCAATGAAATGGGAAAAAAACCATTGGGTTCCAAAAAATGTAAACCCCAACAATTAAATGAACGGCGGAGCAGGGGGGACTGTGCGCTCCCTGCCCCAACCCCACACGCCAACAGGGCGCGGGGGAAGTGACGCCACCCCGCCGCCCTGCCGAGCTTCTTCCTTGGCCCCCAACCTAAAGCAAGGTTGAGGCCAGAGGGGACAAAACGATGGGGAGCGGGGAAGGGGAGTAATTAGCTACAGGGGGCCCAAAGGGGGGGAAGAACTATTCAACAGGGGGCCCTAAAGGGGGGTTGTACATGCCTAAAAGGGGGCCCTAAAGGGGGGGGGAAATGCCTACAGGGGGCCCTAAAGTTTTTGGGGGGGGGGAAAAAAAATATGCCTACAGGGGGGCCCAATCTTTGGGGGGAGAACTGCCACAGGGGGGCCCAATCTACAGGGGGGACTATTCTGCCCACAAGGGGGCCCATTTTTACAGGGAGGGGACTATTTTGCCTCAAGGGGGCCCAATCTACAGGGGGGACTATTTTTTGCCACAAAGGGGGCCCAATCACGGGGGGGGGACTTTTTTGCCTCAAGGGGGCCCTAAACTACAGGGGGGGCTATTTTGCCTACCAGGGCCTAATCACAGGGGGACAATTCTGCCTACAAGGGGGCCCCAATCACAGGGGGGGGGGATTCTACCCCACAAGGGGGCCCAATCTACAGAGGGGGATTATTCTCCCACATTGGGGGCCCCAATCACAGAGGGCCCCCCCTATTCTACCTACAGGGGGGGCCTAAGCTAAAAGGGGGCCCCCATTCAAACCTACATTCAACCCTAAGCTACCCCCCGGGGCCCCAAAGCGCCTACTCCGCCAATTTACCTAGCTACTTGCCCGTAAATACCTAGCAAACCCCCTTTGGGGCCCCTTTTGTACCTCAAAACCGACGGGGGGAACCCCCATAATTCCCGGGGGGGGAAATTCTTACCTTTTTGGGCCCTTTAAAAAAGGGGAGTTTGTACATGGGGGAAGGGGGCACTAAAATTTGGGAAAAATAAATAAAAAAAAGTGGGGACCTCGGGGTTTTTGTTTTTTAAAATTTCTACAGGGACATTTGGTTGGATGGAGGAAGCCCTAAAGGAGTCGGACAAAATAAATAAAAAGGGGAAATTGAACGACCAAAACAACAAGATTTCACCTGCCCTAAATGTAATTAAACAATTTGAAAAAGAAACCTGTTACCGGTATCCACCACTATGGGGGTCCTGTAAATGGTTAAAAACAGTCTGTAAGCCTTGTACACTGGTGCACCACTATAGGTCACGTATATGGTTATATACAGTCTGCAGACCTTTTGGTAAACTGATGTCTACCACATTGGTCATTTAAAAAGGCGCTACTAGGTCTTTGTGTCTGATCATTAATAGTTAGGGTTTAAATTCATCCTTTGGGTCATGTTCTGGCGGAAAAATCGGGCCTTAGTAGAATTTTTGGGAAAAGTTGGTCTTTGGTATATGAGATTTTTTTGGTACAGTAGAGGTAGATTTTGGGGTGAGGTATTTACCCCTTGTATACAACACATTTCCTGGTAAATTTTTCAGGTCAAGGGGGTGGGCAAAGGGGGGATAGGGGCCCCCCCCCCACCAAAATTTGCTTTGGGGCCCGGCTTCTCTATACGCCCCCCCCCCAGCAATAAAAAAGAAAAACACCCCTTTGTGGGGATATTTTTCCCTTTATAATAAGTAAGTGACATCCCCTGTAAGCATTAGCCCCCCGTAGGTATATTTTTTCCCTGGAATAGAAATCAACAGCCCGAAAGGTTACGATTGCTTTGGGGCATCGGAAAATCGATCGATAGTAATAGTCGGCCGCTATCGATAAGGTTTTTTGATAGTGAGCGTCAATTGACGATACCATTAAAGTCTAGGGAGAGCAACAAACACCTTTATTTTTACACCCAAAAAACTGGAAAGCGAAATTAAAAATCCACAACAGTCAAATGATATTCTACATCTTAGGGAAAAACACTTTTGGGTTTTAAAAGTCACAGAAAAAAAGTCCAGACCCTTCACTACCCTTCTTTACCCAGCCTACCCCCAAACCCGAAAACAACCCCAAATTAAAAAGTGCCCAAAGGCAGTATTAAATTTTGAACCACAGTTACTTGAACTGGACATTGAATATCCCTGTCCTGGAAAGCAGCATACCCAAAAAACCGCAGCCCCCCCTTTTTTAAAAAAAGTCCCCGCAAAAAGGATCCTTTCAACCACCTTTTTTAGTTTCACTGGACATTGACTATCCCTTCCTACCGAAAGACCATTAAACCTTTCTACCCCAGATTAAAAAGGCCGGGGAAAAGGAGTCTGTTTATGTCGTACTTTTTAATGTTTTCATAAAATACACGGTATTTTTTGCACCTTTCAATTCACCGTTGACTATAAAATTGCTGTTTAAGATTTACGGGGGTGCTCTCAATGAACAAAGCGGGGTGCCAAAAGTCAAAAAAACACTATCTGTTAGTTTTTCGTATAATACAGGGTATTTTTTGCCCCCAAATTCACCGTGGTGACTAAAAAATTGCTTTTTAAAAGTTTTTACGTGATGCTGCGTCAATGAACAAAGCTGGTGCGCAAAAGTCAAAAAAAAACGAAATGTTTATGTTTTCGTAAAATAAAACGGTTTTTTTTGCACCTTTCAATCACCTTTGGTGAATATAGAATTCTGTTTTAAGTTTTACGTAGATGCTCGTAAATGAACAACGGGGGCGTGCAAAAGCAAAAAACACGTAACTGTTTTTTTTTTGGGTTAATAAAACATATTTTTTGCACCTTTCAATTCACCCTTGGGAATAAAAATTTGCTTTTTAAGTTTTACGTAAGCTGCGTCAATGAACAATGGGGGTGTGCAAAAGTCAAAAAACACAAACTGTTATTTTTGATATAAAAACTGTATTTTTTGCACCTTTCAATTCCCTGGGGGGAATAAAAACGCTGTTTTAAGATTTCCCGTAGATGCTCGTAAAAGAACAAGCGGGGGTGTGCAAAAGTCAAAAAACACTAACTGTTATTTTGGTATAATAAACATTTTTTTTTGCCCCTTTCAATTCACCTGTGGAATATAAAATTTGCTGTTTTAAAATTTTTACGTAATGCTGCGTAATGAACAATGCGGGGTGAAAATAAAAAAAACCAAACGTTTTTTTTGGTATAATAAACGATTTTTTTTTTCACCTTTCAATTCACCGGGGTGAAAAAAAAAGCTTTTTTTAAGATTACGTAATGCGCCAATAAAACAAGCGGGGTTTTTGCAAAAGTCAAAAAACACTAATTTTATTTTTTCATAAAATAAACGTAAATTTTGCCACCTTTCAATTCACCTGTGTAAATAAAGAATCCTGTTTAAGATTTAAACAAAAGCGCTCAATAACAAGCTGGGTGTAAAAAGTCAAAAAACACGTAACTTTTTATTTTGGTTAATAAACATATTTTTTTTGCACCTTTAAATTCACCTGGGTGAATATAAAATTGCGTTTTAAATTTTACGTAGATGCTGCGTCAATGAACAATGCAGGTCGAAAATCAAAAAACATAAACTGTTATTTTTTTGGATAATAAAGGGTATTTTTTGCACCTTTAAATTTTCCACCTGGGGGTGAATATAAATTGCTGTTTTAAAGATTTACGTAAATGCTGCGCAATAAAAAACAATGCGGGGTCAAAAGTCAAAAAAACACTTAACTTTTAATGTTTTGATAAAAAAAAAGGGTATTTTTGCACCTTTAAATTTCCCGGGTGAATATGAATTGCTTTTTAAAAATTTTACGTAAAAGCGCGTAAATAACAAGCTGGTGCCAAAGCAAAAAACACTAATGTGATTTTTCACTACACGTTTTTTTTGGCAACAAACAACCTGGCGACTACAATTGCTAATTTTAATTTAACTGCAAAGGTGGAAATCAACATTACAGGTGTAATGGGTAAAATAAAAAAATGAACACCATCAAATTAACAAAAAAAAAGGGGTTTTGCACTAACAAAGAGACCTCATTACTAAATGATGTTATCCAAAAAATTTTCACTGCCCAAATTTTCCGGGAAAATATTTAATACAACTTTTTAATAAAAAGATATTCCACACAATGTCTACACTAATCTTGGTAAACTTTATCCATTTTTCTTTAAAGATAAGCTTTTTCCTGTGTTCGCCCGCGGGCCCCCCCCCCCCGCTCCCACCCCGTAAATTACAGGGGTAGATCGTTTTAAAAATTCTCACTAACTACAAAAATTTCAAATCTCAATCAACAAATTGGAAGGACCAGCAAATAAAGGTTTTCTCGCAGAAATGACTTTTTTTCGCTGACTGGGGGCCACAACAAGCGCGGGGTCCTACCCAAGACACGAGAGACACGGGGGCGAAACGGGAAACGCGTTCAGAAAAAAGGGGTCGGATTTTTCCAGCCAACGCAACCTACCACCCCCATCAGACGTCCACACACATCCACCCGCCTATTCTGTAATCTGATTCGGGCCGCCAAAAATTACGGGAAGCACAAAAAAGGGCCCGATTTTAATAGATGATCCCAAAATTTTTAAACCCTTAATTATCGCATGACTGGAAATTTCGATCACCTAAAAACCTTTGCCGATTTTCAACTTTTGTCAAAAAAATCGTAAAACATACCCGTAGTTAAAACAGCCCCTAAAATTTATATTCCCCCATTAGATGGGAGGTATATATCAGCTGTGAGGGTTTAATCCCCGGTAGTTAAAAACCCCCTTTGTATATTTACATACCCCCTTTGGTATACAGCCCCCTTGGGTATACAGTCCCCTGTAGTTTTTCAGCCCCTTAGGTATAATTCTTCGGAGGTAAAAATTTTTTCGAAATAAAGTGCCCTGGCTGATTAGAAAAATCAAAAAAAACAATTTTCACCTCCGTCTATTCCCCTGCTCTGGGAGCTAGTATCCAGCATCAGTGGCATGATGTTATCACATCGCCTATGCCGGGACGTTGCTCCCAGAATTTCCTAGACCTAAAGCCTAGGACCTAATTCCTGGGTTTTTGGCCTAGGAGATACAGTAGTGCAAGAGGTATGAAAACATCACTGCATCACACCTCACAGGAATATTCAGTCTGTGATGCAGGGAGCTGAGAACTATGGGCTCTCTGCTCCACCATAGTTCTACAGTTCTCATCTGTATGCGTGTCCTGAGGACCCTCTGCCGATGCTGGAATAGAGCTTGGGGCCACCGGGGATTTCAACGGCTTTATGGTGGGCCAGTCCGAGCCTGTGTGTCTGGCTAAAGTATCTTGTTTCTTGTCTCAATATCATTTTTTCTAATTTTGGTCTTGTAGTTTTCGAGAAATATGGATATGGTGTTTTGTCCAGTTTCTTTGGTCCTTCCCTAGGTCTTGTTGGGTCCTAAAGCAACTTTATATATTAGGGTCAGTTGTTAACTTTGGGCTATGTTTGAGGTTAAGGCATTAAGGGCGTTAGGGAAGGAGGTTTTGTTGTTTGGGGCAATCATAGTACGAGCTTTGAAGGGACAGCGTTAGGGACAGTTAGCTAGGAACAGTTATCGCTATTACTCTTCTGTTCCTGGACTGTACACGCAATTGAATCTAAATTTACCATGCGCCTGTCGTCGCCATCTAGTAGTGACTAGTGTTGATCGAACCGTTCGAGAAAAGTTAAGTTCGAGTCGAAAATCTCGTTTTTCTAGAACTCGAACCGAACATTTTATCGTTCGTTCGATTAAAAGTTCAAGTTCTAGAGGCGTTCGACACACCATTTTAATACTGTTCAGTGCCTTTCTGTACTTTTGGCGGTTATCCATTCAGTGAAGAGCACAGAGAAGTGCCAAAAATGTCATCGCTGAGGTGTAGGGCCCTCACTGACTGCTAAAATCACATGGCCATATATATTTCACTGCATCGCATTCTGAACGCTCACTCTGTACTGTACTATACAAAGCTTAAAGAATCATAGACAGAAATAGTTAGGGAGTTGGTACTGCTCCCTGCATCTTTCCCACACCCCGAAGCTGTTATTTGTCGACATTTGTAGTTGGTTGGTGAAAATTATTCAGAAAGTGCAGAAAAGTTCATTTTTGCAGTTTTGGGGAATCAGTAATTATATAACGCACTCTTTCCAAATCTATATACAAAGCAATATATTTGAAATAGTGGTTGGTGAACATTATTCTGAGTGCAGAAAAGTTCATTTTTGCAGTTTTGGGGGTTCAGTAATTGTATAACACACCATTATACCGTTGAGCATGGTGAGAATTAGAGGTGGTAAGCGAGCAAGGAGGGGCATAGAGAGTGGAGATAGAGGTACGAGACAAGGCACTCCTTCCAGTGCTCCAGACAACACACAAGCAAGCACATCGCCAGTCACAGGACCATCAGACCTGTCATCGCTTGCTCGGTTCCCTGTGCGTCTCATTACTGAACAGAGTCGCCAATCTGTTCTTCAGTGGTTATCAGACCCTTCATCCAGCGGTTTTACCTCCTCTTCCTCTCAGTCACAGCCAAAAATGTCATCATCATCATCAGTCCAACCTGAAGCAAACACGGACCGAATATCACAACCCAGTATACAGACCACTCTAAATGATCCATATTCTCAAGAGCTCTTTGATGATACAATGCGATTGGGGTCAGAAGGCATTTCAGAAGATCAAGAGGCCAAAGTGGATGATTTTATCTGCTCTAACGCCCAATCGCTGATGCCTTCAGAGGAGGAGAAGGAAGCTGGTCCATCGGCAGAAATACCAAGCGATCAGCAATGCCTCGCAGTGCCTGTGGCTTCTAGCCCGCAGCTTGAGGATGTAGACTGTGAGGAAGAGGAAGTCACCTGTGATGATAATGACATTGTGGATCCAACGTGGTCTTTTGAGCAGCAGCTGGCGAGCGCATCATCAGTGGAGGAGGAGGAGGATGGGGTAGTGTCAAGCCTCAGAAAGTCAGAGGGAGATTGCACAAGTCCACTGACAGTACTCCGCCAGCCATGGTCAGTGGTGTCATCAGGAACACCGGTACTAGGTTTTCACAGTCAGAGGTCCAGGACATGTGAAGCCTGGGCCTTTTTCGATCAAGCCTCAGATTCGCCGACTGACATCATATGCCGGGTTTGCCGTCAACGCGACAGTAAAGGAAAGAATGAAAAGCATTTAAGCACCACGAGCATGACCAGACACATGCATGGAACGCATAAATTGCTATGGAATAGTCACTTGGAGAAAAAAGGTCACACAGATCCTGGGCTTCCAACCACCGTGACATCTTCTCCTCCTCCGCAACTTCCAAGCCCAAGCGGTCCTCTGTTGCCGATGTGCCGGAGCAGCATGGGCAAAGCCAAAAGCCTGAATGTCTGCATTGTCAGGCTGTTGGCCTTGGAAATGTTGCCTTTCCGCCTGGTGGACACAGATGGGTCCCACCACGTCATGGCCCTGGCATGCCCCCAATATCAGATGTCGAGCAGGCTTTCTTTGCCAGAAAAGCTGTCCCTGCGCTGGCCCACCATGTTACAGAAAAGATCTCCAGCACGTTGGTTGCATCTGTGTCCACCAAAGTCCATCTCACTACAGACACATGGACTAGTGAGCACAGTCAAGGGCGTTAAATCTCACTGACTGCTCACTGGGTCTCTGGTGATGGGTCTGGGCCGACACTCTTCAACACTGTTGGGAAGGTGCAGAGTCCAGATCCCCATCTTGACATGTAGCATAACGTGCCAAGGTTAGGAGGAGGCGGACATAGAGCCTTACTCGCTGGAGGATGTAGAAGGCCCAACTGTTTCGCAACTCTATAGGTCTTCTTTAGGCAGTGGTTCTAGGCCAAGGGCGAGTGCAGGATGGCAATTCAGCTCACAGAGTACAGCACATAAGGCTAGCCAGGGCTCTAGTGTTGGTCAGGATGAGGCAGTGGAGGAGGATGAGGAGGCAGGGTTGGACACCACCGGTACTGATTACCCTTCAGTGTTAAGAGGTTGGCACAGATTTCAGGAGGAGGAGGAAGAAGATCCTGTCAGTGCCCCTCAACCCCTTGGCTTGGGAGATCCTGGCAGCATCTGACACATGAGTGCTTGGATGCTACATTACATGCAACATGAACCTGGACATTGCAGGCTGACCTGGACACACTGAGTGCTTGGGCATCCACTTGGCAAATGGGGTTCAATGTGGATAAATGTAAAGTTCTGCATATGGTTTGAAATAATCTACAGGCATCATATGTCCTAGGGGGAAAAAAACTTGGAGAATCGCTTGTTGAGAAAGATCTGGGAGTTCTTGTAGATCATAGACTACAGAACAGCATGCAGTGTCAATCAGCTCCCTCTAGGGCAAAATAAGTATTGGCGTATATTAAAAGAGGCATGGACTCGCGGGACAAGGATGTAAATTCTACCGCTGTACAAAGCATTGGTGCGACCTCACTTAGAATATGCTGTTCAGTTCTGTGCCCCAGTTTTATAGAAAGATGTAATGGACTAGAGGGGTACAAAGACGAGCAACCAAGCTTATAAGGGGAAAAGAGCATCTTAGTTATGAGGAGAGGTTAGTAGAATTGAATTTATTTAGTCTTGAGAAAAGACGGCTTCGGGGGGACATGATTAATTTATATAAATATATAAAAGGTCACTACAAAAAGTATGGGAAAAATTATTTCAAGTGAAGCCCCCTCTAAAGGCAAGGGGACATTCCCTTCGACTTGAGAAAAAAGTATTCAATCTCCAGAGGAGAAGAGAGTTCTTCACTGTAAGCTCTGTGAATCTGTGGAATAGCTTGCCTGAGGAGCTGGTCACAGCAGGAACTGTAGAGAGTTTCAAGAAAGGCTTAGAGACCTTCCTGGAACTAAAGAATATTAATGTGTACGTAGCTATGTATAATTCTGGATCCTGGCTAGTAGAGGCTCGGGGGTCAGAGATAGGCTCTCAGATTGGTTCTTGCCTTGTGGGTTTCAGGGCATTAACCAGTGGTGAGGCTGGGCTTAAAGTCATTGTCTCTCTCCCTCACCCACATTTTCCCCACCCTTGGTTGAACTTGATGGACACATGTCTTCTTTCAACCGTACTAACTATGTAACTATGTAACTATGTATCAAGGCAATAAAAATGAACAGTGATTACTGGGTGGCCATCCTCCTTGTTCCACGTTACAAGACAAAAGTGAGCAATTTCCTTCCACCCACACAAGTTGACAGTAGAATGCAGTATTTTGAGACAGTACCCATTGACCAATTTGAAACATCTTTTGCGTCTTCACATTCTAATGTCACAGTGGAACAACATCAGCAATGCAGAAACAGTAGAATGGCAAATAGCCGCAGCAGCAGGCAGTGTGGCAGAACCCTACTGGGTGACATTTGGCTATCTACTTTTACCACCTCACCAACGCCTGCAAGGCAGGGCAGCATTCAGACACACAGAGACCACCTTAAGACCATGATTCATGACTACCTGCGGCTCAACATCGATGTTTTTGGACTTAGTCTGAACCCATTCAACTTCTGTGTGTGGTGTCCAAACTGGATGAATGGCCCGAGCTTGCTCAATGTGTCATTGAAGTTTTATCCTGCCCAGCAGCCAGCGCTATCTAAGAATGCACATTCAGCACAGCTGGCGGGGTGTCAAACAGTTGTCAAGCACAAGGCTTATGGGCCGAACCTCATTTTATTTATTATGTCCTCTTTTAGGTAAATGAGCAATACATCCTAAAGAAGACTTTTCTAAAAGGTAGCCACCTTGTTCCCCTGGATATTTTCTTTCTTTCACACCTGCAAAAAATGAGGAAAGGGCAGCCTCAGTTAAAGAAAGAAAAATCCACAATTGTCACTGAAATAACTTGAAACTGATGGAAGTAATAATACATTTAAATTTACTGAAAATCAACATTGCTTTTGAATTGTGGTTCAAATGAAATATGTTAAAAAACAAATTAATAAAACTGACTTGGACAAAAATGATGTTACCCTCAACTCAAATTTTTTTTGCACAACTTTTTGAGGCAATCACTGCAAACAAACAATTTTTGTAACTCTCAATGAGACGTATGTTGCTGTAAACAGGTATTTTGGCCCATTCCTTGTGAGCAAACTTCTCCAGCTGTCTCAGGTTTGAAGGGTGCCTTCTCTAGACTGCAGGTCTCAGCTCCTTCCACAGATGTTTAATAGCATTTAGGTCAGGGCTCACATAAGGCCTCTTCAGAACAATGACGTTTCTGACTGGTCAATCGGAGAACCATTGGATCTTCTGGTGGGCCCTGTGCTCCATAGCATGTTTTTAACAGTATGTACATCCTTGGGATGTATGGCACATACAGTTGAAAGTTATGGCTGCTGACTACTGTGGGCTGCAGGCAAAGGCTATGGTGTACAGTAGTATGTGGCGTAGGCAGCATGATGTACCGATCATGCCTCCTGTGCCGCTGTGTCTCCTAGGAAAAAATTTTAGGCCTGTCTTATTTTGGGGGTGTACCTACCTACTATATTAGGGTTTACTGTTCTACTTTTTGAGATCACAAAAAAAGTAAGAACCTCAAATTGTCATGTATCCAAAAAGTAACATTAATGCATTTTGAAATAGTAACATTGAAATAGTGAAATAGCATTTGTAGAGTGCTGCTCGGACCATTTTTTTGTTGCCATGTCAGCGTGCACCTTCATGATTTTCTTTAAAATTCTTTTGGATGTTCTGATCATTTTTTGTTCTTTGGATATGTCACATGGGTGAATGGCAGCTTCTTAATTTGGCTGTGCACGCCACCTATTCACGTAGACTGTTTTCAATCAGTACAAAGTGTAGCTGGAAGATTCATTCCCTGACAGTATGGAGGCACCAAGTGATGTGAGAATGTTATAGTGTAGGTCCTCATGTAAACTAAAGTTACCTTGTTCTTGGTGAATGAACTCTCACAGTTTTGATCAAAAATGTGTGCCAAGAACCTCAAATTTTCATGTACCCAAAAAGTAGCAGAAATGCATTTTAAATTAGTTTCAGTTTGACTGTCTCTTAGTGTTTGTAGAGTGCTGCTGATACATTTTTATGTCTGCATTATCAGAGAAGATGTCACCAGTGAGTCCCTGGATGTAACTTCACTGTAATCACTTATACCATTTAATCAGTGCCTGTGTACATTGGAAATATTGGTCGAAGTATAATGGTTTATATTCAATAAGAGTATGGTGTATTATTCAGTCACTATGTGGTCATGATTTGGTGGTATTCGGTCTTAGTGAAATTCTTAGTAATATTGGTCTTGGGTTCTGATTTTGTGTAGTGGTGTTATTTGGCAACTATATGACCATTATTTAGTGGTCTTATACTTAGAACTTTGTGCTATAGCTTTTTTTGTATATTTTTATTTTTATAAAATGCATCATTTGGGTAGGAGGCATGTATCTTAGACCTTGTGACGATTCCAACCAAGGTGGCTGGAAACGTGCGGGTTGGGTGGATCCTCTGGGCCCACCGTGGGCACAGATGGTAGATGCAGAACTGGGTTGACGGTGCAGTAACGGAGGCAGGGCACCGCAGGTGTAGCAGTTAAACGATTGACAGTCCAGGTGTAGCTGGAGAACCAATAGCACAGTCCAGGATGATAGCCGACTAGGAATAGCAGCAGGTAAGCGGGTATGTGGCAAACTGTTGCAGCAGCAGGTACCGATAAATGTATAGATGAACGTATAGATGAGTAGTCAGCAGCAGAACAGCAGCCAAGGGGTCAAGCTCTTGTGCCGGATAAGACAACAACAAACTGACAACCATGCTAGGGCAGGAAGCTCCTTAAGACAGCAGAAGTCACAGGTCACTGGGCCGGACCAAGGAGCACAGTCCCCTAAATAGAGTGCAGTGCCAGGCGCGCGCCCCTAGAGGGAGCACGTGTGCGCACAGGATACCAGGGAGCTGGAGGAAGCAGAGATGGTGAGACTTCAGGACAAGTGTGTGCAAATAGCCAGGGACACTAGGGAATGTCGCAGCAGCAGCCGGGACACGAGAGACACGGGCATGCTGACGGTCCGTAGCAGGGACCGCAGCGTGAACCGTGACAGACCTTTTATGTTTACCACCCAGTGTCTTGCTGCAAAAAGATCAGGAAGACTCAGAAGCCCCAGCGCCCCATCTTGGCAATAGGTTAGGGTATACCAGTCTGTATAAGTTGAAAGAGACTGGACGAGGCACCACACAAGTGGCAAAGCACAGCAGCTTTGGTGTGGAACCTAGAATCGACTTTCTGGTGAACCTTAGGTACCTCAGCCCAAAATTAACCAGAATTAACCATTTTTGATTCTTTTTAGCTATGTTTTGGGCCATGTCCTGCGACCAACTGAGACCAAGCTCTCTGACATTGAACAGCACATTTTGCTCAAGAATTCCTAAATAGTATTAAGATTTAATTGAACCTTGCACAGATTCAAGACAATCTCTACCAGATGCAACAAAGCAGAACCAAAAGTCTTCTCCATGTTTCACAGTAGGTACAATGTTCTTTTCTTTGTACGCTTCACTTTTGCATCTTTGAACATGTTGCTGATGTGATCTGCCTAAAAGCTCCAGTTTTGTCTCCGAAGCTTTGTGGCTTGTTAATATGTGTTTTGGATAATTCCACAATCGCTTTTTTAAGAATTTCTTTCAACAGTGCTTTCCTCCTTGGTTGTCTTACATTAAGCTGACTTTGGCAAATACAGCGACAGATGGTGCGATCTGACAATAATGTATCTTGACCTTGGAGTACCCCATTTTGGAGTATCTTTTTGGAGGCTGTTCTGGGTCTTTGGTTATCATTCACATTATCGGTTTAATTTGTCATCAATTTTATTTTTGTGGTCATGTCCAAAAGGGTTGGCTACAGTGCAGAAGGGAGTGACTCACCATGGTTGGACAATGCAGTCAGAGAAGAGAGAGGTGATTGGTAACCTAGAAAAACTTGTGTACACAAGTAGTAGATAAAATGTTTTATCTCCTTAACAAAGCAAAATTAAAACAGCAATGTTTTTAGTAATAATATTTATTTAACTTTGCCTGCATGTTTAAAGCTAATCACTGTGGTGAGCAAACCCCTTTAAACTTTTGAATAATATGTGCAACAGTAGTAAAAGGAATAGCAAGCCTTTATCTTTAACATGTTTGTCTATAATTTTCTTTTTAATCTCCTTAGAGAACCCTCTCCTTGACTCTATTTTGTCCACGTCCAGTGTGGTATATACATAGAGATAATTTTTCATCCTTTAAAAAGGCAAACTGACTGAATACAAGTTTAAAGACACCTACGGTGCTAGTTACAGGACACATTAGTTAGTTTAACATGTTCCTATAGTCAAATAATTTCCAATCATTTTTCTCCAGAGCAGGTTTGTTTTTTTATTTAATTTTTTTTTATTTTTCAGTTCAACCACAATTTAAGTGCACTGAGCCCAGGAGAGCCATACACAAGTAGCTGATGCTCCTGAGTTTCCTTTTTCTGCTGACTCCAACAAAGACTAATGCTAGCCAATATGACACTCTATGGACTCTGTGGTAAGAGGGCGGTTGACTTCAACAAGTCATAACAGCTCCCTCCCTCTGTTTTACCATCTCAATAAAACTGAGTGCGGTAACTAAGGGGTTAATCACCCATGGCCGGAGTTAGCTCCAGCCCTGGACAATGCAGCATGGGGCCAGCTCTAATACACAGCTGGTTCCATGCTGCAATTGTGCGGTCCCCGTTTAAGAGGAACGAAGTCACTTCCCACTAGGACATACAGGTATGTCCAATATTTGGAAGGGGTTACGGCCTAAAAAAGTCTTGTCACCAAGGGGTTAAGAAAGGTGCCGTTTACATCTTACATCCTGTTTTTTTCCCATTTCACATATGAAAAAACAGAGAAAAAGATTAAACAGTACTGGAATTGCCATGTTCGCAAAATTCCTATCTGCTAAATTGTTAACTTAGAATCCAGAATGGTGAATGCAATAAGAAGAGAAAAAGAAGAAGAAAAAACAAAAACAAAGCCAGATTTGTGGGGGGTTTTGTCTGTGGATGGCCTAACCTCTCATTTCAAAGAGAAAAAGTTATTGAATTAAATAATCTGTAGATTCCCTTAAGCAGTTATCACTTCAACTAAACATTTCTTGAAACTGCAAAAAAGGATTAGCACAATATTAACCCCTTAATCACCAAGCCTTTTTTTCATCCTGTTTGTTTTTTCCTCTTCGCCTTTCAAGTGCAATAACTTTTTTTATCTATATAGTCATATAAGGGCCTGTTTTTTGGGGGACAAGATGTACTTTTTTTTCTAAAGAATCAAGTTTATTGCAGATGTTATTGTGATTAAAAGACATCATATGCATACAGTACAACATTTTACAGAAAGTATACAAACAAATATCTCATATAACATAATATAAAGTTCAAGGGGATACAAAATAAAACACTAGAACAGTAGTGTAATATACAGAATAAGTGGCAGCAGGCAATAACCTACATAAAAGACATACAATAAAACAACAGCGATTGAAGAAACAACCATTATACATGTCGTGGGTACATAATACACAGGGAGCCATTACGTGGGCAGAGAGTTTTCCAATAATATTAACAGTGTAATAGGTCGGTAGAAAACACCAAAGACACAAAGTTGCAGAAGGTGAGGGAGAAGACTTGGTTAGATCCCTTAAATTAAGTATAATGGATACAACAAAGAGAAAAAAAAAGAAATAATGAGATGGGATGTCAGGCACGACAAAATCAGTAAGGTAACCACTATTAGTAAAACATTTCAAGCCATTGTTAACATATTTTAGAGAATTTTTCAGGACAACCATAATGGTGATATATGTATTTCTTGAAAGGTGGAGTGGCATTAACTAATTAATCCACTCTTGAATATGAAGAGTATGACTGACCTTCCAATGTTGATTAATTGTTTTCTGAGCTAAGAATAACAGTTTGACTAGACACATACGCTCTACTGAAGATGAAAAGTCTTCGGAGTCTAAAAACAGGAGACAAGACTTGTGATCATCAGCCACCGGACAGCCATCTTATCACTGAGAAACCTAATCACTCGTCTCCACAATCAATGCATTTTTGGGCAAGAACAAAGTGAAAGAAGGTTCTGGGAGACTTATGACATTTTGGCCAATGATCCAGAATCTCCGGATGAAACCTTTGTAAGTGTCCACTAATGTAATAAGCCTGAGGTAAAATGAATTGTTAACGAATTGTTGATGAATTGTTGAATTGAGCACCATGCTCACCATGTTTTTTTTCGGGATACTAGTTTGGGGGCTTTTAGGGCTAAACCCCAGGATGTCCTTTTTAATAGTCCCATTGACCTACCATATAATGTAAACGTAAAAAAGTTAAAAGTAGGGTGGAATGTGAAAAATGAAAAAATGTAGTTGTGCCATTTTTGTGGGTGTTTCGTTTTTATGGAGTTTGTTTTTCTGTAAACATTCCATGTATTCTGTATTCTGCAGGTTAGTACCATTCCAGTGATACCAAATATGTAGGGTTTTAGTACTTTAAAAAAAAAATTCTTAGTTTTCTACCTTTGGGCTTAAGGGAGGGCTCATTTTTTGCTGGCGGAATTGTAGTTCTTCTATTGGTACCATTTTGGGATACATAAGACCAATATTTTGGGGATATGAAATGAAAAAAAAATTTTTTGGCGTTCCAGATTTTTCATTTTTCAGCGTACAGGATCAATAATGTTATATTTTCATAGATCGGACTTTTCCAAATGCCACAATACACAGGGCAGCCAATAGAAATTTCAGGGCCCCGTATAGCTGAGGCAACACCATCACCCGACCCTCAGCAACTCCATAACCCTGCCCTCAGAAAAAATGCAATTGTGCCATTATTTTTGGAATTAGTTCTTCTTGCATATTACAACGTACAGTTTAACTGTATTGTGTGGGTCAGTACATATACAAGGGTCCCTTGGTGCCCTGTAGTTAGGCATACAGCCTAAACACCCCTCCCACCCGCATAGGTAGGTAGCTGGGCAGTGGACAGGTAAGGGTACCTCTCATAGGTAGGTTGGTAGGTATGCGGGTAGCCAGAGAGGTAGGTAGTCGGGTAGCCAGTCGGGTAGCCGGGGAGGTAGGTGGATAGGTAGCTGGGTAGCCAGGGAGATAAGTAACCGGGTAGACAGGGAGGTAGGTAGCCGGGTAGTTAGGGAGTCAGCTAGCCGGGCAGCCAGGCAGGTAGGTAGCCGGGTGGGTAGGTAAGCGGGTGGAGGGGCCCCCCTCACATGGTGGGGGGAGGGGACCCCTCACACACACAAGGCCGGGGGGCACCCTCCTCCCAGCCGTTTATGTGTGGGGGGCTCCCCTCCACCCCCCACAGTGTGTCTGTGGGGGGGCTCCCCTCCTCCCGCCAGCCATGTGTGTGGGGGGGGGGCTACCCTCTTCCCCCCAGCTGTGTGAGGGGGGCCCCTCTTCTCCCCAGCCATTTGTGTGGGGGGGCCCTCTCCCCTCCATCCATGTGGTGGGGCCCACCTCCCCCCAGTCATGGTCTGATTTAATTAGTCATCCAGTCCGCAGACAGAGAGAGGAGGGTCCAGGTGCTCCAGTCATAGTGCAAAAAGCTTCTATGTGAATGTGAAAACAGCTGTGACCAGGCCCTCACTCAGCAGTGCCGGGCCCTATTATAAATGCAGTGCACCACCGCGCACTGGTCTATAATGTGAAATAAAGGGGTCTGCTTGCAGCAGGCCCCCTTATTTCACTGGGCCCTGTACAAGAGTACCCCCTGTGCTGCCATTACGACGGCCCTAACAATACCAATTATCTGTAACTTTTTAATATTTTTTTTATCTGGAAAATGGCAAAATAGTGTGCTCTGAAGTTTGAATATTTTTTTTTATTTTTAAAACTTTAATTATTTTTTTTTTTTATACATACTTGTAGCTCCCCTAGTATACCTGACCACTACATTGGATGATTATATAGATAATGCAGAAGTGTGTACCAAGATGGTGCTCCTATTACTTTCTGCCGCAACGTGACGGCTGCAGAAGCCATTAGGGCTTTTGTCTGTCAAGGCAACCATAGATAACTGTAGATAATTTGTTTGTAAACTAATGTACAACTACGTCTTTAGCAATGCTTCGCAGACTTGTACAGCTTCATGCATCTCTATTAGACATTTGTTTATGTCTTCTGAAATTTTTTTAGCATTGATTTATGATTTTTGATAACCAGGGTTTTAAGTAATCAAGCTTTGTGCTCATCTATTTGACTGGCAAATAATCTGTGAGAACCACACTTCTAATCTCATCTCATTGATTTAAACACCTTTTACCAATTACCTCTTGAATAAATCATTGATATTGCTTTTTTCCCCTGCATTGTGGCTATTTACTTAAAATGGTAAGTAAAATTGTTCTGATTTAACAATTTTATGGTGCATCTCTTGTCTTCACCGGGCCATACTGTCAGGGAACATGGAAATAGTATTATCCATGTCACTGCATCAGGACATTGACAGAGGTCTAACGGTGAACTAGTGCCTTAGCTAATAGCAGACCGCTCACAAATAAGTGCAAGTATCCAGGTAAATTCAATAGGTTCACTTACTTTTCTGCAACTGTAACTTCCGAGCTTGAACTTGTAAAATATATAAAAAGACACACATGCATGTTTTTCTCACTATTTGACATGAAATCAAAATAAACCTTATCCGTTTTAGGTCAATTAGGATTACCAAAATTATTTATATTTGCCAAATGCCAGAATAATGAGAGAGAATTTTAAAGGATTACTATGCCTTTAAACAATTTGGGACAGCCCATATGATTATGTCATGTCTTTGGAAGCTTCTTATTTATTGGTAACATCTGAGTCAATTAGAAACACAACTGTCGATGTTCTTTTTTTTTTTTTTTTTTAATGTACACCAGAAACACACTGCTTCTGTGTGTAACATCATAGGAAAGTCTAAAAAAAAATCAGCCATGACATCAGGAAGAGAATTGTGGACTTGCAGAAGTCTGGACCATCTTTTGGTACAATTTCCAGATACCTGAAGGTGCCTCGTTCATCTGTATAAACAATTATACGCAAGTAAAAACAAGATGGGAATGTCCAGCCATCATACCGCTCAGGAAGGAGACGGGTTCTGTGTCTCAGAGATGAACACGCTTTGGTCCGACATGTGCATATCAACCCAAGAACAAAAGCAAAAGATTTTGTGAAGATGCTGGCGGAAGCTTGTAAGATTGATAAGTCTTCTTCCACAGTAAAACGAGTATCATATCAACATGCGCTGAAAGGCCACTCTGCCAGGAAGGAGCCATTACTCCAAAAGAAACATATAAAAGACAGAAAATCCAGATCAATGTTTGCAAATGCACATAGGAACAAAGATCTACTTTTTTTGAGACTTTGTCCCGTGGTCTGAGAACTATAATTGAACTGTTTGGCTATAATGACAATAGTTACATTTGGAGGAAAAAAGGAGAAGCTTGGAAGCCTAAGAACACTATCCCAACTATGAAACAATGGGGTGACACTATCATGTTGTGGGGTTGTTTTGCTGCAGGAGGGACTAATGCACTTCAGAAAATAGATGGCGTCATGAGGAAAAAAGATTATGTGGCAATACTGAAGCAACATCTCAAGACATCAGCCAGGAAGTTAAAACTTGGGCGGAAATGGGTCTACCAAATGGACAATGACCCAAAGCATACTGCCAAACTAGATACAAAGTGGCTTAAGAATAACCAAATCATTGTTTTGGAGTGGCCATCAGAATGCCCTGATCTCAATCCTGTTGAAAATTTCTGGGCAAAGCTGAAAAACTGAAAAGGCAGATGCGAGCAAGGCGACCTACATACATGGTTCAGTTACACCGGTTCTGTCAGGAGGAATGGGCCAAATTTCCTACCAACTATTGTGAGAAGCTTGTGGAAGGATATTTAAAGCATTTGACCCAAGTCATACTTTAACGGCAATGCTACCAAATACTGATGAAATGTATGTAAGCTTTTGACTTTTCAGAAAGTAATAAAAATGCCTTAAAAAATTGTCTCTCTCTCATTATTCCGGCATTTGGCAAATATAAATAATTTTGTTAATTCTAATTGACCTAAAGCATATAAGGTTTATTCTGATTTCATGTCAGATAGTGAGAAAAACATGCATATGTGTCTTTTTATATAGTGTATGTAAACTTCTGGTTTCAACTGTATCTCCTCTTCAATAGGTCTTTTTCTATACCATTACAAAACCCTCCCTGTACATCAGGGGTAAGCAATACTAATCCCATTTGAATGATCTTTCATGCTTTTTTCCTTTCATGGATAAAGCTGTTACCGCTGAAGGAACTCAAACAGCCCACAAAGTTCTGCTAACTTAGTTAAGTCCAGTAGCGTAACTTGAGTTTTTGCCACCTGAGTTTGCTGGCCCTTTTTACAAACCACACCCCTACTTGTTAATGCCACACCTTTTTTCAGGCTCCTCCTCGAACAATAAATCATAATTTCCTTATAGAAAAATACTTTTTATGTCATGATATTCTAAGGGTATGTTCACATAGCATCTTGGATACCTTTTTGCAATATGTAAAACGTATTGTGTCAAATGCATCACAAAACATGCCACATAGTGATATATTTTTGGATACGTTTTCTGGACTGCAAATATGTATCCCTATTGTTTCTATGGACTTTTCAATGCGTAAAACGGATCAAAAATTCACAACTCAATTCTTTGAACGCATCCGTTTTACGCAATGCAAAAATGTATCCCTATTGTTTCTATGGACTTTTCAATGCGTAAAACGGATCAAAAATCCACAACTCAATTCTTTGAACACATCCGTTTTACGGAATTCAAAAATATATGTTAAATACATATCGTATTTTACATTGAAGTCAATGTAATGACACTTGAACATTGTTAAATACATTTTGGTAGTAAAATGTACCCAAAAACCAGGGGCGTAACTAGAAATGGCAGGGCCCCATAGCAAACTTTTCAATGCCCCCTCTCCGCCCTTGTTCGTTTAAAAAAATATTGGAAAAAATATCAAGAATTTTGGAAAAAATAGTGTACAACAGACACATCCCACACACACCAGACACATTCCGCACACATCCCACACACACCAGACACATCCCGCACACATCCCGCACACATCCCGCACACATCCCGCACACATCCCGCACACATCCCACACACATCCCACACATGCTGATATTAATGGACTGCGATTCTTTGTTACACAATAGATTTTACTTTATGTTTTTATTGTGGGAACTTCACCTTCTTCACCCTGCACTAAGTTATGGTCACTTATGTAGCTATTACACACACATCACAGACACCAAGACACACATATATACATACATACATCTACACACACAGATATATATTCATACACACATTACAGACACACATCACAGACACCAAGACACACATATATACATACATACATCTACACACACAGATATATATTCATACACACATTACACACACATCTATACATACAATCACATAACACACTTACCTGTTTGCATTGCAGCCCTCAGGCATTCCAGGGGTCTCAGGAAGACACACTGGGGAAGGAGAAGCTTCTCCCAGCTGGCAGTGCAGACATCCCTCCTCCCCCGTCCCGACCGTGCATGCAGCAGCTGGAGGCAGTGTGAGCATGGAGGGGAGGTGGGGGCTGCTGAGGGAGAAGCTCCATGGAGCTGTGCAGGTATCATGCTGTTTCCTTATGTTATGACCCTGGGGGCCCGGCAGGAAGTTTCTGTTTGTTGCCGGCCGGGCCCCCAGGGAGTGCTCACCCTGTAGTCAAGAAACTGTAGGTACGGCTCCCCTCCTGCACCCGGCAAGCAATCCTGCTTTTGAACGCTCGGGCCAGAGGGCCCGGGCATTTCAAAGGCAGGTCCGCGCCAGCCGGCAGTGAACTGTTATGTTCACTGCCGGCGACTACCGGGGTAGCAGACGTGTTAGAAGCTGGCCCCGGGGCAGCTACTACATCTGCTACCCCGGTAGTTACGCCCCTGCCAAAAACGCATTTAACAAATCATAACTTTGTTACTTTTTTGTTAATGGAACTATGTAAGCTTTTATTTACGAGATAAGATGATGTTTTCATTGGCACCAAGTTAGGGTACATAACAGCTTTTCATCACTTTTGTTTCTGTTTTTGTGAGGTTGGATATAAAAAAAAAGGCAATTCTGGCAACCAACATTAATATTAATCAATATGATTAAATAGATTGGAGTGGTATGGACGCAGCTATATCAGTGTGTAACTTTCTTTTTTTAACAAAATAAAGTACTTTTATTGGGATATCAGGGTTTTGTGTTCATTTTTTTATTTAACATTTTTTTATTTAATTTTTTTATAGTCCCAGTGTGAGACTAAACTTCCTGACTGCTTGATTGCTTTTATAATACATAGCAATATATTTCTGTATTGCTATGTATTACACTGTATCTGTGACGGGAACCTATTGGATTCTTAAATGCTCCTGTACATGGTAGACCCACAAGCCATACTTTGGCCTCTGGATGCCATGGCAAATCTGGGCACCCTGCTATCTCATTCAGGGGTGCCAATTGGCGACAGAGGGAGAAACTTCTCTGTTAACCACCTACATGCTACGGATATTACGAATTGCTCATTGATGTAGTTAAATAGTCTATATTGGCTACTGCAGCGGGAGCCCCTCTGTACATTACAGTCGACTCACACTGGAAATGGTACAGAATCTGAGCATGCATTGCAAAACTTGACAGCGCTTCCAGGGGTCCAGGAGAGTTGTCAAGAGTGCCATCCGAAACACACTGCCCCCAGCCTCTGTACTCCCACATTGCCATGCCAGTAATTAAGACAGGGCTAAAGTTATGATAAAACCCACAGAGTCTCTCAGAGTTGGCCTTCCTCAGGGTCCACAGCCTAAATAATCCATGGGACACTTTACTAATCCATGGGGCAGTTTACTGACTGCCTCTGTTATGATATGTGGGCCATGCTCCATCATAGTGCTCTCAAGCACATGGTCTTTGTTAAAACTGTAACAACCTCAGAACCTTCACTCAAACACACTTGGACACTTCATTACTTAGCTTACAGACTACTGATTGGTTCCCCAGCAGACAAACTTAGATCTTAGGTTTCCTTCAGGCCAACACCAGTTTTCTCAGTTCCACCGCACATTCTCTTTGTCTGGTGTCAAACACTACTGTAAAATAACCTACCTTCTGCCCTTTTTACCAGCACTGCAACACAGCATTCCAGCACACTCATACCTACATGAGCTTTTGGCTTTTCCTGGGTTTACGTTGAGGCTGACTGGCAACCAGGAAACTACCATTTCTGCTTCCCCACTAATCTGACAGAGCATGACAGCGTGGCTACATACCAAGTCCTCCTACAATTTGGCCTGAAGGTGCTCTGGGAGTGCAGGGACATTTATAATACAGTATACTTACAATACATTATAGTATGTATATGGGAAGAGAGGTGAACTCTTCAGCACCATCTATTGGATGTAGCAACCCTCAAGTCACATGTGACTCACTGAGCCTTGCAAAGTAAGAGGGATTTAAGCATGCCAGTTTTGTTCATCTGCATACAGCTGTTTTGGCGTAGAACTTACTAGCTGGCTAGGTGAGAGACATTGTGTCAGGGCTAGGGGGCGCTCAGCCTGCAGGGAGCAACAGTCTGCAGCAGCTGAATTGCGACCCCATCCTGATACACTCCGGACAGGGGGCGTGTCGCACCAGCCAATGGAAGGACCCGGAGACCGCTCCAATCAGCTACAGGGACGGTGTCTGGGAATCACATTTAAGCTCAATGCAGGCTGAGTGCTGTGCCTGCGATATTTCCTGGCTGCCTTATTACCTGCTCTTTGTTAGTTTGTTTGTTTGCTTATCCGTGTACCAGACCTCTGCCTGTTTCCTGACCCTGTCTTGCGCTCAATTTTGTACCTCGCTCCCGTTTGTGCTTTTATCCCGGCTTGTTTACGGTTTCTCTTGTTGGTTCTGATTTGTGGCTTGGCGTTTCTGATTGATTATTGACTTGGACTGTCTGACCCTTCTTCCCCCTGACGGCCCCAGCACTTAGCAGCGCAGGGACTGTAGCCCAGTTGGTGTCTGCTGCCTAGGGCAGCACGTCAAGTAGGCAGGAACAGTGGGCTGGGTTCCAGTTAGGGCTCACTGTAACACCCTTCACGTGACACATTGAGTGGGACTCAAAAGAGGTGAGGTATCTCGTTAGGGAAAAGCACTACCATTATGGAGAGTTTAGTGGAGCGTTAGAGCGTTAAGTCTCCACACACCAACATGGTGCTTCCCCTTATGAGATACTTTACCCCTTTTTAGCCACACTCAATGCCTCTCACCTAGCCAGCCTAAACACATACATAACAATTACAGCTGATTGTGAATAAACAAACATGCCACCATAATTTTATATAAGGGGACTACATTTACCCAACTTCTCTGTCATTTATCTGCAGGATAGGTGGTAAATGTCTGATCTGTGGGACAACAACATTGGGACCCTCACAATAACTAGAATGGGGGTCCTGAGCCACCTATTCCTCCTCACTGCAGGACCTGAAATAGGTCTGAACAGAATTTGCAACACAAAGTTTATAAAAGAGTTTAATGACTTGTTTGTATTAAATACATTATAATCAAATGTGACTGAGCCTGAAACATTAGCTAGGTAAGTTTAAAACCAATTTATTTTTAAACCTTTATTATGTCAAATTAATAGATTACCTCTTCTCCTTCTCTTTCTTTTCAATTAACTTTAAATTCAAATATAGGTATATCTATTTTCGTCTTCATCTGTTGTCATGTCTAAATTCTATCTTATCATGAGAAGATCTTTTAAACAAAGTGGGTCCTAAAATTCTTCTAAGCTCTAAACATGGAACATACTGTACAACTTAATGGAATTTTGAAAAAATGATTATTAGGTCACAGAGATGGGAAACCTGGCTATTTGCTAGCAAGCTGTACCTGGCCTGTTAATGTTTTACCTGTATACATGTATACATCTCTTTAGATGGGACAATCCCTTTAAATTGGTAACCTGATATTTAGCAGACAATAACATGTTTGGTGCTCCATATTCCATGAAGGAAGCATACAGTGGTTCTCCATGTTAAATTAAATATTTATGATCATACAGTATATCAGTTTAAGAAATTTTCTCAGTAGGACATCCTCTGTTTCAGTGATTACACATTACTTTTATATCTGAAAATAGATGTTCATCGTACATTCATTTGTCTAATGAAGGGGATGGTCACCTGTTGATCAACAGATCCAACAGGTCCCAAACAGTCCAGGCAATCCTCTGGAAGAGGATAAAGTTCAAAATATTACAGAATTTAAGCTATGTCTACACGGCAATGTTAAAATGCAATCAGAAATCCAAGGGTAGTTTAACATCACCATACCGCGTGTTTTGGCTCGGGTTTGCGTCAGTTTTCGGCCTACCCACTACATAGAACTGTACTAGAATCCGCGGGGGATGATAGAACATGTTTTATATTCCGGCAGAGTTCAGCGGTTTATAAATCCGACAATAGAAAATCCATGCTCTGTAGACTACAGCTTGGATTTTCTATTGCAGTCTGCAGGCACTGGTTACAGTGAGATTATTGCAGATTCTAAATACTCAATCCGCTTAAAAATACAACGAGAAACCAGTGCTGTGAGGCCTTAGAGAGCCATTAACTCCAAGCCCTACTGAATTACCATGCTCTCTACTTATCATCGTCCTGCTATTATAAGCCTGTCACATTATGCAGCACATATTCCTGACTTGCTGCTATTGTAACCTGCCTCAGGATGAGATTTTTAGCTGCTTATCAGCAGGCCAAACAAGAAGATGAGTTAGTGATAGTATACACAAAGTTTTGGAGTAATGTCAGTAGCACTAAAAAAAACAAACACTGGTGCCTTACCAATTATGTCTATTCCACTAATATTTATGCTCATCACAGCAGCAGATGTAACATGGACAAATAATGGAACCACCACTCATCAATAAATAACTAAATAACAGTTTTTTTTCTATCTGTAGCTGTCAATAGGGAGTGTTTGCTTCTTGCAGATTTGAAGAGAAAGAAAGAGAAAAAAAATCGCCATCTTTCCTAAATGTCAAATGCCCATTCTAGTCACACGAGAGAGAGAGAGAGAGAGAGAGAGAGAGAGAAATCACCCATCTTTGCCTGAGTCCTGAATGTCAAATGCCCATTCTAGTCCCACATAAAACTGAAAGAGAAAACACAGCAATCTTGCATCGGCAGACCCACATAATCTCACGTGCAGCCCCACGTAAAACAGAAAGAAAACACAGCACTCCCAAGTAAGATAGGCAGTCTTACATCGGCGGACCCAGGTAAATCTCATGTGCAGTCCCACGTAAAAAAAAACTTTTGTGAGACAGATGCGAGGTCCCAAGTTACCCACTTGTGAGACAGATGTGCAGCCCCATGTAAACACAAATAGATAAAGCGTATAGTTCTGTTCTGCAGATCTGTAGAGGTCAGAGGTGTAATAATCTGCAGGATATATCTCTGTGTGAGAGAGAGAGACAGAGAAAAAAAATCACCCATCTCTCCCAGAGTCCTGAATATCAAATGCTCATTCTAGTTACAAAGTCTGTAGAGAGAGCGAGAAATTTACATTACACTATCGAGTGACACTTCCAGTGATTCCAATGACAGCTGAGAACCTCTCCCTTCCCCCAGCTCATACAGATTAAATCATCACATGCATATTACAGAAAGAGAGAAGATACTCCCTGCTGGGAGGAGAAACACACCCCTCCATTTCACAAGCTCTCCTTGGAAACCAGCAGAAAACATTGTCAACTGTTGTAACAAGAAAACCACTTTAAAGTGTGGCGTAGCTCAAGAAGCCATCTGTCCTGACATGTACTACACCCCTCTCTACTGGCTTCCTAATACTGTATACTTCCCCCATCTTCTTAACAAAAAATAAGGCTAATGTTTCTCTCTTTCTGTTAAGAGTCAGAAAATATGACTATAGAGGCACTCTAAATTATACAGGTTGTTTGTGAGCAATTTTACTATTTTAGAGCAATATTTGCAGAGACAAATCATGACTGGATGAAGCATCATGGCAAATGAAGCTGAGATGAGAAACTGCAAAAAGGAAACATCTGCTTCATAGAAGATGTAAGGAAAACAAGCCTTTGGGGTCAGATGCTGATTCTGGTTCGTTTCATGTTTTGTGTGCCCCTCCCCCCCTGTTATTCCTTTTCTTATCAAGGACACCCTAGCACCTGAGGAAGATGTATCTGAGCCTGTTGTTGGAAATACCCATGTATCTAGGCCAGCAGGTTGTGCGGAAAGCCAATGTATCTCGGACTGCTGGGTGGGACACGGCCATATCTGAGTCTGTTGTGTATGCTACCAACAGCCCAGTGGCTGTATCTAAACCTAAAGGATGTGAAGGTGTCGACTATTCTGGAGAATCCAAGTCTAGAGGGTGTGAGTATGATGCTATCTGCCAAGCTATTGTATTGAAGCCTGCACTGTAGGATTCTCTCTGCCATGACCTTCCCACAAAGAGGCACTCATCCGTGCAGAGTAGAACTTGCTCATTGTTGTGTGATACGTTCGGGGATGCAGATGTATCTATGTCTGCTGATGTGTCTAAACCAGTGGTTGTCTTTCTATCTGAATGTTTGGTATGATACTAACAGCCCAGTGGATATATCTAAACCTATAGGATGTGACATTATCTACTGAGCTGTTGGAGTGAGAGCCAAATGTGATCTGTTGTGGTGTAACATATCCCCTGGTCACCCTCAAGTTGCACAAAAGGAGTTGGGGCCTGAGTGGTGTGTCTGAGATGGATGGTGCCCTACAGACCTCTCTGCATATGGTTTTACCTTTCCCTGGTGCATAATTGATAATAGCGGTGGGATAAAATTCTCTGCCCTCTCGATTGTGTGCCCTGTGTCCACAAGATTCCACCCTTTGATCCACATTTTCATGACAATTGGTGCCCTAGAGACCCATCTCATATGATTTTCCCATTTCCTGGTGCATAATTGAGGTTGGCAGTGGGATTGAATTCTCTGTCCTCTTGATTTTGTGCCCCTGTGCCCTTGATATTATCCCCCTTGTGTCCCTGTCCCCTGTGAGTCAGGGGCTTAGCTAAAGACTCATGGTCCCGGGTGCTTGGGCCCCCATACCTTTTCACACCGTCTGTCTACTACTACTTTTCAACAACAGGTTCCCTACTTGATGTGACTGATGTCTTCGGTGTAGCACGCTGCGGAAAGTTATTTCTATTTAACCTCATAAAGATCTTGGGCCTCATGTATGAAAACTGTCTAGGTCTAAAACTCACTTTGTTGTCCATAGCAACCAATCAGATCGCTCCTTTCATTTCATATAGTGCTCTGGAAAAATTAGAGGGGCGCTCTGATTGGTTGCTGTGGGCAACCATGTGAGTTTTAGGTCTAAACAGTTTTCACCCCATTGTGTTTTTTTTGTTTGACACATTCGTTTTTTCCTCCTCACCTTCCAAGAAACATAACTTTTTTTTTTCTACACTTACTTAGACAAATGAGGGCATTTCTAGTACTTTCTAGGAGTGTTATTTGCCTTACCATAGAATATACTGGGAAACTGCAAAAAATTCCAAGTGACTGACCATGTCCCTGCTTTTATCTTCTTACTGATCTGATTTCAGTATTTTAAAAATCACAGTCACTTCTCACTTGATACTGTCAGCAGCTGGGGGGCGGCGGGGGCCTCAGTAAGGGGAGCGACGTCTTCTCTGATGATATACGACGGCACTGCGCAGAAGAGAAGGGGTGTGTGTGACGGGGGAGGAGGGGATGTCTACAATCCAGCAGTGACTGAGGTCAGCAGGTTACAGCTTAACAACGCGAGCTATTACAGCAGCCCTGAGCAGAGTGAGAGGTTATGTTTAAACGTAGCAGCACCCCACTGTTGTCTGGCAGAGGTGGTACCCTAGGTGACGGACAACTCTGTCTACCCATCGTCTCAGCCCTGCACACCGTCTTGCTCAGACCTCTTTCTCCACACACCCGCTTCCTCTTCCTGCTTCCCCAGCTTAACACATATCTATGTCACAATTTTCTTAGAGCAATAACTTTATTTTTGTTAATGAGCTGTTCGAGGGCTGTTTGAGCTGTAGCACATATGAATCGGTGCTATCTCATTGAAGTAACAATAAAATAATTTTTGGGTTTTTAAATGTTGGTGCTGGACTGAACCTTTCACTTAGTTGAGTATCTACTCAATGTTTTTCTATAAAATGTCTTGAGGCTCCCGAAAGACAATGTGTATTGGGATTATAAACAGTATAATACCTAAATGTTCTGATACACGTTTCCTAAATTACCTGCTTGTACATCCCACGTATTGTACACAACAATTTAAGCATGAAATTACATAGATGACATGGCTGGAATCACAATTAATAAACAATATGATTTAATATTCCTGATGGATAGGAAATTACACCAATGGTTGTGTATTTTTAAGGTAGACCATAGACCACTTCGTGAAACGCCACACCGATAGCAGACAGTTGTAGGAAGCCAAATGTTAGTACTATTGTAAGGGGTTGGAGAAGCAGAGGGGACTGCGAAAGAGTGGCGCAGTAAGTAACCTGCAGAGTGGGCCTGATGGCAAAAGTACGGTATGGTTGGAGTGTGAGGAGGCCAGTACTTGTTGTAACAAAATGGAGGACTGGCATGGGGAAGGAAAATGGAGGCGTGGCCATGGGAAAGCCCGCAATAGGTTTCCCACCAAAGAGAAGCCAGTGGGGGCTGGTGGCAAATGGTGTGGAGAGAGGGAAAGCCTTGTCCCTGGGAAGCGCCATTAGACAGCGTGGAGCACCAGAAAAGGAGGAGGTGCTTGGGAGAGATGCTGAAGGAGTGGTGAGCAGAGCATTGAATGCATGAGAACCTGTAAGAGAAATGGCTGAAAGACAGGAAGGAGAGCCTTGGTCAGTGAGAGCTGAACAAGTAGGCCATGATGTGCCCCCGAGATCAAAGCCGGGCGATGAAGAGGCCCCCAAGGTCGTGAAGAGGGTTCTGGAACGGGCAGACCGACGGTTAGCAAAAGACCACCGAGAAGCTGGTCAGCAGCTGCAGACCCAGTCGGGTCAGTGCTTAGGACTGGGAGGTGTCGTGGAGTGCCCGGAGTTAGACGGCACTAGTTCCGGTGGGTGGTTATGGTTGTGGAGACAAGGACTGTTGTAGCTATGGATGCTGAAACTATACCCTGGGGTTTCCCACAATGTTCATAATATTATGTTATTACTGGATGAAAAAACTCAAGTGTAAAAAATGTTTATGTTTCCATGCAGCAACACGTGTGAGTGTGTGTGTCCTACTGAATCCATGGATAGATTCGTTTTAAGTTGGGGTAAAATGTAAGGGGTTGGCGTTATACTTGTGGTAGAGTTGGTGATACAGTAGGTTGCCATGGAAGACCACGCATGAAGGCACCATGACAAGGGAAGAGGTTAGGAGTTAAGGGTTAACCAGTTCAGTAGCAAGGGTTAACAGTTCAGAGTTAGTGGCAGGCAGGTTTAGCCTGTGTTTGTAGTGCAGTGAGTCAGCAGGAGCTGAGCAGCCAATCAGCGAGCCCGGGGGGTGGAGCTGAGCTGAAGAAGCAAGGGTATCAGTGCTGCAGAGTAAGACAATTAGTGAATGTGACTACACAGAGTCAGTGAGAGGACAGAGGAGTGAGCGGGGCCGGGACAATGGGTAGGCAAAGATAGGTGACTGCCTAGGGCTCCACTTCATCCCAGAAAGGAAGGGGGTGCAAATAGGTATAGAGTGGGCTGAATTTTACATTCACAGGGGAGGGGTGGGGCGTTACATGACTTATTTGCCTAGGGCACCAGAATACCTTGTCCCAGACCTAGGAGTAAGACCCTCAAGAAGGAGTCTGGTGGGCATGAGGGGTAGCAGATAGATATCTGTGACTGTCATTCGAGGAGAGGCAAGTGAGGCCATGAACCTGTATATAACTCCCTGTTTAAGCAGAAAACCAGGTGAGGCTGGGGGAAAAAGGTCCCCACTTCCATAGGCAGAAAGTGTCAGGAGGAAAGACAAGGACACGGGTAGCAGCAGGAGAAGGACAGCAGGAGGCCTGATGCCTAGTAGGACAAGAGAATACTGAGAAAAAGGTCAGGTATACCCATACTTACCAACTCTCCCTGATCGTCAGGGAAACTTCCTGAAAAAGGGGGGGAGTCCTCCAGGGCTCCATGAGGAGTTAGTATATCTCCTGCAATGGTAGGTTTGCCACCAATCTGGTAAACCACTGGCAGGGACGGTTTTACTGCCAGGGGGCAAGTGCCGGCATATAGGGCTGAAAAGGGGCCAAATATAGTCACAAGTTGTCAATGTTTGTTCAGTTTTAGTCTAAGACTATATAGCAGCTAAATCACTTTATACATCTGAGTACTTGTTTTACTGGCTGTGGGTTGCTCTTTAAATAGTGGTAGTGTCAGGGTAAAGCATAATGAGATGCTGCCCTGACATCACTTGGTGCATAGGGACCACATTGTAGCTTGGCTCTGAAGGAAAGCTGATTGATGTGTTGTTACCCAGCTTGGATGCCAGTTAGGAGATCCAACGTCCAGTAAAACTGAAGGATACCACATCCAATATCAGCTTTCCTCCAAAGCTGTTACACACATGGGAAAAGAGAGTGTGGCTTTGTGCAAAAGAGGGTGTTTCATGTAAAACAGGAGGTGTGGCCCACTCAAACCATCAAGGTAGCAAGCTGCAAATCAAAATCTCCCTGAAGGTCACTTCCAAAAGTTGTCAAGTATGGGTATAACAGTGAGGAGGACAACGTGGGAGCCCCTCGTGAGTTGTGTGTGACTGCTGAGGCTGCTGGGTGTCAGGAAACCAGAGTACTGGATGTAATGCATACAGTGATGGAAAGCCAGAATTAAAAGCCTCAGTCTCCCCGGACAACCTGTGTGGCCTGAAGTTATTTCACTGCCACTGCACCACAAGTCCCACACCACACCTCTCCCCGCAATACTAAAAGAACTCTGGTAAGGGTGGTTGATACAGGCAATGGGTAGACGCTGCTGGGGTGCCATTATAGCCACCCCTATCATCTCACTATCATGGGGATTTCTGCATTTGTATAAGATTGGGGGACAATATATCAAATAATATTTTAGATTTTTGGGGGATGAAACCATAACCCATATCTAGGATGTCCCAGAGTTTATCATCTACGTACAAAAGGGGTAGATATTTTTTCAAAAGAGAAACAATGTGATGAAATTGTCTGCTATAACGAGTTGTAAAAGTACTTTGCGACTATGTTGCCAAGTTTTGTAAGATCTAATAGGGTATAAGAGATCTTATCTGGGAATCTCAATAATAGCACTGTTGTATGTCCTGAATGCTGTACCCTTGTAAAAGACATCTCGCAATATCTTTAAACATAACTGCATAATCCAAAATTTCACAACATGTACCACTTGCCCTAATAAACTCACCCTTAGGTAAGTTTCTAATGGCATGTCATGGATGACAGCCATTAGCATGTGAGAAGGTAATAGTTGAGTAGAGATTGTTGGTAACTTTGTAAAGTGTCACCTCTGAGAGGAATATCAAGGAATGACCCTCGATCATAATTATGTGTAAAAATAAGATACTCATCATTGGAATTTAGATATGGAAGATTCAAGACCAGACCAAATAAGAGGGGTATTGTCTATGTATTTTCCATACCAAATTAATGTACCTCTCCTTCCACCACATAACAAAAATATTGACTAATAAGAGAAAAAACAAGACCCCACAGGACAACCTTGCAGATGAAGATACAAATTCTGATCAAATGAAAAATAATAGTGTTGTAATAGATCTATAGTAACAGACTTAAGATTATCACTATAAGTATATTTGTTCATCTATGGGGAATGGAAATACAGTATCTCACAAAAATGAGTACACCTCTCACATTTTTCTAAATATTGCATGATATCTTTCCATGGGACAACGCTGTAGATATGACACTTTGATACAATGTTGTCAGTGAACATCTTGTATAAAATGGACAGACTGTACCCAAAGTGTCAATATTTTGTTTGTCCACCATGATTTTCCAGCACTGCCTTAACTCTCTCAGGCACAGAGCTCACTAGAGCTGCAAAGGTTGCAGCTACTGGAATCCTCTTCCACTCCTCCATGATGACATCACAGAAATGTTGGATGTTAGAGACCTGGCGCACCTCCACCTTTCGTTTGGAGAAATGCTTGGCCAGTCCAGCACCTTTACCCTCATTTTCTTTAGCAAAGCAGTGCTTGTCTTGGAGTGCGCTTGGGGTCGTTATCATGTTGAAATATTGCCCTCTGGCCAGTTTCTGAACGGAGGAAATCATGCTCTGCTCAGTATGTCACAGTACAAGTTGGCATTCATTGTTCCCTCAATTAACTGTAGATCTCCACAGCCAGCAGGACTCATGCAGCCCCAAATCATGAAAATCCCACCACCATACTTCACTTGTAGACAAGACACACATCTCTTTGTACTCCTTATGAAATAATTTTATCTTGGTCTCAACAGACCACAGGACATGGTTTCAGTAATCCATGTCCTTAGTCTGCTTGTTTTCAGCAGACTGTGGGCTTTTTTGTGGATCATCTTTAGAAGAGGCTTGCTTCTGGAATGACAGCCATGCAGACCAATTTAATTCAGTGTGTGGCATATGGTCTGAGCACTGACAGGTTTACCCCCACCCCTTAAACATCTGCAGCACTGATGGCAGCACTCATGTGCCTATTTTGAAAAAATAATCTCTAGATAGGACGCTGAGCATGTGCACTTCACTTCTTTGGATGATCATGGCAAGCCCTGTTCTGAGTGGAACCTGTTTTGTTAAACCGTTGTATGGTTTTGGCCACCATGCTGCAGCTTAGCTTCTTGGTGTTGGAAGTCTTCTTATAGATATGGCCATTTTTATGTAGAGCAACAATTTTTGTTGCAGATCCTTAGACAGTACTTTTCCATGAGGTGACATGTTGAATTTCCAGTGAGTGTGAGAGTGATAACACCAAATCTAACACATCTGCTCCCCATTCACACCTGAAACCTTTTAATGCTAACAAGTCTCATAACACTGTGGAGGGAAAAAAGCAAGTTGGGCACAATTTGTTCATTTTCACTTAGGCGTGTACTCACTTTTGTTACCAGCAGTTTAGACTTTGGTAGTTATGTGTTGAGTTGTTTAGAGAGCACAGCAAATTTACACTGTTAAACAAGCTGTACACTGAATAAACTTTACTTGTTTTAATTAGATTTATTTATATTTGCCAGATGCTAGAATGAGAGAGAGAGATAATTTTTAAGGTATTTTTATTACTTTCTGCAAAGTCAAAAGTTTAGATACATTTCATTAGTATTTGGTAGCATTGTCCTTAACTGTATGACTTGGGTCAAACGTTTTGGATATCCATCCACAGGCTTCTCACAATACTTGGTAGGAATTGTGGCCCATTCCTCTTGATACATCTGGTGTAACTGAGCCATGTTTGTAGGTCCCCTTGCTCGCATCTGCTTTTTCAGCTTTGCTCATAAATTTTCAAAAGGATTGAGACCAGGGCTTTGTGATAGCCACTATAAAATGTTGACACCAGTTTGGCAGTACGCTTCGGTCATTGTCCATTTGGAAGACCTATTTCCGCCCAAGCTTTAACTTCCTGGCTGATGTCCTGGCTGCTTGACAGTTGGGATGGTATTCTTAGGCTTTCAAGCTTCTCCCTTTTTCCTCCAAATATAACGATGGTCATTATGGCCAAACAGTTCAATTTTAGTTTTGTCAGACCACAGGACACACCTCCAAAATGTAGGTCTTTGTTCCTGTGTATATTTGCAAACATTAATCTGGCTTTTATATGTTTCTTTTGGAGAAATGGCTACTTTTTGGCAATGTGGCCTGTCAGCCCATGTTGATAATGACACAATCTTACCAACTTCCACTAGCATCTTCCCAAGGTCTTTTGCTTTTGTTCTTGGGTTGATATGCACATGTCGGACGAGAGTAAGTTCATCTCTGAGACACAGAACCTGTCTCCTTCCTGAGTGGTATGATGGCAGACATTCCCATCTTATTTCGACTTGCGCATAATTGTTTTTTACAGATGAACGATGAAATATTAGCTGATTTCTTTAGACTTTCCCATGATGTTACATACAGAAGCAGTGTGTTTCTGGTGTGATTTAAAATACATCCACATGTGTGTCTCTAATTAACTCAGATGTTGCCAATAAGCCTATTAGAAGTTTCCAAAGGCATGACATCATCATATAGGCTGTCCAAAATTGTTTAAAGGCATAGTAATCCTAGTGTACATAAACTTTTGACTTTGCAGAAAGTAATTAATATGCCTTAAAAATGTATCTCTCTCATTATTCTGGCAATTGGGATATGCAAATATTTTTGGTAATCCTAATTGACCTAAAATGGGTAAGGTTTATTCTGATTTCATGTCAGATAGTGAGTAAAACATGCATATGTGTCTTTTTATATAGTGTATGTAAACTTCTGGTTTCAACTCTGCACTTATGTTTTGATTATACATTATGAATTAATTTATGTATTTAATTTAATCATATTATATTCAATGCAAATATAGATCTAGGCAGGTGGTTATTATTTATACATTACTTTTTGCACTAAGCACTTTAGATTTATGCGTTTTTGTGATTATGTGACCACTATTCTACACTATATTACTGATGCGCAAATTTCAGAATGCCAAGAAAAATGCTGCATTTTATCTTAACTTTTGTCCAGCCTGACGAAGCTGTCCCAGCATTTTTCTTGACATCACTGTTTCATGCTGCTGGAGCAGGGGACTTGCGCACATGAGAATATCCTGCAACATCTAGTTGAGCTGGCTCTAATTTTGTTTTTTTGGTAGTGCAAATTGCAGAATGCACAGTAAATGTCTATAACTGGAAAGTCTATATGCTGCAAAAATTTCAAAACACCCCCCTTTTACCATTTTACAAACAAAAATATAAAAAGAAGTTACAAACAAATGCCTTCCCTGATTAAAAATGCTATTAAGTGTAAATCTTGAGCACTTTGTACTCCTTGATCAGCCGTTTGACTGAATATCTACATTTCTGTTTTTTTCCTTTCAAGATGGGGTGCAGAGTGTACATTAATGACCAAAAAAAATGACCTTTTTTGATCTTAACAAATGGCTGCAATGACAGAAAGAGTGAACAATTTAAAGGGGTCTGAATACTTTCCATACCCACTGTATTTAGTTCAAAATAGTAGAGAGAACTGGGATTTACAGATAAATCTGGGGGTGGAGTGCAGAGGTTCGAATAATAAGGGCAAGTCTAAAAGAAAAAAAAAGCCTCTATATTGCATGCTGGCCAATGGAAGAAGCCTGACCAACAAAATTGTGAACTAATTATTGATTTATGAGGAAAAAAGTGTCAGAGTGGGGAGTCTAGGGCCAACCAGGGGAGTTGATCTTGGGGGACCACCCTACAGTTACTGTACATGAAAATATTAACCATACATTTTTAAGCTTCTCAGACATAAATACGTGCATTTTATAACATAATACAGTGTACAAAACAGAACTGTATTGTGCAGCATGCAAAGTTAATCAAATATCTGTCTTTTTCACACATCAGTATGTCTCAATCAACTGTCACCAGGACACCATCACATGACGGGGACTACCGCACTGATCTAACACATAAGCAAAATAACCCCTGGCATCCAGGGACTCACAGGAGACGTCTTATCTGATGAGTCGTTTTCTCCTTTGAGTCATTCTCTTCTCTTATGAGTTGTTCTTTTTCCCTTTTCTTATTCATCTGCTCCAGACTATCATTCCAACTTCTCCCAAATATAACTCGTCCCTGCAGAATATACCACACAAAACATCTTAAACTTCTCACTTTTCCTGCACTTCCCTACTAATTCCTACCTCTACTATGAGCCTCCCCATTAAGTCAGTAGGTAGTAATGTTGCCCACTATTAAGTATGTAGGTATATAGACCTCCAGTAGAAAGGTATGTAGGCCCATTATAGGTAGTCCACTGTAGGTAGAAAGGTATATTTGTCCCCAATAGGAAAATATACAGTCCCCTGTGGATAGGTAAATATAGATGCCCTCTGTAGGTAGATAACTAGGTATAAAGCCCTAGCACCCTTTAGGTATATAGACCCCTGCAGATAGGTAGGTATACAGCCCCTTTTGGTATATATACAGCCCCATGTAGGTATATAGCCCCCTCTGGACCTCTGAGGAGGTTGCTCTGGGATTTATTATCCGTCATGAGTGACATGACATCATCAGCCGCTTATGCCTGGACATTGCTCTTGAGTTCTCCTAGGTCTGAAGAAAAATAACACATAGATGTGATCCTTTCAACAGTATACTCCAGCTTGCATTATTCCAAGGTAGAAAAATCAGATGGCTTCAGCATATTGCTCCCCTTTCCATGGGGACTTTATCTGCAACCTCCATATCCTATATCATCAAGTTTTAATGGATGAAAATAAAATTGGAAAAGTTTTTAAGCAAAAAGCTGAAGCCATCTGATTTTTCTACCTTGGAATAATACAAGCTGGAGTATATTGTTGAAAGATTTACTGCTGCTATTTTCCCAAGAAGGAGTTGACTGGGAATCTCCGTGCTGTGCAACTTAAAGGTACTTTCAATCTTTTATATAGTGAGCTGACTATCAATTCTTTACGATAGATGTTTTATCAGTAGAAATCTATTAAGGTTAAAAAAATAATAAAAAAATTGATAGAAGTTTGCTACATGCAACCAAATAGAACAAGATCCACAGTACATCTACTACGTAGGCAAATACAGTAGATGAAGCAGCAAACCACAATAAGATTGTTATTATTGGGGATTTCAACTGCCCAGACATAAAGAAAATGAAATCTGTGAGTCTCAAAAGCTAAAGATAATTACTGGCGCAGATACCCAACTAGAGGTATTTTTGGACTTAATATTAGCCAATAGACCTGAGGGAGTTAAGAAGGTACAGGTCGGGGGTGGAGGGAGGTACACTATGGAATTAGTGGCAATAATATAATACATTTTCACTTATCCTTCTATAGGAACATCAGTAAGGCAAGGTTCAATCAGGTTACAAATACCCTTAACCTAATTGACCGGAGCTATGTCTTCAACAATAGATAACAGATATTAAATGGTATATTTGTAAAATTATCTTAAATTATCCTACATACCATATGGAGATAAAAGTGTTAGAAACAGGAGGAAACCATTGTGGATAAACAAACATGTAGAGAAGGCAATACATTACAAAAAAGAAAGCATTTAAAGCATGAAAGCAGGAAGGCAGTGTCAGGGACCGGTCAGGGACACATGCACAGACACAGACAAGTGGGCCCTGACTCTGATCCCAGCCCCTGTCCCTGCCTTTTGGGGAACCCGACTCCTTAATAGGTCGGCCCCAACCAGAAGACTGATCGCTGCACTGATATACGTGTGACACAGACGGGACAAACAGACACAAAACAATAAGCGTGGTCAGGCGGTCCAAAGTCAGCAACAGTACGGGTAACGCAGTACAGAGACGTGAGACAGAAGAGTAAAACCGGGGTCCAAGCCAAAAGTCAATACCAGTCGGGCGCAACAGTACCAAATCACTAGGAGAGAGAATGGTCAGAAGCACAGCAGAGTCAGGTAACAGAAAGAACAGCATAAAGTCAAGGCTAGCTACAGGCAGAAGACCTCTATAGCAGGCAATGATGAAGCTGAAATGAACCTTAATATAGGGAACCAAGGGAGGCAGGATTGAGGTCATAGGTGGAAAGAAACACAAGGCTGGATAAGAACAGAAGATTGTCAATCAAAAAGGAGAAACTCATTAACTCCAAGAGTGCTGGAGGATTCCTGGCCAGGGCGTGGGCCAGGAATCAATCAAGCAAGGAGCGAGGAGAACACAGTTCACACTTAGTGAATACAATACAAAACATCAAGTAAGAAACCAGGGCTTCCGTCGCAACGGCCGTGGCCGGCGAACAGAGCCCAAAGCTGAGGTTCTGTCAGGCATGATCATGACAGTACCCCCCCCCCTTTAGGAGGGGCCTCCGGACCCTCAACAGACCCCCTTGGTTTAGTGTGATGGGCCTGACCAATTTTTTCCTTTTTAGGCTTGGGAGCACAATTTGTTAAAGGGACTTGAAAACGGAGGTACCTTGGTCTGGGTCGGCGTTTTTTATTGATTTGTTTTAGTTGAGCGTTTTTAAGAGTCTTATGACTCCTAGCCCAGACTGTGCACAGTCGATAAACGGTGGATTCTATTTTGGTTTCACAACCTGTAGTGGCAGAGTATATAGATGGGAATCCTCATAGCAAAAGGGAGACAGCTTAGACAGAGCAGAATTCTGTGAATCGGTAGTCGAGAGCACTACTTCCAGAGAACGAAATAAATTTCAGGTTCCTTAATATAACAAATGCATAGATTCCCGCTTCGGGGCAGACAAGTTAAGCTTTGCCCCGGAGCAAGGTCTATGGTACAATCATTAGGCTGGTGTGGAGGCGAATTATCTGCAACATCTCTATCTAAGATGTCAGATTTTACCTTCTGAAATATCGTGAGTATTAATTACCGCACACACCAAGGGATCAACAGATTTCAAATGAGAACCACATGAGTCACCCCATTTGATCAGCTCAGTGGTTCTCCAGTCAAACACAGGATTATGGCAGCGGAGCCAGGGCAAGCCAAGAATAATATCCGCGGCGAGTTTCTCCATGACAAAAAACGAAAGTTTTTCCGTATGCGAACTCCCAACATTCAAAGTGATCTCAGTAGTCCGAAATTTGATTCTTCCCCCAATTAGGGAGGTTGAATCTACCCCTGAAACCAAAAAGGGAGCATTCAATGGAAGTAGTTCCAAACCCAAGGCCTGGACAACAGACATACTAATAAAACTAGCAGCAGCGCCTGAGTCAATCATAGCTTGACAAGCGAAATTCTTCAAATTAGCGACCAAGGTTACAGGCAAAAAAAACTTATTACCAGAGTTAGGAGGTACCTGTATACCGGAGTTACCTTCCTGGAAACTCCTCAGTCGTTTCAGCGTTTCCTTGAGATGACTTGGGTCGAGTCGGACAGTCTCTCAGAAAATGGTCAGGTTTTCCGCAATACAAGCACAAAGCATTCTCCAGCCGATGTCTCCTCCTGGTGGCAGCAGATGTAAAACCCAACATCATGGGTTCTTCCTCAGGAGTGGGCGATGAAGATAGAAGAGGAGAATTTTCAGAGAAGACAACAGGAGGTTTTACAGAAAAATTTGACTTAAACGGAACAGTCGACCCCCCTTGTTTTTCCCTGCGTCTCTCTCTTAGTCTTCTGTCAATAGTCACGGCTAGGGTCATAAAGTCATTTAAGGTCTCAGGGGTTGGATGGCTGACCATAGCATCCTTTACCGCATCAGATAGACCTTGTCTGAAGAGGGTTTTAAGGGGTTGGTCAGACCACCCGGTCATGGTACACCATTGGCGAAACTCAGAACAATAGTCTTCAGCCGAGCGGCGACCCTGGTGAATAGATAGCAGGTGAGTTTCTGCCCATGCCACACGATTGGGATTGTCATAGACATGGCCTAAAGCCTGAAAAAATCTTTCAATCGAACTCCATTCTGGGGCTTCAGGGGGCATAGCTAAAGCCCAATCCTGAGGTGGGCCCTGGAGGAGAGACACCACAACTGCTACCTTTTCGACTTCAGTGGGAAAAAAATTGAAGCGGAAAAACAGGTGACAGGATTCCCTGAAAGTTCGGAACCTGTCTGGGTTTAGATCAAAGCGATCCGGCAACAGCATCTTGGATTTGTAACGGACACTAGGATTCACAAACACAGGGGCAGGTATGGACACAGAAGGGGCAGCAAGACTGGGTGCCGGGGTAGCTATGGCATCCAGACGTTGCGAGATTTGGTTAATAAGCCCCGCCATGCCCTGAAACTGAGTTGCAACTCTTCCAGGCGGTCGGTGACCGAACAAGTCGGTACTCATATTAACCGCCGGGGGAGTTGATTAGGGTAAGGGCCTGCTATAATGTCAGGGACGGTCAGGGACACATGCACAGACACAGACAAGTGGGCCTGACTCTGATCCCAGCCCCTGTCCCTGCCTTTTGGGGAACCCGACTCCTTAATAGGTCGGCCCCAACCAGAGACTGATCGCTGCACTGATATACGTGTGACACAGACGGGACAAACAGACACAAAACAATAAGCGTGGTCAGGCGGTCCAAAGTCGGCAACAGTACGGGTAACGCGGTACAGAGACGTGAGACAGAAGAGTAAAACCGGGGTCCAAGCCAAAGGTCAATACCGGTCGGGCGCACAGTACCAAATCACTAGGAGAGAGAATGGTCAGAAGCACAGCAGAGTCAGGTAACAGAAAGGACAGCATAAAGTCAAGGCTAGCTACAGGCAGAAGACCTCTATAGCAGGCAATGATGAAGGTGAAATGAACCTTAATATAGAGAACCAAGGGAGGCAGGATTGAGGTCATAGGTGGAAAGAAACACAAGGCTGGATAGGAACAGAAGATTGTCAATCAAAAAGGAGAAACTCGTTAACTCCAAGAGTGTTGGAGGATTCCTGGCCAGGGCGTGGGCCAGGAATCAATCAAGCAAGAAGCGAGGAGAACACAGTTCACACTTAGTGAATACAATACAAAACATCAAGTAAGAAACCAGGGCTTCCGTCGCAACGGCCGTGGCCGGCGAACAGAGCCCAAAGCTGAGGTTCTGTCAGGCATGATCATGACAGGCAGTGAAGAAGCACTAAAAGGCTAAAGAAAAAAAGAAACTATGTAAAAAACAGAATAAAGGCAGCAACGCTGGAGACAGAGAGGCTTATTGCTAATGAAAATAAAACCAACCCTAACATTTTCTTTTATAAATTATATGAAAAAAGGTCAAAACTAAAAAATGTCACTTTGAAAATGAAGGAGTAGCAGGATCTGTTCCACAGGACTGGAACATAGCATATATGTTGCTAGTAATTAAAAAAGGAGTCAAAGGTAAGTCTAGAAACTATAGGATTGTAAGTTTTACCTCTGTTTTGGGTACGTTGTTTTCTAAGAGATACTACCTTGGAGTATCTCCAATGAAAATAAATGTATAATTTAGTATTGGTATGAGCTCATCAACCCCTTCAGGATGCAGACAGTTTTGAACAAAAAAGACAGAGCTCCATTTTTCACATTTGATATATGTCAATTTATGTGGGAATAACTTTTTAATACTTTTAATTACATATGTGATTTTTCTCTTAATAGATTGTGCTTTAAGTTATTAATAAATTTTGGTCCATACAATCCTTGTTTCCTTGTAAAAAATATCAAAATGTGAAAATTTGTAAAAATGTTAAAAGTTCAAAAATTTCTCTGTGTAAGACACATAGTTATACTGCACAAAATAGTTTATAACTAGCATCTACCATATGTTTACTGTATGTTGGCATCATTTGTTAGATGTCTTTTTATTTTTTTAGGACATAATGGGGCTTAGAAAATTCATAGCAATTTTTCACACTTTCAAGAAAAGTTGAAAAGTTGATTTTTTTAAGGGCCAGCCGAGTTCTGATTGGGCTTTTCAATTTTTAATAAACTATTCACTGAAACACAGTAGATGTTATCAGGGAAATTCAACTCAACATTGATTCCCCCAATTCTGCATTTTTTTTAGATATCCTATATGTGGCCCTAGTGCACTATTGGATTCAACCACAAGGCTCAGAGTAGAAGGAGCACCTACTAGATCTTGGGGTCTCATTTTTATTAAGATTTTTTTTAGGTGCCATTTAAGGTTTGCAGACACTCTAAGGTGTTAAAACTTAATAAACACCACTATCAAGACTACGTTTTAGAAAATACACACCTTAAGGAATATATCCAGGGGTGTAGCAAGTATTTTGATCTCACGGGTGTTTTACGGATTTTTTTTTTTTTTTTTTTTTTTTTAGTGTTAGGCTTTGAAAATGAAAAAATAATTTTTTTCCAATAAACTGCAGCTTTAGCTGAAAATGTTTCAATTTTCACAAGGAGTCTTGGAATAAAGCACCCCAAATTTTTTTACTAAATTTCTTCCACGTATAGCAGTACCCTACATGTGGGTGTAAATTTGGGCACATGGCAGTGTGTACAATGAACAATGTTTTGCGGAATGAACTGAAATTTTCATTGGTGCCACTATGAGGTTTATATGACTTTTTGATTACTTTTTATTTCAATTTATGTGCTGCAGGTTAAACAAAAATTGTTATTCTGTCATTCTTCCTTTTTTTATGGCGTTCATTGTGCAATCAAATAATGGGACAGATTTATAGGCTATGTTGCTACACACACGACAATACCAAATATGTGGAATTTTTTTATTTTTCATCATTTTGGAGGTGATTAGTGTATGTAATAGGAAAAGGGCACTGTTACATTACATAGCAGTACATAGCTCTACTGCTAAGAATTGAAACTGTTAGTCACCATTGTGACTGTCGATCACCAACGTGGTGATGACACAGACAGCCTAACAAAGGCTTCTGGGTTGCCATAGAAGCCCTCGGCAACCCGTGATCACACCGCAGGGGTGCCAATAGAGACAGAGGAAGCCTCCTCCCTCTATCTTTCCCCTAGCTGTCTCTGTTGTGATTGACTGTGGCATCTAAGGGGTTAATTTGCTGCAAATCTGAGTCATTTGATTCAGGTTGGCCTGAAAATAACTTTTGTGAAAATCACCAAAATATCAACATTAACCTTAACTATAAACTGGGGTTAGAGACTGGGATTTTTTTTTTTACATGTTTTTAGGTGTTAACTAAATATTTACCTAGCACTTATGAAATGGTTGTGCTTTAGGTCATATTCAAATAACACACATAGGCTTGATATATTCGATAATTTTTCCTTCTTAATTTACCGCAATACAGTTGATGCTTATAAATTATGCTATGAGGCATATAAACAAAATAAAAACCTGTTGTACATCAGCCCATCAGTCCATCAATCCAATGTTTATCAATATTTTCTAGGATTTTCTCCAATATTTATAGAGCTGTTCTGCATCTTGTAGCTGTAAGTGTTTCCGGCATCACTTCCAGTTCATGTAACAGTTGTCACGAGTAGCACCGCAGCCCACAGTTCGCCTGTGCCCTCGTTTGTGCAGCATGTCGGGCTGCGGGCGCACTCGCTCCCTCAGGCGCATTCAGTTACCAGTCCGCGCTCCTGCTTCCCCGCATTTGTCTGCCAGCTGGTGTGCACGGCTGCGCTCCTTAGGACGCGCGCGCCGGCTCTCTCAAATGTAAAGGGACAGCGTGCTGGTAATTGGTTTTGCCGGCCGCTGACCCTATATTAGGACTCCACCCCCGGAACTTCCTTGCCAAATCCATAGCGCCCTTTAACTATGCGAGGAAGCCTAACTCTACTCCAGTTTGCCGTTCCTGTGTACCAATCCCGTCTGCTCTCGTCCTTTGATCTCGAACCTTCGCTGCCTGCCCCGACCTTCTTGTCTGACTCCTACTACGACTTCGTCTACCGTTTCTGTACCGTGTTGCACCTCGGCCACCTCCGCAAGCAAGTCAAATCAGGGGTAGCGACCTGGTGGAATCCCGCCACGGCAAGTCCATCCCAATTTGCGGCGGGCTCTGGTGAAAACCCACTTAGACTCCGCTCCCTGGTGTGGCCTGTACCACCACTTGCAGTGGCCCAGTGGATCCACTACCCCGACTCGTTACAACAGTAGGGTCCTAAGTAACGTCAGACCAAGACTGACATTGAATCTGAAGTGCCACCAGAATGGGAGTACCTTGAAACGCTAAGTTATGCATAAAAATAGGTAAAAAAAACTGTAACTAAACGAGTTACATTCGATCGAGGGTTTTCATAGGGACCTATTGAAACAACACTACTAATCACATGGCTCAGTGGCCCTTTAGCTTGAATATTTTTATAAAGGACTATGCTCAATGGAATATGAATCTTTGCAGATGATACAAGACTGTCTAAAATAATGAACACAAAAGAAAACAGTAGATTGTTACATCTGAATAAATTGGAAGCTTGGATAGAGAAGTGACAAATAAGGTTCAACACTGATAAATGCAAGTTTGATTTTAAAGGGTTATTCCCATCATAGCAAGTGCTGCTGGAAGGGCCAATTACTGTAAAGTAAACAATTTTCAAAATATATGTAATTAAAAAATATGTTGGTGACCGGTAATGCAGAGTTACCGTAGCTTTGCCTGTGGCTGGTATAGCGGAGACGCGCATTTTCACTCATGTGTACACTCCCTCCCTCTTCCCAACCCGGCCAGGCCACAAGAAACTTAATATCAGATAGACAGTCTTTGATAACGCTGCATTACTGGCCACAACTGAAAGCACACAGTGGTGATCGGTAACCATGGAGACAAGAGAGAAAATTAAAGGTACAAAAAAGACCTGTGTTAGGTAAAGCATACATATTTTTCAATAATTTGCATTTTGAAAATTGCTAACTTTACAGTAACTGGCCTTTCCAGCAGCACTTGCTGGGATGGAAATACTCCTAAGGGTATTTAAGGAGGAGGTCTCTAGACGGATCTTGTACAGCTCTTTATATTCCCCATTTTAACTGTCCTCAAACATTGCATATTAGGTAAAGGATGGAACCAGCTTGATTTAGAATATTGGGGTAGATTAACTTGCTTTGTCTAACATCAGGGGCGTAACTAGAATTCATAAGGCCCCATAGCAAAATGAGATGGGGCTCCACTCTCCCCTTTATGCCAGGTCCCCTTGTAAAGTGAGCTCAAAAAGGTGTCTCAAAAGGAGCTCAAAGAAGGCGCGTTGAAGTGAATAGTCGAGTCTCATTTTTAGTGTATAATGCGCTTGATGTATAAAAGTGGTTTTTGTGCGTTCATAAACGTAAAGTGTGTAAAGTTCGACGCCCCTCCCCCATGTGTTGTCGAATTACGGAACTTAGCCGCATAAGTAATGAGCCTAAAATGTATTAAGGTTATAGACAGGCTGGAAATAAGAGAAGTAATTAGAAAAGCATGTCAGTGAATAGAAACTATCGTACTGATCCTGCTTGTAGGACCACAAGTCCCAGCAATACCTGTGCTGTGCTGGCTCTTGCCTTATTCAGAATAAAAGGTGAGAGCAGCAAAAATAAATGTAAAATTTAATGTAGTAAAAATTTTAAATATAAAAATCTGAACAACATAATCAATGGGTTTTTTAATGTAAAATTTGTTTTAGATTCTATTCATTTTAAATCAATTTTATAGGAGATATTTTAATATTTTTGGGATATTATATATTTGATATTAATTTATGTAATCATATTTTTCATTAAATTTAAAGAATTACATTTTATACAGTTTGATAATTATTATAAATAATTTTTTATTATTGTACTGGTGGAAGTTGAAAAATATTGGACATTTTTGCCCCTAACAGCAAATATAGCTCTACTTCAACTCCTCGGACTCTGGCAGACCACATTGAGATAGGTCTGCCTGTCGCAGCAGTAATGCGCCTAGTTTTAGTAGCAGCAACAAATCACTTATTGGGATTTTTTTTATTCCAGAAATATTAAGTGATTTCGTAGATTTTATCCTTTTCGCAATCTGGAAAAAAGTCTGCTATAAAATGAAAAAACAATTCTGACATCTCATAATGATGAGGCATGCTTCATGAGGCCAGAATGTGCGTCTATAAAACAAACATCATTTTGTGTCATATCTGTGATTAGTACGCATGCTGTAAAGTATAAAAAGCTTTGTGATTGCCTTCTAACTGTTGTGATTCTTCAATTTTGTAGTTAGAGATAGCAGTACAACATTAGCAACCAGTCCCTCAATACCAGTAAGAAACAAATCTGCATGTCCTACTTTATTGCTCTTTCATAAGTACCTTGTATTATAGATAAGCGCATTTATGAAAAAAATATATTACTCTACCATTTAAAAGAGAGAGAGTGGAATGATTAAAAACATAATTTGACTCCACTTGAGTGAGCATGTTGCAAGGCAAAATTCTGTGCAGGGATCTATTTTCAGAACAATGATGTTTCTCTAGGAGATTCTGGGGATTGTTTAATTAGCTGAGACGCAGATGATAAATTGAAAAATGATAAAGGCGGCTTATGAGTTGCTATGTAAACAAAAGGGTAATTAAAAAAGAATTAGTTTGTTAGTAATGGCACTTTTTACATTCATGATACAGAAAGAAGTTGAAGCCACTTCAGACACAGTCTAACAATTATGAAATAGTGCTGAGATTTGTGTAGGGTAACAAAGTATCGTGTTTAATGTAAGTGCAATAAAGCAATCTTTTTATTATACATGCAATTGTATATTATTAAGGAATTTGTTGTTCTCATGGATCATGAGCCATTGAACTACAACAGGTCCTTAAAGGAAAACTACAGCAGAGACACAAAGGGCCTTATGTAGAAAACTGTCTAGGTGGAAAACTTTCTTTTTTGCCCATAGCAACCAATCAGAACTCAACTTTCATTTCATATAGTGGTCTGAAAAATAAAAGCTGAGTTGATTGGTTACTATGGGCAACAAATACAGTCTTACTGCTAGACAGTTTTTATACAAAATCCTCTTACCAACTTTACTTACTAAGACATCCATGATTGGGTCCTTCTCCTTCCCAGTTTCTCTCTCTGGCACCAAGAACTGGGAGTGCTGGCATTTCTAACTATGTGCCACCAAGAGTTTATAAACTACATGCAACCAACAAGCAACCTCTTCCTGTGAAAAACTCAGCTTTTTTTTACCCTGAAACACTGGGAGGCAATATATGAAGTTATTTACACCAGTGTTCTGGAATTAAAAAGTTGCAACCTTTGCACAAGCCTCATTTACTCAAAATTGTGCAACTTTTGAGCTATTTTGCGCCGAGCTCGCCACTTTTTAAAAATCATGCGGAGTTTGGCATAAAGGGGCCTGACATAGCAACACCTGACACATTTACTATAATGAATGCCAAGAAGTGGCATAAATTAAAGCCGAAATTTACTCCAGAATATTAGTGGCATTTAGGGCTAGACTGGCAATCTGTCGTACCCGGCAAATTCCCTGTGGGTCATCAGTTTCCAGGCTGACTTGGACTGAACCATCAGGGATCTGCTGGTCCCTGAGCCTGCCATGTCTTTTCAACTGTATGACCTTTGGGGTTCCTGCTCTGTTAACTACTTCTGTGGACTGCAGGCCAGGCCTATGGCCTGCAGGAGTAAGTGCCACAGATTGCCTCATATAGTGATATTATCATGCCTCCTGCGAGGCTGTAACTCCTGCCTTAGGCTTACCTCCTACGAAATGGTGGGAGTAGTATCCCAGCATAGGCGGCGTGATGACATCACATTGTGCACAAGCTTCCAAAGTGGGTTGTTCCCAAGGGAACAGAAAGAGTGTTTGATTTAGATTTTTTTTTAATCAGCCAGAAGAACTACCTACGGGGAGGCTCTAAACCTACCTATAAAGGGCCTCTATAACTACCTACAAGGGGTCTATTTACCTACTTAACTGTAGGGGACCTATAAACCTCCCTATTTACCTACAGTGGGCCTATATACCACCTACCTGCCTACAAAGGGAGCTATATATTTACCTATTTTGAGCCTATATACCTACCTACATACTGGGTGCCTATAAATCTAACTACTGTCTGACCTATATACTTACATACCTACCTACCGGAGGGCCTTTATATCTACCTACCTAATGGAGGAACTATATAAATACCTACAAAATTTAGGTTAGGTCATAACTCAATCCATAAAATGTAATCCTTTATTGTGGCATTAAAACTCTATAAAAACAAAAAGTGCAATCCTACGTGTTTCTGATAATCTTTGGATCTTTGATCAGCTGTGATCCTAAGTACTAAGGGGTCTATATAACTACCTACCTTCCTAAGCGTGGGGCTCTATTCCTTCCTAGTGGGTGACCTATATTTCTACCTAATAGGGGTCTATATACCCACCTAACTTCTGGGGTGCCTATATAACTACTACTACCTATCTACCTACTTAATGGGGGCCCTACATACCTACATAATAGCTACCTGTCCAATTGGGTTCTACCTACATGAAATAGCGTCCACCTATCTGCCTACCTAATTTGAGGCTATGCCTACCTACTACATGGGGGACACAAAACAACACTAAAACTGGGTGCACAAACAGGAACCCCATAGCTGTTTGGAGGTATTTTTACTGTTTAGGGAATAAGGCAGTAATTATTTGGGATGTTATTGATGGGGAGTTGCTACAGAGATGGAGCACACATAGGGAGGTGCTGGGAAAATGAGGAGTCTAAAATGGTTGTGTGATTAATTCTGAAAAGACAAGTCATGGCCAGGAGAAGTTATCATGATAGTCTTGGCTGGATTTAGAAGAAACGGGAAAGTGAAAGACTCCCATCTGAGAAGACATCTGGATGTCAGTGTTTATTTTGCTTCTGTGTTGGATCAATGCTATATTCACTTCTTGGGATGGGAACCTAAAGTGGTATCTGACCACTATGTGCTATTGGTGCTATTGAACATTATATTGGAGCTTGTGTAGTGACAGCTTTTATGTGTCCCTGATCATAAAGTGAGTGCATGCCTGTCCCTGACCATGTGCTTAGGGGTTTCCCTGCTCCACTTTTACTTTCTTACTTATGTTGATGGTGTTGTTTATTTTAGAATGTGGTGGTAGGTATTGTATGTGGGTGAGAGTTTTGTGCTAAGGCTTCTTTTTAGTCAGAGTTAGCCCTGGTGGCAAAGATTTCTCTTTCAGGCGCATGGAAAGGGAAGTCATAATAAATTTAGTGCGTATTACTGCATTTTTCAATTATTCTGGCTTATTTAAGCCAATCTTAATAAATTATCTGCTATGTGTAAAAATACTCTTTGGCTGAAATCCCATACAGCACTTTTCAAAGTTCTTTCATTAGTGTTTGCCCAAGCAAAATGCCCTGGGGATGGTGCTTTGTTATTGGTATATTTCCAGGAAGAAAAACACCAGAAAAAAAATGCATTTAAAGTTTTTGGAATGGAAAAAAAAACACACACAGGATAAATTATCATTAAAAGGGCACTACCATAACAAATATTCCAAACGTGTGCTGTCTTAAAACAGACATACGGCATGTTGACTTGGTTTAAATTCCCAGTGGATCACAATACTCGGATTCCACATCAAAAGGTGCTCAGCAACAGCAATTATACAGTGTCCCATTGTTTTTATCGTGGATATATTTGACACAGATTTATAAATCTGCCTCACTTTTCTACACAATTTCTGTGAGGATTCACAGGCTATGTCCACACTGCACATGATTACGATCGTATCTCCGGCGCTTTTTCATTTTTTAAAAGCGCCGGAGATACATCGTCAGTGGCGGTGCCATAGACGGCAATAGAAAAGACTAGTTGCTGTCTACACACAGCCGTCTTTTTTTCGCCGTCTTTTCGGCAGCGGCGTATATACAACATGTTGATAATACGCCGTGCTTCTCTTATTCTTGAGTCTTCCCATACAATTCTAATGTTTGGGCGTCGGAAAACGAGAAGGCGGCGCGGCTTGTTTGCACAAAGCGTGACAAAAGCCGCGGTCACTGGCATCATGGAAAGAACGGCCGCGCTTTAAAGGCCGTTATTTCTCTGAGCAGTGTAGACACATAGCCTTAGTGGGGCTAATACCCATCCTGCTACTAGAGCTAATTTGTATCCAGTATCAAGTAGTCCAGTCCTGCTGTGTCATTTCCTCTCCACATACAAAAACAAGTAGTGCGCTAATATTATGTCCAGAAGTGCTGCAAAATAGGAGATTGCTGCTGATAAAAAAAAATCCAGTGTGTGCACCACCTTACACCTACAGAAAGTCAGATTTTCAGAAAGAAATAAAGAAAAATCAGAAAAACCCTATCATTACTTTAGAAACTTAATCCACCTTTGTGAGAAATGAAAGTATGTAACACATATTATTGCAGGTAGTATTTTATTCATATTCCTATTCCACAATTGAGACTACACAAACTCACGGGTCATAACAAAGATCTTCAAAGACAACCTGTCACATAGTATTTAATAATCCATCCTCCTCCCCCCTTGATGAGGACAGACAACAAGCGCTACTGTTGTCAGACCTGCGTGTTGCCAGCACTGTGTCCCTTATTCTGTAAGAGACGTGCTGAGTTTTCCCACCGTGTAATTAATGCTTCAATCTGCAATTCTTATTTTTTTCAGCAGTAGAGTCATTTGAAAGAAGTCATTCAAAAGAGTCATTTTTTTTTTTTCAAGCCCTCCGCCCATTGACTTCAAGCTAGCCCCGCCATCCTGAACTGATAAACCTATCTTTGAATAGTAGAAAACATTGAATAACTGTTCACGAGTGTGGCAGGCTTTATCCTTTGGTGGGTGGGGCTTACAACACCTGCTCAAGAATAAGAATTTGAGGGTAAATGCTCTAAAACTCTGCATTCTTACAACACATAAGGGTCCCACCCCAGCGCTGGAGGAACATAAGCAGGTCTCTGCTACACTAATGCATACACTGTACATAGGGCCTTCAGTTACTTAAACCATTAACAAGCCACATTCTATTGTTTTATTTGAGAAATAAAGTGTTTTTATTTCATCAGCCCATGTGTGCGTATCCACAGGTGGATGTACTCCAAAGTGATCTATAGCGCCCGGGGCTCCTTTTTATCCTTTTAACATGCAATACCAGTCTGATGTCCTTCCGGCATAGAGACTAGGACGACGATGGCTGCTGTCCCCGGGGGCTTTTTGCGATGATAAAGACCAAACAGGATTTTATGAGCTGCTTAGAGCCTCTATACTATATCGCACAACACGCATCAGGTCTGAGCAACACCTTAATTATTCACATTTTTTACTATACATCAGAAAACGTACAATTCAGCATAGAGCCGCCATCTCCTTTTCTTCTTTCCTTGTTTTCTCGACTTTTGTCTAGTGGGGTTTGGTAGGTAGCTTAATACTTTAACAACACATGATGTATTGTTATATCATGGAATCATAAAGGATGTATTAAGCTAGTTTAGGAGCGGAGTCTAATCCATACATAGTGGTTGTCAGCTGGCAATCATAGCTGACACTTAGGCCATGTTCACACGGCTTATTTCGCAAGCGAGATATTGCAGCCGTATTACGGCCGCAAATCCTAGTTGCGATATCAGCCTTTACAAACCATTAACTGTGCCGTGATTATAACAACAATTGATTTTCAAAAAATGGCAACGAAGACCGGCCAAGAACGCAAAAACAACAATTCGCATACCGTCCAATTAATTTCCGGACGGATTCACCAACTATAATGAATGGGGATGGTGAATCGCGTCGGGACGCGCATCAGTTTATTCCAAATATCTGCCACACTTTAGTTTCTATAGTTTCTATAGTTTTGTAAGGCCGAACAAGCGCGCTGACGAGAACGCCCCATCCATTCAGCCAGTTGTGCTATCAGTGTGTTGAAATTACCCAGAGGAAGGCAAAAAACACCCCAATGAGGTACGCGCAGCCATATTGTCCTCATTTTAGGGAAATCAACCCTTCCCGACTCCATCTGCAATCGGAAATAATCCCTGAGATCAATGACCCCCTCCACGTACTCCATAAGACACATAACGACGTGTTGAAAATTTTCATTAACGCTCCAGAAATGCATCAACCTCCGAGAGTTGAACACTGTCTCATGATATTCACCATGACAGTTGTCCTTTTCTCTGGCAGAAGAATTCCACAGTCCTTCACTGCTCTCTACAATTAAAGAAAATTCCCACACTTCTATAGGTAGATATCTGTAGCAAACTTTCGTTTCCTCAAGAAACGTAGAGGATTCCCCCTTGCACTAGATACAGCCCTTGGTTAAATACATCTTGGGGAAGAGAATCTCTATATTGACCTTGGATGTATTTTAATACATTCTTTTATTAATGGATCCCCCCGAAGCCGTCTTTTCTCTATAGCACAATAACCTAAGCCTTTGCTAAATCTTTCTGGTATTGTGAGCCACCCAGGTCCTTTTATTATTTTTATTGTTCTGCCAAGCGCCACTATGTACCTGTTCAAAAAGCTCTAGCAATGTCTTCCTGTGCCACTGGTGCCCAAAACACTTGTATCACCAACTATTCCATGTGTGGTCTAACCAGTGACTTGTATAATGGGACGAATAATTCTCATCATGTGCCACTATGGCCCCTTTTTAATGCACCCCATTATCCCTCTTTTGCCTTGCGGCAGCTGCTGTCCTGACACTGGCTTGCTACAAGTTTCACTGTCCATCCAGGAATTCCCAAGTACTTCTCCATATCAGCTTTTACCACAGTCCTTTTTCCATTTAACATATAGTCCATGTAATGCGTATTTTTTCCGTCCCCATGTGCATAACACAAAACCTTGCATTTATTCTGTGGGGTTTTTTTTTTTTAAACCTCATCAGCATTTCCGCTACCCAGCCTCCAACTTATCCAGATCCCTTTGTAATAACACATTATCCTCTATGTGGACATTAACCTATACACAAACAACAGAGGTCAAACTTACCGCCTTAGCTTCCTTGGATAACTTTTATTGACTCCTTTTTTGAATATTGGCTACCACATTTGCTAATGCGCCAATCCTTTAGGAACATACCGTTATTAACAGTCCATAAATATTAAGAATAGGGGCCATCTATGAGTCATTAACTCCCTTAGAGACACGTGTGTGTATGCCATCTAGAACTGGGTATTGTATATTTTAATCTTCTTAAGACGGAGCTGCACTTTATCTTCCTGGGTATAAGAACAAGAAACCTATTAAGTTTGAGTTTTAGCCCTCATCCCTCTGTTTCAACAGGACGCTCATTCCTTCTGGTAAATACAGTGGAGAAAAAAAGTGTTTAATAGGTTTGCAATATATTTTTTTCTCATCGCCCACCTCTACTGTTCGTCTCCCCTCAGTATTTTTTCAAACAGGGCCAACATTTTTCTGTTTTAATCTTTGTACTATTTATATAGTTAAAAATATTTTGGGGTTAGTTTACTTTCTATAGTGATTATGTCTTTCCGTCTCCACTTGCTTTCCTTTATCTTTACTGTTTTACACAACATCTTATTTTTTTTCCTAAGCTTCTTAGTGCCTCTTCATCTACCCTCCTGTTAGTAAGTAGGCTGAAACGCTTTCTTTTTGTTTTTTTACTGCCTCTTTTAACAATCCCTTTTGGATCCACATTGGGCTTTTTCCGTTCTAATTGTTTTTATTAACATAAGGTATGTACTATCTCAACAGTGGAGCCTAGGATGTTTTTAAATAATATACCCAGTTCATGATTAATTTGTGATCTGCCATATTTAAACCATTTTCCAGTCATAACACGGTTTAGGCCTCCCTAAGCAAAATAAAATTACGCCTTCCATAAATTCAGTGTTCTTTTGAGTGGCTCCTTTGACAAAAAAACCTCTATTGAAGGATAAAACGGAAATTTTTATTATATTATGGTCACTATTTCCTAGGTGCTCCTCAACATGAACCTTTGTACTCTGTCAGGTCTATTAGTCAATATAAGTCTAGAAGGTCCTTTCCTCTATCGGTTCTCTCACACTGCAACCATTTTGGCAAAGGTAATTATCAATAGTTATTGACAAAAAAACCTGTTTCCTTATGAGAGCTACAGTTTTCAGATTCCCAACTTTATGTCTGGATTATTAAAGAGCGACGACCACTAATAATAACCTCATTCCTGATTAGCCGCCGCCTCATCTATTTGCCTGAGGAGTAAACTCTTCCAAGGGTTCCGTGATATTTGGGGCGCCCTATACAGACCCCTAATACTATCACACATATTGTTAACTTGTGAACCCCACGCGCGCAGTCGTATATTTACCCCATAAATGATATTCCACCCTTTGTTCATTACCTGTACCAATATCGTCGCCGCATGTTGGCTTAAGACAGGATTGTTAACATAAAGACATACACCCTCCCCCCCCTCCGGTCTTTACGAACCCTTCTAAATAGATGTGACCCCTGTAAAGTTAAGTCCGCCCAGGTGATCGTAGCTCCACACGTCCACCATGTCTTCAGTTATCCCCACTATGTCATATTTTCTCGCTTCAGCTATTACATAATTCTAGTTCATTTATTTTGTTGGGTACTAGACTCCAAGGCATTTGGTTTACCACAATTTTAGAGATTCTTTCAGTTTTAATTCCTTGTCCTCCCTGATCCTAATTTAACTATTGCTACACCCCTCTCCCCTCCACTCCACCCCCTGATTATTACTAATTCCCAGCTCTCTATCTCAGTCTCTATCTTCGCAACCTATATTGTATTTATTACCCTCCCCCCCCAGTCCCTAGTTCTACAAATTATTCTCCAACTTCCTGTGAGCCATTTTCTGTCCTCCCTAATACGCGGCTGCCCCCGTCCCCATTTAGGTGCACGAGGCCAGTCCACTATAGCTCCTACAGTCTTAGATAGCCAAGACAGAAGTCAGCCCAGTTCTCCAAAAACCCAAAATCCCCTCTTTCCCCTACATAAATTTTTGAGCCACTTATCACCTCAAATCTCCCTCTTGCCTCTCTGGCGTGTGGCCCTGAACAGGTAATATTTCTGAAAATATTACCCTGGAGGCACTTGCCCTCTAGCTTTGGCCTAAGTCCCTGCAAAATAATTTTTAAGGACACCTCCACCTACCTCAAATTCGTCATTAGAGGTGCCAATGGTGGACCATGACAGCCCACCCAGTAACTTCTTTCAACACCCGATCCGCGATATGTCGAACCCGGGGCCCCAGGTAAACAACATACTGTTCGAACGACGATCCCGTCTTGTCGCCCCTACAATAATGGAGTCTCCCAACTACTAGGCACCTGTCTAGCCTGACCTTGTCACTCCTATCCCCCATCTTACTGGAGCAGACAGGGTAGTGTCTTGCTGCAGCAATGCTATTTCTGAGCCCCGATATCCCTCTCTATCCTGCCAACTTGCAAATTTGTGTTTGGGGTGTACCCCCAGATCAGCCATAGCCTCCCTACACTCTCTCTGTCACTACCCTGTTTCTTTCTGACGTTACCACACTCAGCTGCCTCCAGTTACCGCGTAAACCTCCATGCTGCCAACCGGCTCCCCCGACATCTACACCTGCAGTGAGAGTTGCTCAGTGGTCAGCCGGAGCATCGCTTCCACATTTGGCAATGGATCTCAGTGTTGCCACTTGGCTCATTTAGATTCCAGGATACGGGCTTCTAAATGTGCAGTGTGCACAACATCTTGCACAGCAGTACTGCGCCACCCTCGGAACTGTTGCTACACAATCGATGCATACATTTGCACGAGGAGAGACGTGCACTTGACATCATTGTCAAACATGGGAACTCACGGGGTTGTTAAACCAAAAGATATATGAATAAATTATAATAATAAGCGATACAAACTGCCCCCTAAACCCCAAGTCTAAAGTCTCTCAATCTTAAGTCTCCAACACTTAAAAGAAACCACTTTGAACGAAGCAGTAGTGGACCGCTGGCCCACCGCAAGCAAGGTGTAAGCCGACCAGGGGAACGGAAATCTAAGAAACCCGGGTTTTTCACCAAGCCCCCCCCAAAAGCGGGATGGACTTGCTGCGGCGGAGAACTCCCAGGTCGTCCCCTGGGTTTACTTGCTTGGGGTGGCACCAAAAGGCATGCGGGGTACAAATCGTAGGCGTAGGGGGAGTTCGGGGACAGGAAGGGCGGACAGGCGGCAAGGGTTTTCGGGTCAGAAACAGGAGCGTAGGGGGTTCGGTACAAGGAAAAGTCAGACAACCGGGCACAAAAAGCTTTCTCAAAAGGCTTACAGCACAAAGCCCGCAAAGGGACCCGGAAAGGGAAAAGGGGGTTAAATAGGGGTCCCTGCCAGCCTTAACCAATTTAATGGGCAATCCCTTTAAATCCCGAGACCCGCGCGCGCCTAAGGCGCGGGAGCTCGCACGCCGCCGGCCCGGGAGACGGGAACTCGGGAGCGCAGAAGGAAAGGGGGGGAACCCGGGGACTTCTGGTTGGGGGAAGGGTCAACAAAAACCAGGCGGCCCCGGGATTTTTTCTCCTCAGGCTCCCAAAATCTCTCCTCCGGGACCGAATCTCTCCCAATAAACCAAATTGCCTTTTTACCCCTAAAAAACCCTCATAGCCAAGATTCTTTACCAAATATGTTTGGAGGCTAGGGACTCAGGAGGGGGAGGAACAACTTTTCGGGAGAAGCGGTTAAACACGAGGGGTTTAAGGATACATGAAAAGAATTAGGGACCCCCGCAGGGTGGGGGGATTTTTGAGCTTAAAACCCACTGGATTAAATAGGGCCCTGGTTTTCAAAGGGACCTGGGAAAGCCGGGGGCCAAGTTTGGGAACTGGGGATTTTTTAACCTACATATTTTGGGGGACACCCAGACTTGGTCTCCAGGGGTAAAGGTTGGAGCTGTCTCCTCTTCCTTCCGCCTGGACCTTCATACGGGGGGCAGCACGCTGCAGGATTTGACGAGTCTGCTCCCGATCCAGATAGGTCGGGACCGCGTCCCAGAGGAATCCTCGGAGGGGGAGGGCAAAGGGGAAGAGGGGGGCGGGGTTTCCGACCATAACAATAAAAAAGGGAGATGCGCCTGGGACCCTAAATCCATGAATTTGTAAAAAATTCGGCCCAGGGAGGAGGTCCCCAACATCCGGGCGGCCCCCGAAACAAAACGAAAAATAACTGCCCAGAACGGTTGACTCTCTCAACCTCCCTTTTAGATTGGGGGAGGGGTAAGACGAAGAGAATCTAACTCACCCGCAATCGGGAGCAATGCCGCCAGAATTGGCCCCGAACTGCACCCCCAATCAAAAACGATGTGTGGGGCGGGCCGTGCATGCGGAAGATTGACAAAGAACGGGGAGGCCAGACGGGTGCGGAAGGGTAACCTGGGCATTCAACTGCGACATCTTCGAAAACCTATCCTAATACCCGATCACGGTGTTGCCCAAAGGGATGGGGTCGTTGATGAAATCCACGCCACATGGGACCATAATACGGGGCTAGGCAGGGGGTCGCAGTAGCCCGGAAGGGACCTGGGGGGGCACCTTATTCCGGGCACAATAGCACAGCATCCACAAAGTCCTAATATTTTTAGCCATCCTGGCCACCAGTAGAACCGAGAGATAAACTGAACGATCAAACGGGCCCCCCGGGATGTCCTCCCAAACAAGGACATGTCCCCAATTTTCAGGTTTTTTCCTTTGCGGGGGCGATGGCCGAACGTAGGCCCCTTGCCAGGAGGACCCTTGCCGAAGGAGGACAGGTGCTGCGGGGATCAGGCTTTCCGGAGGTAATGGTTGGCTCGGCTCCTCTCCGTGACGTCGGATGCGCAGAGAAGCATCAGCCCTGATTTTTCTTCCGGCGGGGCGAAAATGGATCCGGAATCAAATCTGGAAAAAAAAAGGACCACCGGTTTTCCCCGAGGATTAAAAGGCCGGGGCCGACGGGAGGACTGAAGATTTTTGTGATCAGTAACACCTCAAAAGGATACGACTCCCTTTCCAAAAATGCCGCCACTCTTCCAGGGCCCATTTTGATACGAGAAATTTCTCGGTCCCCAATAGATATTTCCTCTCTCCCACGAAAAAGGTCTTGAGAAGAAGCCGCAGTGAGGGTTCTCCCCCTTGGGCCCTTTTGAGTAAAAACAGCTCCGGCCCCCACCGAAGAGGGCATCCACCTCCAGAGAGAAGGGCTTCTCAGGATCAGGGGCGTGACAGAATAGGTCAAGCAAAGGGGCCACTTCAAATCCGAGAAGGCTCTTTTGGCCGCTGGGGGCCCCAAAATTTGGGATTGGGCCTTCTTCCGGGTGAGAGCCAAAATTTTGGAGCCACCAGTGTAGAGAAGTGGGAATAATGTCGTAAAAATTGGCAAACCCAAAAAACTTGTATGGCTCAAGTCCAACGGGTCGGGCCATTGCAAGAACAGCACCTTGTGGGATCCATTTCAGGCCTCGGTCGGAGACAATTAACCGGGGAAAAGGCAGCCCGGGGTGGGGGAACACGCCTTCTCTAACTTGGCTTTCAGGGGGTTGTGCAAAGGCGTTGCAGGCCCAGGCCCCCTGGAAGATGGGTCCGGAGGTCAGGGAGAAAACCAGAATGTCTCCAGATACAATCCCAAAAAACTTAGACAGGTCCCTAAGATTCGTTTACGAACTCCAAAAGACCGGGGGCATTGCACAGACCAATGGAAACACCAGTATTCAAAATGGCCATCGCGGGTATTGAAGCCGTCTTCCACTCACCCCCCCGGGACCGATAGTTTTGTACCCCCGCCAGGCCCATTTGGGGGGGGAAAGACCTGGCCCCTTTTAACTCAAAGATTCCCGTAATTAGGGGCAAGGGGTTACCGGTTTTTCAGGGGAATCGGGTTAAAAGGCCCCAGTAGTCATGCAGGGACAGAGAGAACCATCCTTCTTCTTACGAAGAAAAACCCCGCTCCGCATGGCCTGATCTCGGGCGGGCAACGTTAAAAATCTACCCCAAGGAGGGGGGTCCCAGAAGGGGGTAAAGGGACAGTCATAGGGGGGGTAGGAGGGAAAGGGGTTGGCCTGTTTTCCGAAAAAAACTCCACGTGTCCCGGTATTTAGCGGGGAAAACCTGGCAGGGACCTTACACTGATGAGGTGGAAGGCCCGGGCACCGCGGGAAATGAGAGACAGCGATTTGGCAGTCGGGCCCCACGTAAATCTCCCCGGTTTTTTGAATCGAGGGTCGGGGCATGAGCTGTAGCCACGGAAGACCCAAAGGTAGCAGAGGATGACCGAGGGGGGGCCAGAAGGTGATCTCCTCCTTGGTAAGGCCCCCAAAGGGAGAGACAACGGCTTGGGCACGACCGAATGGCCCACTAATACTCGCCACTCCGGAGGATATCACCAGGGCTTCTCCAACGGTCACCAAGGCGATACTGGGGAACCAGGGAGGCAGAATAAAGTTCCCGGCGGGTCCCGAGTCCAAAAGGCGGGGACCCGAAAACAGTCCCCGGGCCCAAGAAACCTCAAACCCCCATAGTAAGACGTGGGAGGAAGTTTCACACCCAGGGATGCCTCTCCACAAGCCTAGGTCGGGGGGTTTTCCCTGCCCCTGGGCGAAACGGGCAACCATTGCGGAAGGATCCGGGCTGGCAATAAAGGGACAATTTCTCTGCCCGAGGGGACAGCTCCTTTTCGAAAAAAGATGTGCCCGGGTCCACCTGCATGGGTTCCACTGGGTAGGAAAAACGGCAGCTGGGGGGCCCTTTGGAAACCGGGGCCAGGCGAGGCAAACGGCGTGGTCGGGCGAGATCACGTTCCTGGCGAGTTCCTCTTGCGCCGGCGACGAACATCGATCCAGTGGGAAATTTGGGCCAGTTCCTTAGAGAGGACGGGATCCTCTAGCCGCTAGGCGCCCTTAACCTGCCGGACAGGGCCCCTTTTTTAAAAGGGCCATAGGGCGGCGTCGTTCCAGGTCAGCTCCGACGCCAGGGTCCGGGAAAAAACTGCGTAGTCCCCCCGACGAGGAGTCACCCTGCAAAGGGTTTAGAGAGCGGTTCCCCCGCCGAGGAAGCCCGGCCGGCTCTTCAAAGACCTGTGGGAAACCGAAGGAAAACGTAGTCCTCGTTACCCCGGGGTCGCCCCCGGGCCCCCGAGAGGGTGGCCCAAGCCAACCTTCCCGGACACAGACTGACCACGAAGGCCCCTTGGAATGTTCATTTTGGGAAATTGACCGGCCATCAACTAACGTGCCGGCACGGGAAAAAAATCCCCTGCAAAAGTTTAGAGTCCCCCCCAAACTTGTCAGGTAGTTTGGTAAGCGTAGCCGAGAAGTCCCGGGGGTGGGGGAGGGTCCGCCACAGAGGAGGTCGCGGGCCCTTTTGGGTTTCCCCAAAAGCGGCTCATGGCGGACAACCGGTTCACTGCTGGGCTTGTTTTCGCTAGTTGATGAACGCTGACCACTATCGCCGTGAAAATCCGGGCACTGGGGAAGGTACCTTAGCGGGGCCATCCGGGTCTTACGTAACAAAAGCAGGTATGGATCCGCTGGACCCCAAGCGATGGTGTAACCGTACCAGGGGACAATTAAGTAGAACCCGGTTTTCACCAAGCCCGCCGCAAAGCGGGGTGGACTTGCTGCGGCGGGGAACTACCAGGTCGTCCCCCTGGCTTGATTGCTTGCGGTGGCAGCCAAGGGAGTGTGGTACGAATCGTGGGGCGTAGGCGGAGTCGGGGACAGGCAGGAGTCGGGACGGGCTGCAAGGGGCGTGGTGGGGGAAACAGGACGTAGAGGTTGGGAAACCCCGGAAGTCAAAAAAAACGAGGCACAAGAAGCTTTCCTAAAGGCTGTAGCACTAAAGACCCGGGAAAAGGTGCCCCGGAAAGGGAAAGAGGTTAAAAGGGTCACCTGCCAGCCTTAACCCAAAAAGGGGCGTCTGGCCCTTTTTAAATCCTCGGAGGCGCCGGGGCGCGCGCACCCGGGGGGCCCCAGGGGGAGGGGAGGACTCAGAGCGCGGGAAGGAAAGGGGGGAACCCGGGACACGACCGGGGCCCGGCAGGGGCCGCGGGGAACCGCGTTGACAGCACGTGCGCCCGCAGCCCGGGCGAGGGGCTGGGGGGCCCCACCCTGACAACCCTTATAAGGAAAACTACTCGCGACTTGTTCACTCGCCAAAAAACTCAGTTTTAAACTTTCCCACACTGCTTTTTTGGCTGTGCTGAAACCCTCTCTTTCAGAGCAAAAGCGTGGCACTTATTTGAAATGATTTGCACCTGATTGGATATTTTTTACATGGGAAAATTTGCGATGAATCGTTCTGAAAAAAGCCGGGAACATTGCCTTGGGGCCACATGCAGAAAAGTCGGTCTAAAACTCATTTTTGTTCCCCATAGCAACCAATCAAGCATTTTCTCATTTCATATAATGCTCTGGAAAAATGAGAGGGGCGCTCTGATTGGCTGCTATGGGCAACAAAGTGAGTTTTAGACCTAGATAGTTTCCATACATTTGGCCCTTACTGTGAACAGCTAAGATCAGAATTAACGCTGATGCGAGCCATTTAACCACTTAGATGTCTTTGTTAGCACAACCGCGGGATCAAAGCTGTTATGTAGTGGTATGTCGCCCCTTCCACCACCCAATATGCCTTCCAAAGATAAGATCGCTGAGTGCAATTTGGTTGTCATAATAGCTAAGGACTTATTGAAAATAATATGTGTTGCTGTGTCCAAAAATCTCCAAGCTATTATAATGTCATGTTATTTATCACACGAATGCTGTATAAAAAATATTCAGTGCCAAAATTATGTTTTTTGGAGCTTTTTTGGTCCTCACCCTCCCCCAAAAAATTGGAATAGAAATAGATGAAAAAGTGGCATACAGCACAAATTAAATACCTATAAAATCTTCAGCTCATCCCATAATAAATAAGCCCTCACAAAGCTTCAATAATGAAGAAATAAAAATTTCATTATCACTAGTATAATAATGACCTGCAAAATAAAGGTTACATGTCAATTATACCACACTCCAAACTCTGTAAAAATTCCTGCCCCACACCCAAAAAAAAACCCCAAAAACTTTTGCAATCACATTTTTTCAAATTCTAGTTCACAAAGAGTATTTTGGTGCAGTTCCCAAAATACATTATATGGTATTTTATATGGTGCAATTTAAAAAATAAATCTTGTCCTGCAAAAACAAGCACTAATTTTTAGACAGGAAAATAAAAAAAGTTATGGCTCTTGGTGCACAATGGTGAAAAAAATGTAAGTTGAAAAGAGTCCATAATTAAAATTTCATTTTGGCACCCACAAACTATTATGCTCCATGCTGTAGGCGATCCTTGTCTTACATAAATTGTTCTACAAACCTTATGCTACAGGGAATGGAGCAATGAGGCAACAACCCACCCCATTCTTATTTATCGGAATAATCCCGGAAGCTTTCAGCTAGGATTGTCCTTAAAATTACTATTTGGTCAAATGTTTGACCTGAATTTAAATGAACTCAATAGCATTGGACTTTTTAATGAGGCAGCTCTCAGATCTCCCTGCTGCGCTGTGGATTTTGTACTCGGTCTCAGAGGCAGGTTTTTAAAAAAATTTACTTTATGTTACAAAATAAGGTGTCTAGAAATGACTTAGCCCCTTGACTGTAATCCAAGCTGAGCATGAATATTTTGGGCCACATGTATGAAACTGTTTAGGTCTAAAACTCACTTTTTTGCTCATAGGTTACAATAGGCAAAAAAGTGAGTTTTAGACCTAAACAGTTTTAATACATGTGGCCTTTTTGTTTTTGTAAAAGGGTAAGTAGTAGTGTTGAGCGATTATTATCGACAAAGTTGAAATCGGCACAGTTTTTATGGTGAACGGATATTTTAGATCATGCGATAATTTAGGTTAAAATCTGTGCATCATCTTTTAAAGATGCGCCATTTTCGGCGCTTCCTGTCATTTTGGCGGCCAGCAAACAGCTTACAGAAAAGAGCAGGGTGAGATTTGTGGCGACGTCATGACTGGAATGTGTATGGTTGCGATTTGGGTGGAAAAAATCACATGACCTCGTTTTACATAGAACAGCGTTTCCTGTTCAGCCTCAGTGTCTCTCAGCGTCTCAGAGCAGAAGGACGTGTGCTCTGCTTGTGTCCAAACAGCTCAGCGAAATTATTATATTTCTTCACAGAGAAACCTCTTCTATTAGCTGTGATCCTTACAATTTAGTTAGATAAGAGATTGGAAGATTTTATGTAGTTAGCTAGAGAATTTTAAAGGAGCATCTACCGCTGTAAAGTCACGGGAGGAGCGGAGGGGGGGCCCCCACGGGTGAACACAGACAAGCTCTATAAAGAATACTGGATAAATATACCAAGACTAAGTGTAGACATAGCACTGCAATAGCTTTATTATTAAAAGTTTTCTATTGAAATATTTCCTGGATATTGGGCAGCCTGAACTTATAGGATACACATCTTTTCTAGTAACTGCAGGTCTCTTTGTTAGGTGCAAAACTCCACTTTTATTATCAGTATACATTTCAGATAGGTGTTCATTTTCAATTTTGCCCATTCCACCTTTGTTGATATATCCAACTTGCACTTAAATTTGAATCCAGCAATTTTATAGTCACCACAGGTGAATTGAAAGGTGCCAAAAATATCTTGTATTAAACGAATATACAAGCTCTATAAAGAATACTGGATAAAGTTCACCAAGACTTAGTTTAGACATTGCACTGCAATAGCTTTATTATTAATAGTTTTCTATTGAAATATTTCCTGGATATTGGGCACCCTGAACTTATAGGATACACATCTTTTTTTGTAATGCAGGTCTCTTTGTTAGGTGCCAAAACTCACTTTTATTTCAGTATACATTTCAGTTTAGGTGTTCATTTTCAATTTTGCCCATTCCACCTTGTTGATATATCCCCCCTTTGCACTTAAATTTGAATCCAGCAATTTTATAGTCACCACAGGTGAATTGAAAGGTGCCAAAAATATCTTGTATTATACTAATACATAACAGATACGTGTTTTTTGACTTTGGCGCACTACAGCTTTGTTCCATGAGGCAGCTTGCACTTAAACTTCAATACAGCAATTTTTAGTCAGCACAGGTGAATTGATAGGTGCCAAAAATACCTTGTACTATCCGAATACATTTCAGATACGTGTTTTTTCACTTTGGCGCAGGCCAGCTTTGTTGATAGATCTACTTTGCAGTTAAATTTGAATACAGTAATTTTGTAGTCACCACAGGTAAATTGATAGGTGCCAAAAATACCTTTTATTATCCAAATACATTTCAGATACGTGTTTTTTTTCACTTTGGCGCAGGCCAGCTTTGTTGATAGATCTACTTTGCAGTTAAATTAGAATCCAGCAATTTTGTTTTGATTTGAGGGATTGAGAATAGCTGTGATTTGCCGTCTTTTAATAAGAGACTTTCCAAAACTCTTCCATACCTTCTCAAATTTTATATTTTGAACATGGAGCGAAATTCAGGTGGTTAAGCGGGGCAAAAGGGGGGTGGGACATGGAGGTAGAGGTAGAGAGAAGGTGCTCCTTCCAGTGTGGCGACAACACGCATGCCGCGGATGTCAGTTGCAGGACCGTCAGGCCTGTCATCGCTGGGTCGGGGCCCCTGTGAATCTCAGTAACGAACAGCGGTCGCCAATCTGTCCTTCAGTGGTTTAATGCAACCTGCATCCAGCAGTCTTTACCTTCTCATCCTCCCAGTCACGGCCACAAATGTCGTCATCAGCATCCCAGCACCCGTCCAACATAAAGCCCCCAAATGTCAATGTGTACCCAAACCACTGTGGATAATTATTTCTAAAGACCTTTTTGATGACAAAATGCGGTGGGGTCAGAAGGCATGTTAAAAGATCAAGAGGCCAAAGAGGTGATTTTCTTGCTCTTGACGCCCAGGTTACTGATGCCATCAGAGGAGGAAAAGGAAGCCGGTCAATCGGCAAAAATCCCGGGCGGTCGGCAACGCCTTGCAGTCCCTCTTGCTTGTTAGCCCGCAGCTCTGGATGCAGAATGTCAGGACGACGAAGCCCCCTGTGTTGATGATGATGATGAGGGACATTGCGGATCCAACGTGGTCTTTTCAACAGAATTTGCTTGCGAGCGCTTCATCACTGGACGAGGAGGAAGACGATGGGGTAGTGTCAGTATGGGTTCCGCCACAAAAAGGGAGAGGGTGGTCGCAGAAGTCCGCTGATATGATTCCGCCAGCCACGGTCAGCGCAAACCCGCTCCTCGCTTATCGCCGTCAAAAAGTCCAGAACCTCTCAAGCCTGGCCTTTCTTTGACCAAGCCTCTGATTCACTAGCGATGTCATATGCCGCCTATGCCGTAAACGCATAAGTAGAGGCAAGGAACCTTAGGGGGTTTAAAACCACCACCAACATGTCTAGTCACATGCAGCAATGCATGAGTTGAAATGGAGGCAACACTTGGCCAAAAAAGGGACCAGACCGACGCCGGGCCCTCCAACCACTGTCACACCCTCTGTCTCCGCCTCCTCCTCCCTCCGCACCACCAAGCATTCCTCAGCTGCCCATGTCTCTCAGAGATGATCAGGGATCAGCCTCCGCTTCAGCCCCACCGTCGCCCGAGTACCCCTTTGCACCCCCAGAGACCCATCCTACCCCTTTTCCTTCCGCCAGTTTGACGACCGCAACACCTTACAGTGGGCCGTCTAGCAGCCAGCCTTCTGTCTTCCGGTTTGGGAGCGAAGAAAAAACTTTAACCCAAACCATCCCAAAGCCAAAAACCTGAATGTCGGCATTGCCAGGCTTTTGGCCTTGGAAATGTTGCCTTTCCATCTGGGGGACACAGATGGGTTTTCCCCCACATCATGGCCCTTGTCTGCCCCAATACCCGATGCCGAGCAGGCATTTTTTTGCCCGAAAAGCCGTCCCTGCCCTGGCCAGCCAGTGTCATCTAAAAATTTCAAGCGCGTTGTCTGCATCTGTGTCCGGAAAAGTCCATCTGACCACCGGGCACATGGACTAGTAAGCACGGCCAAGGCCCCTATATCTCTGTGACAGCTCACTGGGTGAGCTGGGTGGATGTCTCTGGGGGTGACGGTGGCTCTCAGGGGTCGGGCACGCTCTTCAAAACCGCAGGGGTGGTGCAGGGTTCTTTCCCCCAAGGTCCTCTGGTGGCAAACACGTGCCCAGAGAAACCAGGCCCTGTTGAAAAATTAATCTGTCTTGGAGACCGTCCACACACAGGTCTGGAGCTGTGGACGGCTCTCCGCAACGAGGACCGAGCGCTGGTGGGTGCCAAGAACCTTGTGCCAGGCAAGGTGGTGTGCGATAACGGGCGAAATCTGCTGGCCGCCCTTAAGGATCGGTAGGCTGGAGCACATCCCTTGCCCGGCACATGTCATGAAACCCTTTTGTCCAGAAAATTTCTAAAGAGCTACCCGGGTTGGACTGCCTGCTGAGGAAGGCTCGAAGTTAAGTTCGCACTTCCGCCGTTCGCACCCTGCTTCGTCCCGCTGGCTTGCGTTGCAGCGTCAGCTCGGTCCCGTTAACCGTCTCATTGTTGACGTGGCAACACGCTGGAATTCCACCTCCACTGCTCCAGCGATTGTGGCAGCAGCGCAATGCCATTACGCCAGTACGAAGTGAACATGGCCTGACAAGCAGCGGTGCGGGGCCCCGGTGTGTTGAGCCACCGAGAGTGGGGCAGGTGAAGAGCTCTGAACCATCCTTTCCAGTTTAGAAGAAGCCACCAAAATTGTCCGTGCGGACAATGCCCTTGTCAGCATGAGCATTGTGGTGATCTTAGTTCTGGAACGATCGTTGGGGCACTCTGAAACAACAGGTCCCGCCCGCGACGGAGGAGGAGACGGACACAGATGAGGACACGGAGCCTTTCTCTCCGTCAAATCCACAAGGCCCCACAGTTTTTACAATTTCATTTGGTCTTCATTAGGCAGTGGTTCGGGGTCCAGAGCTAGTGTAAGGTGGTGCATCAGCTCAGGCAAGTCAGGGCTGTGTTGAAGCTGTGCTGGAGGCAGCGGAGGAGGAGGAGGAGGTATTCCTAGACACCGACGTTACCCTGCCTTGGAAAGAGGTTGGCGCGATTTGAGGCGGAGGAGGAAGATGAGGGAAGATCAGTTTGCTAGTGCCCCTCGACCCAGAGGCTTGGGAAATCAAGGCTCCATCTCTCACATGAGTGCTTGGATGCTCCATTTCCTCCAACATGATCCTCGCATTAAGGCCATCAAAATGAACAACAGTTACTGGGTGGCAACCCCCCTGGATCCCCGGGACAAAACAAAAACTCAGCAAATTTCCTTCCACCCCCCAAATAGAGAGTTAAAAAGCAGGAAATGGAGACCTTGCTGATTGATCAACTGGAGGGCATTGTTGCGTGTTGCTTCACGTTCCCAAATTCAGGTGGAACAACATCAGCGACGTGACAGCAGTAGAGTACCAAGTAGGCGTAGCGGCAGCAGCAGGCAAGGTGGCAGAAGCCTAATGGGTGACTCTTTGGGAATCTTTGTTTACCACCTCACCAACGCATGCAATGCAGGGGACACATCCAACACACAGAGACCAGCTTAAGATCATGATGCACGACTATCTGCGGCTCAACACTGATGTTTTTGTATGTGTTCCGGACCCAATAGACTTCTGGGGATCCCCAAAATGGACGAATGGCCCGAGAGGCTCGTCACGCCATAGAGGTGTTGTCCTGCCCCCGCAGCCAGCGTTCATATCTGAGGGAGACCTTCAGCACAGTGGGGAGTCATTTCAGACAAAACGCATCGGCTTTCCACAGATAATGTGGATCGTTTGACTTTCATCAAGATGAATCAGGCATGGATCTCTGATGGTTTTGTGGCCCCAATTGCCGAGGTCACCGATTAGTTGCCGGTCTACTTCATATTCCTCTTCAAACAGAAATGGTCCTCTTGAAAAAAGTTTTTTAAAATGATCAATTTTTTACTGGAATTTTTATTCTCTTTTTCCCCCATTTTAATTTTGTGGTTTTGCTGTGAGAGACTGAAAAGGCGAAAGGTTTATGACAACCCCGTATTCCTTTTACTACTTATCTTTGAATTTTGCATTGTTTTGAGGTCATTTTGCTGGAGATGTTTAAAATTTTGGGTCCTTTGGAACAGAAAGGGGGGTTTTTAAGGGGTTTTCCCCCCTCAAATTTTTAATAGTGGTGAAAGTCATATTTAAAATTTTTTTGGGGGGTCATGTACTGTGGTACAGCAAAATCATGGTCCTTTGGCAAAATTTGGTTTTTAAGTGGATTTCTCCCTCCATTTTAATAGTGCTGAGAAGCATTTTTTTTTTTTTTGGGGGTCAGTAGCTGTAGATAAAGAAATAATCATGGCCCTTTTGGGGAACAGAAATTTGGTTTAAGTGGCATTTCCCTCAAGTTGAGAAGTGTTTTTTTATAATTTTTTGGGTATGCTGCTTTGAAATCAGAATACTCAGGTCCTTTTTAAAAAAAAAATGTTGTTTTAAAAAAATTTTGGGTTTTCACAATTGCCCCAAAGGGGCTCAAGGGTTGCTTTAAATTTTTTGGGGGGGCATTTGCTTTGAAATGCAGCATATAAGGCCCTTTTAAAAAAAAAAAATTTTTGTTTCAAACAGTTTTGTTTTCACAATTTCCAAAGGGGCTAAGGGGTCTTTTTTTAATTTTTGGGGCTTTTTGTTTTTGAAATGCAGCTTTATTTTGGTCCTATTAAAAAAAAAAAAATTTTGTTTCTAACAGACTTTTTGTTTTCAAATTGTCAGATGGTAAAGGGGTGGGGTCTGTCAGAAACAAAATGGTAGGACCTGTTAATGGAACTTTGCAAATGACTTTTTTTTGAAAGATCTTTAACATAGCTATCATCCCTGTATTAGACCCATTTAATACAATTAAAAAAAAAAAAGAAAAAAGCGGTGGGATTCCCTCCTATTTTAAAAAGTGTTTTCTAGAATTTTTAAATACTAAAAACTTGCAGTACAAAATAGTGGTAAAAAAATTCCCCTGAATTGTACAAGGGAGGTACAGGGAAAATTGACCAAAGTAGGTTTTTCGGGACATGGAGTATGGAGCACGGGCAGGAACAAATTTTAAGAGACAATTTCCTCCAGTCGTTTAGTAAAAAAAAAAAAAAAAAATGCCAAGAAAAAGGGCCCTGGGGGGGAACAGGAGCGTTAACCACCAGGGATTTCCAAGTGAAGCTCAATTGGTCCGCACCATTGGAGGAGAACGCTACCCAGGAAGGGGCAGTTATGCCAGGAAACTAAAATGGTGGTTGAAAGATCCTTTTTCCGGCACTTTTTAAATGTGGGGTTAGAGTTTGCGCTCATTCTGTGGCCAGGGCAGATATAGTCAATTCCAGTGAAACAAAATGGGGGGTTTGAAAGCTCCTTTTTCCGGGACTTTTTTTTCCCCCCCCCCCCCCCCCCCCCCCCCCCCCCCCCCCCCCCCCCCCCCCCCCCCCCCCCCCCCCCCCCCCCCCCCCCCCCCCCCCCCCCCCCCGGTTTAAAGGTCTTCTGCGATAAGGCAGATAAGTCAAATTTCCCGTGAAACTAAAAAGGGGGTTGAAAGACTCCTTTTTCCGGCACTTTTTAAAGTGGGGGTCATGAGGGTTTGGGGGTCATGCTGTGGCCAGGACGGTTTCAAAGCCCGTGAAACTATAAATGGGGGTTTAAAGGGCTCCTTTTCCCGGGACTTTTAATTTGGGGGTTTTAGCAGGTTTGGGGGTCATGTGCGTTCCAGGGGGGGTTTCAAAAGTCCCGTTCAAGTAAAATGATGGTTCAAATCATAGCCTTTGGCATTTTTAATTTTTTGGGGTGATGCAGGTTTAAAGGGTATGCTGTGGTACAAGACAGGGTAGGGAATGTTGTGTGTTTTTTTTTTGTGGTTTTTAACCAAAATGTGTTCCTAAGATGTAGCACGTATCCATTTGTGTTGTGGGCGTTAATTCCCGCTTCTCCGCCCTGTTTGGGGGGTAAGAAAAAAAGGGGTTGTTGCTTCCCATAGACTTTAATGGCATCGTCAAATCGACCCCCCACTATCGACTATCTTGTCGCTGATGGTCGACTATCGACCATCGACCGATGTCGATGGCCAACGCAATCGCTCAACACTAGTAAGTAGGAAATAGCCAGCTTTATAGTCCCCATTAAGTTCTTATAGGGTTCAGAAGAAAGTCAATACTGGCTATGGCAATTAAAATGACTACAGTACCCTATAATATTATGTTAGGAATGTTTGTCTTGATTAAAGTATAAGGATGATATTAAAACAAAAAATTGAATACCTGAGAAAGTTACTGCCTACACAAAGAAAGAACAAAGAATAAAGGTTGAACATGGAAGGATGTAATGTTTCTGCAAATTCCTTTTATTTATCGCACCGCTGTGCGTAAGCATAAAATATAGATTTCTGACTTTCCTAGAAAGTGTCATTGAATGTTAATAGTGACTCGCAATCACTGGCTCTAAGTGATACATTGTACAAGAAAAGTAGCTGTACAATTGCACAATGACCTTGGAGAAGCCCTGTGCGTGAATCAGTTTTTACTGACAATAGTTGTTCTGACTGTATAGTGATTAGCAATATAAATATCAAACAAATCTTCCTGTGCATAAAGAAAAGAATAAACTGATTTATGTTCAACTTGGGTGGAAACAGTACAAAAGCCATTAGTGATGAAAGTAAAATAAAAGTAGAAATAAGAGGATCCAGTTCCGAGATGACATTCGTAGCCAGTCATGTGATTTAGTAATGAGTGATATTTAGTGAAGACGACTCTAGATTGAGAGAAAAATAGAAAATATTTTTTCTGTATCACATATTTCAAAATGTTGCAAAGTTACTTTTACAGCGAGACTTTTTAGGCTACAATCATACACCTTTCACTTCCACAAGTTAAAGGGATTGTTCACCTCCACATTTTCACATTTGTACTGACTTCCCTTCCAGCAATGCCGCTGCTGGTCATCTCTGCAGATCTTATATTGTCTTCCAGCTATCAGTGGTTGAGTTGTTGCAGGGAAACCACCGATTGTCTGCAGTGGTCATGAGACATTGCCTGATGTAACTGTTCAGAGTCTTCACTTCCAAACTTCCCTTTTAGAAGACAGAAGATAGCAGAAGACCGGCAACAGTATTGCTGGAATGGAAGTCAGTACATAGGTGAATTACGTGAGTATGTTTTGTTTTGTTCCCTCCAGCTGCAGCAGCATGCCTTTAATTAAAATGTAAAGGTGGATAACTTAATTAAAGGGGTTGTCTCACTACGAAGATCATAGTTTAAAATGAGGGGACCAAAAATCTAAGCATGTACATCCTTGGTTACCATTAGCAAAGTGCTATGGTTTAAGAGAACGGGCTGCTTTATTTGTGCTTAGCAATGATGTTTGAGCCCAGGTCGGGTTACGGCCAGCAAAAGCATTACTGGCTGTCGGCTGAGTGTTTTGTGCTGCCCAGGTCGCAGACGAGAACATGCAGCCTAAGGCGATGTAATGAACAGGTCGCGGACGGGAACGCACAGGGGGATGAGGTCACAGACGGGAGTGCATGTACAAGCAGCATGCATGGACGAGAGAGAGAAAGAGAGACTTAAATAGGCAGGCCCACGTAAATCTCTTGTGCAGTCCCACGCAAAACAGTCAGAGGTCAGAGGTGTAATAATCTGCAGGATATGTCACTGTGTGAGAGAGAGACAGAGAAAAAAATCACCCATCTTTCCCTGAGTCCTGAATGTCAAATGCCCATTCCAGTTACAAAGTATGTAGTGAGATCGAGAAATTTAGATATACACTTTCAAGTTACACTTAGCTTTTCACTTCCAATGATTTCAATTACAGTTGAGAACCTCTCCCTTCCCCAGCTCACACAGAATGAATTCTCACATACACACTGTGGGGCGGGTCTGCAGAGAGTGAAGATACTCCCTGCTGGGAGGAGAAATATGCCCCTCCATTTCACAAGCTCTGCTTGGCAACCAGCATAGAAGGAGGCCAACTGTTGTAACAAGATAACCCCTTTAGGGCTGGATGTATTTGCCACAGATTTTGTTATGGATTTTGTTGTGGACTTGTTGTAGATTTGACTGGATTTTTCTCCCTTGATTTCATTTGGAGGAGGCAAAGGATTTTATTTGGTGGAGGCAGTTTGTACTAACATCTGCAGATAAACGCTTCCAGTGGGTCTTGCATTTTCCTGTTGAAGTCAGTGTAAACAAATCTGTAGTAAAATCTTCGACCTAATCTTCAGTACTAATCTGCAGTACAATTTCATAGGGGTTGCACTGGCTGGATGCTGCAAAGCTTAACTTGACAGTGATATCATAGTGCACAATGTTATCTGTTCTTAGATCCCAACAACAGCATTGAAAAGTGGAGAACTTTCTGCGTTGTGACATCACAGTGCACAACTTTTATCAACTGTTATCATTCATTTCCATTGCCCTTGCTGATGGAAGGAAGTTTGCACTTAAAATCTCATGATACATGGCCTCATTCATTCTTTCATGTACATGGATCGGTCGTCCTGGTCCCTTTGCAAAGAAACAGCCCCAAAGGATGATGTTGCCAACCCCATGCGTCACAGTAGGTATGGTGTTCTTTGGATGCAACTTGTCGTCTTTGGAGAAGAAAGAATGCTGAGTTGTGTTTCTACCAAACAGTTGTACTTTGGTTTCGTCTGACCATATGGCATTCTCCCAATACTCTTCTGGATCATCCAAATGCTCTCTAGCAAACTTCAGACAGGCCTGGACATGTACTGGTTTAAGCAGGAGGACACGTCTGGCACTGCAGGATCTGAGTCCCTAGCGGCGTAGTGTGTTACTGATGGTAGCCTTTGTTACGTTGGTCCCAGCTCTCTGCAGGTCATTCACTAGGTCCCCCATGTGGTTCTGGGATTTTTGCTCACTGTTCTTGAAATCATTTTGACCCCATGGGGTGAGATCTCGCGTGGAGCCCCAGATCGAGGGAGATTATCAGTGGTCTTGAATGTCTTACATTTTCTAATTATTGCTCCCACAGTTGATTTCTTCACAACAAGCTGCTTGCCTAATGCAGATTCAGTCTTCCCAGCCTGCGGCAGGGCTACAATTTTGTTTCTGGTGTCCTTCGACAGCTCTTTGATCTTCACCATAGTGGAGTTTGGAATGTGACTGTTTGAGGTTGTGGACAGGTGTCTTTTATACTGATAACAAGTTCAAACAGGTGCCATTACTACAGGTAATGAGTGGAGGACAGAGATGCCTCTTAAAAAAGAAGTTACAGGTCTGTGAGAGCCAGAAATCTTGAAATACTTATTTTCCACCATAATTTGCAAATAAATTCTTTCCAAGTCAGTGTGATTTTCTGGATTTGTTTTCTCATTTTGTCTCTCATAGTTGAGGTCTACCTATGATGTCAATTACAGGCCTCTCTCATCTTTCTAAGTGCGAGAACTGCACAATTGGTGGCTGACTAGATACTTTTTTTTCCCATTGGATTTCAAGCATGTATTTCTTTTAATATGGATGATTATTGTTTACAGCTAATGAAAACCCAAAACTCAGTATACAGTATCAGAAAATAAGAATAATGTGGAAGAGATTTATCTTGTTTAACTTATGGTGTAACATGCAAAGGTTTCCCACGCCTTTAAATGATCCATCGGTCTGGATATGTATCCTACACAATGATGGGGAAGTCTGCTGACTTGACAGACTGCAGGGGAGACATGTATGTATGTAGACATATATAGAACTAGGCGGATCGAAGTGCATTTTCACATCTATTTTTCAGTGTCAAATTCACCTGAATGTATTAAAGTGGTTTTCATGCGATTATAAATGGTGTCTAAAGTTCGACACGCCTCTCCTGTGTGTTTGGCGCTTTGTGGAACGTAGACGCACAAGTAATGCGCCAAACATGTATAAAGGCCATAGATAGTACTGGAAATAAAAAAAAAAGTCATTAGAGTAGCATGTCAGTGACTAGAAACTATAGTACTGATCTGGCTTGGTGGACCACAGGTCCCAGCCAGACCTGTGGTGTGCTGGCTCTTGCTGTATATAGAATAAAGGGTGAGAGCCAAAAATAAATGTCAAATTTAATGTAGTAAAAATTTAAAAATCTGAACAACATCATCAATGGGTTATTGTAAAATTTGTTTTAGATTCTATTAATTTTAAATACATTTGATATATTTTTTAATTTTTGGGATATATAATTTTATATGATGACATTTTTATTACATTTAAATAATTCAATTTTGTATAGTTTGATAATTGTCAGAAATTACTTTTTATTATTGTACTGGTGTAAGTTGAGAAATATTGGACAATCCAGCTCCACTTTGACTCCTCAGGCTCAGGCAGATCACATTAAAATAAGTCTGCCTGTTCGGGCAGTAAGGCGCCTGGTTTTACCAAACCACATTCATATATGTGTCTAATATTATGAGTGCGGTGTGACACGCCCCCAGAACGCCCCATCATGTTAGGCGCATTAAAAACTGTCGAATCTTAAGAACAATGCACCTAACAAATTCATTTGGTGCATTAGACATCGTATCCTGCTATCTTAGGTGCATTTTACGCCAGAAAAGAGTGAAAAACCCCATCATACATGTGCCCCAAGAAGTCAATGACACACTCCATAAGGAGGGAAACCACATAAGGTTACTGTTAAAGAAGCTGGCTGTTCACAGAGTGCAGTATCAAAGCATATTGATGAAACGTTGGGGGGAAGAAGAAAAAAGTGTGGTAATAAAAGGTGCACAAGCAACAAGGATAGGAATGGACTGTGACTGGAGTCAGGGCTTCAAGAGCCACCACACATAGGGTGCATTAATTGCTGTGCCTTTGTGCACAAACAACACATTGAAAAACACATTCAAAAAGCATCTAAAAATGCATAAAAAAAACGCCCAAACACGCTCTATGTGAAAGCACCCACAGAGATATCCAGGATATGAGCTATAACTGTCATGTTCCTTGTGTCAAACCACTCATGACCCAGAAACACTGTCAGAAGCTTACCTGGGCAAAGGAGAAAAAGGACTGAACTGTTGCTTTGTGCCCAAAGGTCTGTTTTCAGATGAAAGTAAATTTTGCATTTTGTTTGAAGATCAAGGTCCCAGAGTCTGGAGGAAGATTGGAGCTCACAGCCTGTATAAATGCTCCGCACTCTTTTTCACTGCGATCGGCAAGATCGCAGGTGCCAATCCGTTAACATGGAGACTGGAATCCTTTTGAAGGCTTCCAATGCCACAATATCTGCAATTCTATCACTTTATGCCCCAGGCAGAAAGTGATAAATACACCTTTCTTTGTGCACCCTCCTGAAGCATTGTTTATACAAAAATTCCAAACACCAAAATAATTTTTTGGGTCATTTCAAGTCCCCTAAAAATTGGAATAAAAAGCGATGTCCCATGTGTCCCAAAATGGTACCAAAAAAAAGTACACTGCAGCCTGCAAAAAATGCACCATCACTCAGGTTCATAGGTGGAAGTACAAAAAAATTAATGGTCACAGAAAGTGGTGTTGCAGCGTACATTTAAGAAATGTTCAGATTTTTATACGGTACTAAAACATAATGAAAACCCTACATATTTCATATTGACGGAATTGTATCAATTGTATCAAAAACAAAACTCCCACAAACATGGAACAAGTATGTTTTTTTTTCACATTTCACCCCACTTAGAATTTCTTTGCAGTTTCCCAGTATATTCTATGGTACGGTCAATGATACTGTTTGAAAGTACATCTTGCTCCGCAAAATAAAAGCCCTCATATGTCTATGTAGATAGAAAAAGAAAAAAGTTATGGCTCTTGGAAGGTGAGTTGGGAAAAATGAAAAACAATATTGTTATGACAGAAAGGGGTTAAAAGAAATAAACACTTGAAATATATCACTCTGTGCGTAATGAGTATATATACAGGTTTCTCTATTTGACTTGAATTACAGATATAAATTAAATTTCCAGTTATATTCTTATTTTTTCAGATGCACTAGTATTTCCAAAGATGGCAGCCTTTTGGTGGAGGTCTGCTAGGCCTCAGTTAGGTGGATTGTGACAAAATTATCAGGTTTCCAACAACAAAAATTTAGGGTGACATGTCAGAAGAGAGGCCAGTTTTAAAGTGCATTAAATGAGTATATAACGCACCTGAATGAATGAACCTGTCAAAAATCTGGCATCTGGTATACCTTGCATAGTATAATTGATGCGCCTAATCTAGGCGCATAACTAAATGTAGGCGCATAGCATATAATTGCTAGCACATTTGATGAGCTTAATTTAGGCACATTCAAATGTGTCATGTCTGGCGTAAAATGCACTTAGTTTTAGTTTACGACTGTTCATTTATGTAGAGAATAGGGCGTCAACAGTTTTTTGCACAAAATACACCAAAAAAATGGTGCAGCCCTAATGGGACATGTCACCCTTAGTGTCTATAGGCAGCTCTATAGCATACAATTGCCTGTCCTTGGATGGTCCGGTATACTTTGTTAAAATGCCCTGAAAGGTAAACATAAACTGAGCCAAGATTGGCTGATGAGTTTGTTAATGGTTAAAGTGGATGTTCATTTATGGTTTTCAATAAAAAAAAAACATACTTTTTACATTAGATAAATTGGTGGGGGGAGACAGTAAGTCTTGGTGTTAGGAAATTACACTCAAGCAATTCTCTTTAGTGGCGTTGCCAGACAAATAATTCCCCAAAAGAAGGCAGAACAAAGGGAATTCACTGAGCACTGCTGTCTGCAATCCAACACCTTGAAAGGCAGAATCTAAGGCTATCGGGTATGTTCACACAATGTTTCTTAGATGCGTGTTTGGAACCATGTTTCGTACCCTAAATGGCCCAAACCCGCATCTAACAATGTGCAGTGTGATTTACATTGCTTTAAATATAAAACACGCATGGGCGTTCAGACGTCTGATCGCCGATACGTGTTTTACATGCGTCTTTCTGATGTGTCTTTTGGATTCGTTCAAAGAATTGTCATGTCAATTCTTGATCCCTTTGAGTTTTAAAACCATAGGGTGTGTTCCTGCTGCATCCAAAATGCATCAATACACTCACCATACTTTGGGAGCATGTTGGATGCGTTTTATGCAGCGCTTTTGAAATCGAAAACGTATCCAAAAACATATTCAAAAATGCTGTGTGAATATACCCTTACTGTTCACCGAGCCCCTCACAAGGCAGGATGAACTTGGCTGCTAGAGAACCAAGTTGCCTCAAAAGAGAGATGCAGGAACATAAATGCGAATGGGAAGAAACAGAACAAACCAGAGTAGTCAAATGAGCCGGGGTCAAAAGCCTGGAGACTACACAATACCAATCAAGTAGCAGAAGAATAACCAGGAACGCAAGTCGGAGTCCAAAACCAAAAAATACTTCACAAACCGCAAGCAGAGCAAGGGAATAGAGCTAGGACACTGGAAGTATCACATGCAGAAAAAGAACACAGACTGGTTTAAATCCCATAACACCTCAGTCATTGATTTAATGCAGATTCACAACTCAGATTGGTTCTGCTCCAACCTCAGTATGAGACTAGGCAACAGGCATGAAACAATCTTAAAAGGGTTTTCTCACCAAGAAGTTTCAAAGAGTCACAGGCAGTCTTAGGCTCACGTTTCCTGGTTAGGCTGTGGGTGGGTCTATAGCATTGATTAGCATAAGAGCTCAGCTATTCCTGTTACAGTGACATGAGTCCAAGAGATTTATAAAACCAAGGCTACAAAGCTCTAAAGAGTGAACTTTTTTATTTAGTTAGGTATACAAACTCCAGTTGCTAGAGATAAGACTCTGCAGGGAGTGACTTACCATGATCAAAATGACTGACACCAGCTTGGAGAAAAAACGGATAAAAGACAGAGCATAGACAAGTGGTCAGTAACCAGAGAAACGTATGCACTCTAAGAGGAGATAAAAACTTCTTTTCCTCCTGACCAAAACAAAATCAAAACAACAGTGTATTTGGTAATAGTCTTCATGTACCTTTGCATACTTGTTAAAAGCTTTGTGGTGAGAACACCTCTTTAAAGGGACAGAATCCATACATGACCACTTTAAAAGACATCACAAACTTTTTTTTTTCATTGCACATGCAGAACATGCCAGTAGGATCTTAATCTCTAAATTAGATTTTTTTTTCTGCTAGACATTATTATGTAACAGCTTTGGCCCACCTTACTTGCTAGCATGATGATGATGATGATGATAGTGTAAATCTTTAGCATGGTAAAGGTAACCATGTGTCATGTCGGACCACTCATAACCGTTTACATCCGCGTGGGCTGAGTGCTAAGTGACTGGCAAGGGTACCTGACCCCTACCTGACCCGTCTAATGCATAGCGCTCTCCTTGATATCTCCAGCATCATTGCTGGCCATCATTTCTGCTCAGATTGAATCAATTTCATCACTGAACAGCACTGAGGACCACTGGTCCCTCGTAAAGCGTAGCTGTTCCCTTGTTCATGCAAGACGATGATGCCTGTGTCTGGTGGTGTGGTTAAGGCCAATTAGGCCATGCTGATTTTAATAGTTATGAATGGTCAAACGTGACACTTGGTTGCCTCTCACCTACCTTACACGTGCCTGGAGTTGTGTGACACTCATCACACGGCTCCACAGGACATTGTTTACAATGAAGCAGTCATCATTGTGTGATGGAGTCAAAGGACGTCCACATTTTTGTCTTTCTGTGGCTCCTCCAGTCTCTCTGTGTCTCTGTTGCTGTTGACACTCTAAGCTCAGTAGACACTTCCATCTGAGAGCATCCTGCATGATGCCGTGCAATGACAAGGTACTGTTGTGAGGTGTTGTCTAGGTCTCATGATGTCAAAATGTGAACAGCATGATGAAGAGGACTATTTGAATCCCAGTTCAAATTGATCCCCTAAATTTATTGGGCGATTCACCTGTTGTGATTTTTGTTATAAAGCTCGCTGTTAGAGATCAGCAAGTTGTGCAAAAAGGACTGAAATACTGAACAGTTGGACATGTACATTTTAAAGTTAAGAGATAGCCTCATTCAATACATTTATTTTTTCAGGTTGAGTGTAATCTAAAATAATACACATAGATGGGGAAAATAAGGACCATATTTATACATTTCTGGTATAAATATGGTTAATGGACATATATTGCAAAGTGACTTGTTTTTACAAGATCTTTAACATAAAAAGCAGCGATCCCTGTAGTGAGACAACCCCTTTAAGGTCAATTTAATTTCCTTTTCAGGCTTGATTTATTTTATATCCTATTAGTATAGCAGCCAGAACTGATGCAGAGCTCCAAATCCCCTGCAGGGAGACTTTCATCAGAAAGGAGTATTTGGCAATTTTTTTTCTTTTCTTTGTAAAATCTTATCCTTTTCTAGTGGTGCTTGTAGAATAAAACTCCTGGTGGCAGGGCAAAATGGATTTCACATTTACATTTTGCACTGCTTATCTGTATGTAGTCTCATTAAAAGTAGTAGGTAATGACTTGGCGATCACCTCTATTCTCTGGGCAGGGATAGATGTGATTAGACTAGACCCACAAAGCAATAACTGACAATAAATGAAAGAATCATGGGTTAATCTTTTTCTGCTCTGGAAGGTTTCCAGGCTTTTATCACACTTATCAGATCCTGCTGATAATACTTAAACCTGGAAGAAGTCTTCAAGCAATCCCCTCACTGCTGTGCGGTCAGACACCAGTCAAGAAGTCATGCACTTAAAGGAACTTTACAAAAAATATTTTTAATAACCAAATGTACAATTGAAAGAAATATCTATGTCGCATACTGTTTGTCAATATGTGAAAAGGGTTAGTATCCCTTTAATAAAATTGGTTGTCATTAGTGAAGCCTGCTTTATACGGTTTTACTATTGAATTTATTGTAGTAAAAGTATGCATTCAGCTCCTGAGCTCCCCCTGGTGGTGGGAATTGTATCACTTAATTCTAGTACAAGGATTTGCACAATTCTCGCTTTGCTTTAGGTTCATTTCACAAGATCATTCAAAGGAAGTTATGTCCAAAAGCTCTAAATGATGCGCGGGCACACATCCAAAGCCACTATGGAGGACACCGCGCTGCAGCTAGATCGGACATGGGGCTATAGGGATCCGCAAGAGCTTAGATGGGCGCTATAGGGATCCGCAAGAGCTTAGATGGGCGCTATAGGGATCCGCAAGAGCTTAGATGGGCGCTATAGGGATCCGCAAGAGCTTAGATGGGCGCTATAGGGATCCGCAAGAGCTTAGATGGGCGCTATAGGGACCCACAAGAGCTTATATGGGGCGCTACAGGGATCCACAAGAGCTTAGATGGGCGCTATAGGGATCCACAAGAGCTTAGATGGGCGCTATAGCATACATGCCAACTCTCCCGCTTTTGGGTTGAAATTTCAAATCAATATCCCTAACTTATTGTGAGTGTATATATAATACACAGAAATGTATAAATATAGTCCTTATTTTCCCCATCTATGTGTATTATTTTAGATTACACTCATTTTCCTGGAAATTGTTGTTTAGATGGAGTGGAGGATATCGCTCTTCAGTCTTCTTTGAGGAGGCTGGCATACCTGTGCTCAATAATTGTGTCATACGATGTTTCCAAGAAGTAAGGACGACACAGGTTGAAAGTGCAGATGTTGGTAGAGAGATATTGTGCTGGGATCCTGAGATAAAGGGGTTCAATGGATAGTAACAGCTAAGTGCATAAAGGATGAGATGAATGAGTTTTCAGCAACACTGACATTGTTATCTCACAACAGCAGCTTTAGAAGGATTTTTTTTATTGTGGTCAGAAAAATTGAAAGTAAAGCATTCAATGTGGGCATTTTACATATTCTTCCTTTATTAGAATTGTTGCTATCTTTTTATGCAGATATTTAAAAAAAAAATTATGTACAGATTCATTCCATAAAAACTTTTGCAGTGTCTGGACAGACATGACAATATGGAAAAATGTTGGCGCCACCTGTATGCAGATCTAAGATAATAAAGAGATGGCCACCTTGGAAAGGATCACTGCAGGGCATCTGTTTTAAAACAGTCATTGACAATTTTTTATAAGCAATATGGCATAGAGCAAGATCCTGCTGCATTTTTTTAGAGAAAGCAAGTTCAGTCAGTTTGTTTGCAACAGCCATCCCCCAACACTATGGGCTGTCACGAGTGGCGCCGCAGCCCGGTGTCCGGGCTGCGGGCGCATTCGTCTCTGCCCCGTCCCTGCTGCGGTCGGTGAGCGTTGCGCCGCGGACTGCGGGCGCTCAGACTTATCTGACCACGCTCCTGCTGCTTCTCTCCTGACTGCCGGCCGGTGCGCGCGTCCCCGCTCCCTAGGGCGCCCGCAGGCTCTCTTGGATTTAAAGGGACAGCGCGCCGGTAATTGGGGTTGCCGACCGCTGACTCTATATAAGGGCTCCAATTCTTCCTGGACTCCACCGAATCCATAGTGCCTTATCCTATGCGAGGAAGCCTGCTTTACGTTCCGGTTGACAGATCCGTGTACCAGTCCCTCCGGCTTACGTCTCTTGACCACGTACCTTCGCTGCCTGCCCTGACCTCTTGGCCAGGGCCGTCTCTTCCATTGGGCCAGGTAGGCCACTGCCCGGGGGCCCCACGATCTCTGGGGGGCCCCCCCCGGGGCGCCGCCACCCTGCCCAGTGGAGGAACCAGGTTTGCCTGAGGGCACCCCGGGGATTCGGGCCGCAGCGCCCCGGTCTGGGGCCCCCCCCTCATTACACGGCTGCTGGCCCCGGGTCACAGCCCAGCCCCATGCAGCCATACGGCCCCGTGCCGGGTGCAAAGCAGCGGCCGAGGCTGAAAGCGGGGATTTTGATCCTGTCGTTCGTCCCAAAAGGCCGGGGGCAGGCGGCGATGTGATGACGTATCCGCGGCCCGCCCTCCGGGCCCTGCACTTGCTGCCAGCGGCCACCGGCCTGGGAAAACGTGGAAAAAGAGGGGGAAATCTTTTAAGAAAGATTTTTATTTTTTTTATTTTTTTAAACTATGGACCCGGGCAACAATGGGGAAAACTTTACCGGGAAACAGAGGGGACATCACCTGGCAACAGAGGGGGCATCTATCGGCAACAGGGGGGCATCTATGGCAACAGAGGGAACATCACCGGGCCCAACGGGGGACTTTCCCTGGCAACAGGGGGGGGATCTATGGAAACGAGGGGGCACTACCTGGCAAACATGGGGGACTACCTGGCAACAGGGGGGCTTACCTGGCAACAGAGGGGCATCTACCGGGAACGAGGGGGCACTCCCTGGCAAACAAGGGGGGCACCCCGGGAACAGAGGGGACATCACCTGGCAACGAGGGGAAAAATCCCTGGCAAAAAGGGGGGCAACACCTGGCAACAATGGGGGCACTCCCTGGCAACAGTGGGGGCACTCCTGACAACAATGGGGCACTACCGGGAAACAAAGGGGGGCCCCTACGGCTAAAAAAGGGGGGCCCCTACCTGGCAACAGAGGGGGCATCTACCGGGCAAAGAGGGGCATACCTGGAAACAGAGGGGGCACTCCTGGCAACAGAGGGGGCACCTGGCTAACAAAGGGGGGACCTACCTGGCAACAAAGGGGGGTTACTGGCAAAAAGGGGGCATCCTGGCAAAAGAGGGGGCATCTCCCAGGCAACAGAGGGGGCACTACCTGGCAAACAAGGGGGGACTACCGGGCAACAATGGGGACTCTACCTGGCAACGAGGGGCATTACCCGGAAAAAGGGGGGAATCTCCCTGGCAACGAGGGGGCAACTACCTGGCAACAGAGGGGACATACCGGCAAAAATGGGGGACTGCTGGCAACAGGGGGGCCTAGCGGGCAACAATGGGGGCACTAGCTGGAAAACAGGGGGCCTAGCTGGCAACAGAGGGGGCACTAGCGGGCAAAAAATGGGGGCACCTACCTGGTAACAAAGGGGGGCACCCCTGGCTCAATAGGGCATCTATTCCCCTACAAGGGGGGATTCCTGCCTGAAGGGGGGAAACTACCTGCTTAGGGGGGTTACTCCTGGCTAAAAGGGGCATCCCCTGGCTTTTTTTAAAAACCCTTTTAGCAGTTAGGGGGAGTGGGTGGCTTTTTGAAGGGGGGCGGGCATACTAAAAAGATGGGCGTCCCCCATGCAAATTTTTTTGCCGCTCGCGCACCGCCGTCTAAAATCTCCTGCTTTTTCATTTTCAAAAGTAGGCAACTATGTACAACCTACTTCCTAAATGTGGGGCGCCCATAACAAAGGTAGGAATCAGCAGCGAAGTGCTGATCAAGTGAGGATTCTAAGATGTTTGTGTGTTACATTCTGCAGGGACGAGCTGTGGCCGGGACAAGTCGTCATGGTGGTCTAGACAGAAGGAGAGGAAAAGGGAAAAAGAACGATTCAGAGAATGACTCAGAGAGGACGTCTCCGGTGAGTCCCTGGTGTCAGGGGTTTTTTTGCTATTATCTTCCATCAGTGCTAAAGTCTCTGTCATGTAATGGTGACCGGAGCTGGTAATGTTTATATTTGTTTCTTTGAGTAGTGTTTTTTTTTTTTGGAGGGGGCGGGCGGGGGGGGGGGGGGCAGTACACCTCTCTGCCCAGGGGCCCATAGTGCTGTTAAGACGGCCCTGCTCTTGGCCCGTCCCTGACTATGAGTTTGCCTGTCTATTTGGTACTTCCTTGCACCTCGGCTGCCACCGCAAGCAAGTCGCATCAGGGGTAGCGACCTAGTGGAATCCCGCCGCAGCAAGTCCATCCCGCTTTGCGGCAGGCTCTGGTGAAATCCGGAGACTAAGGGCAACATGTATGAACGGGCTTTATGCCTGTTTTCTGGCGTAACCTGCGCTTCACCGGCCCAAATCCCCTGTCGGACGCAGAGATGCGGTGTTAGGCGCAGCGTTCGCCACTTTCAGCTGCGCCCTGCATGAAGGGGCGGGCAATGGGCGCGGTGTGTGCGTTCCGGGGCGGGACGCGGCGCACTAGAAAACTCCGAGGCATGTATGATCGCGAGTCGGCAAAGTGCGGCGCATTGCAGCGCTCGACAGCTCCGACAGGCAGACCTAGTTGATTCTGGTCTAAATGATCCGGCGGAGGCGAAGTGAAGTGAGAACAGAACATGAGAGAAACAAAGAAGATCGCAACAGAAATCTCGGCTCTCAGCTCCGTGCGGCATGGAGTATGATTCCAAAAAAAATCGCCTTTATTAGGCGTAAAACATCAGAAAAAGAGCTCAAACCTAATAAAAAAAATATATATATCACTTTCCAAAAATCCGGAACGTCGCTACATCAGGAATTAGGATATTGGAAATTGCCGGGAAATACAGTAATTCAAATTCTGGAAGCTATTCTGATTGGTCGGCAGAAGCCAGCCAATCAGAATCGGAGCGACAGTGACCCATTATAACCTATGGAGAAGTATGGACCAATCAAAATCAAAGGCGGGACAGTTCAAAATACAGTAAAAATGCAGAAAAGAGCTTATTGGTTGAGCTAGCGGGGGCTTGGCTATCTCGGCCAATCAAAATAGGAGCGACAGGGACCCATTAAAACCTATGGAGAAGTATGGACCAATCAAATTCAAAGGCGGGACAGTTCAAAATACAGTAAAAATGCAGAAAAGAGCTGATTGGTTGAGCTAGCGGGGGCTTGGCTATCTCGGCCAATCAGAGCGCGAGCTACTTGTCCCATTGTAGTCAATGGAGAGATAGGGGCAATGAAATCTCGGCGCTCAGCGCCATGCGGCATGGAGTATGATTTAAAAAATAATTTTTATTAGGTGTAAAACATTATCAGATAAAGCGTCGAAACCTTCTATAAACATAAATCAATCAAATCTCTAATAACGCGTTTTTCGCTGAGACCGGCGCTACATAAGGAATTGGGATATAGAGAATTGCCGGGAAATACAGTAATTCAAATTCTTTAAGCTCTTCTCATTGGTCGGCAGAAACCAACCAATCAGAATAGGAGCGACAGTGAACCATTATAAGCTATGGAGAAGTATGGACCAATCAAATGAAAAGGCAGACAGTTCAAAATACAGTAAAAAAGGCAGAAAAGAGCTGATTGGTTGAGCCCAGGCAGCAGATATGAATCCACCAATCAGATGTAGTGCGTCTATTTTGAATTGAATGGAGAAAGAAGGGCGCGATAGAAGGGCGCCCTAAAAGTTATTACTGTCTGTGGGAAATATTCTAGGACTGTGATTGGTTGAGGGAAGAGGGGCTCGTCCTGCTTAGCCAATCAGCGGCTGAGCTACTTTCTCATAGAGTTCTATGGGGAAAAGAAATGCAGAGCGAGCTCTGTTTGTTATTGGCTACTTTAAAAGAGGCGCGGTTATTTGGACCAATGGGAGAGCGAGCGACGCTCTTATGGGTTTTCTAATGCAATCTGTAATAAAACTGTACCTGCCCGAAATAAAATGATAATACTGCCGAAGTTGTGCCAATCTGTATATAAAATTAACAATCAGAATAGCTTCCAGAATTTGAATTACTGTATTTCCCGGCAATTTCCAATATCCTAATTCCTGATGTAGCGATGTTCCGGATTTTTGGAAAGTGATTTATTTATTTTTTTTATTAGGTTTGAGCTCTTTTTCTGATGTTTTACGCCTAATAAAGGCGATTTTTTTATTCATACTCCGCACGGACATCTTTAAAGGAGTTGTCTCCCTTCAGAGTTTCAGAGAATGCATGAATGAAATACTCTGTCACTTCCTGGTTCAGACTGACTCATTTCCATACAGCTCCATGCTTGTGCAGCTCTGTGCCCTGCTGTGCTTTCAGATGCTAATTAGATCAGATTAGCTTCTCAAACTACTAACAGGACTTCTTATCTGATCCCCAAAACAAAAGCCCTAATTACAGTTCTGTTTATTTTACATAAATCAAGCTTTTTATTGCTGAGCAGCACAGGACACTGCTGGGACCTGTGTGATGACATCACTCACTGTTCTCTCATTGAACAAACAGCAGGGGGAGAATTGTTTACAGGTCAGTTACTGAGGGCACTGAAATAGCCAGGGAGGTCATAAATTCACTTGTATCTCCTTAGGGAAAACAGAGGAACAAAGCAATATATTTGGAAAATGTCTTTATTTTGTGTTCCCTACAATTTGAAAGCTATTCTTTGTAGCGAGACAACCCCTTTAATGATTTCTCGCTGCTTTCCAGCCTGTCTCGAATCGGAATACATGTTAGGCACAGTCCCTTATGCACCTCAGTCCCGCACTGCGCCCCACACACTGGCGAGGCGCGGTGAACTTTTCCCCGCATGTTTGAGCACACCTCCTCAGACGGCGAATATTAGGCGCAGCACCGCACTGCGCCCATGTCCCCGCACTGCGCCCCACACACTGGTGAGGCACGGCGGACTTTACATGCTATGTATGAGCGCGCCCCGGCGCCGACATAAATCAGGCGCAAATTTCGCCGGAAAACTGGCGAAAAGGTGCGCCCCGACGTGGCGAGCTTCATACATGTCGCCCTAAGACTTGCTTTTTTGCCCATGGCAACCAATCAGAGCTCCCCTTTCATATGAAATAAAAGGGAGCTCTGATTGGTTGACATGGGCAAAAAAGCAAGTCTTAAACCTAGAAAGTTTTCATACTTATCCCCTTATCTCTCCAGGATCATATTTTACTGTTTGCTGCAAGCACTCCAGACTTATCCATTAAAACTGGCTGACAACACTACCAATCTAGAGTCTTCTACAATCCATAGTGCCTACTTGAGAGCCAAATGGAAACGTTTCTTCTTCATTACCTTTCAAGCATTCAATACCTTGAAACTCAGTCTGCATTGCACAGTACTTACAGTTGCTACAGCAGCAGATGAGGCTTGCCATTCTTGTGTCAAGTCTATGGAACAGCTAAAACAGTTCTTTTTGTGGATCTTGCGTAAAAATATTGACGACAGTCTTGTTCTTCTCTACCTATGTTTTCTAGTGTTTCCTACGTCATTCAAGTATTTTTCCAGCCGTGGCATACAGATAGCCTTTTGAATTTGGATGTGTAAAGTTAGAGGCCATTCACACGGCACAGTTCAAATACCGGTTGAAAATCCCAACCGGTATTTGGACTGTTTTGCGACTGTGTACATTGCGGTTTGCAGAGAAAAGCCCTCCCCCTTGGCATTAACATGTTCATATTCCGCCCGAAAACCAGGCAGAAGAATGAACATGTTGAATGTTTTTCGGATCCATTTTAAAAGTTGACACCCGATTTACAGACGGTTTGAAAACCCGTGCCGTGGGGACAAGCCCTTTGGTTCCAGAGTATTTCAGAGGTCAAATTGGGCAGATATGAATACGACATGGCAGATATGTTATCCTCACTGTTCTAAACTTTTTTCTTCTTTGGTATATTTTAAACATAACAAAAACTACTAGAGGCAGCACAAAGCTTTCTTTAGTGGTGGCTGCATGCAGCCAGCATCTTATGTTTAAAGTATATGACTATGGAAGATATTTAGAGCCGTGTATCGATAAAACAAAGCTCTAACTGCTAGAAAGATATTTAGGAAATTAATCAGGTCACAATGTTTTATCTAAAAGTAAAATGCAGGCAGATAAAAGGTGCATATGATTTTAGACAGCAGAATAATTGACACCACTGATTATGTCTTTCTATGGAATGGAAAAACATGACAGGCCTTGACTTAAAGGGGTTGTCTCACTACATCAATTCTTGTTACCTCAATCCTGTTTTCCTGGTTTCATTTTTGAACTCAGGGGGCGATTTACTGGCTACTACTGGCCTGCAGTGACGAGCTGCTGAGAACCCCAGGTTTGTAGCTATAGTAACCAGTGCTGGCAGCCTATTGGGAGAGATTAAACAGGTCTGTAGCTATAGCAACCTGAGGAGCTGATGCAGACCATACAAGAAGGGATATCTAGGAATGGGTAAGACACACTTAATAGACACATGTTGCAAAGTGACTTATTTTTGCAAGATCTAAAAAGCAATCCTTGTAGTGAGACAACCCCTTTAAGTATTTCTCCATATTGCCATTCAAAATTACTAGCACATGACAAACTTAAAGGTTGTCTCACTTCAGACAATGATGGCATATCACTAGGATATGACATCATTGTCTAATAAGTCAAAAACTACATTGTCTGATATAAGACAAAAAAGAAGAGGGTTACTGCCACTGTAGAAGCTATATACACTCTCTTGGTATATAGGCTTTGGTGCACGGACAGCCCTCCAGACAAAATGATCACAAAAATGAAAAATAAAGTCCAGCATCCCAAACAGAAAAAGGATGTGATAAGCTAAAATCACATTCTAATAAGATCCATTAAAAGAAGAGTTGTGTGCGCACAGTCTCCACTCCTCCTTACACGGTTCAAGCCACACAGGCTCTTAATCATGGTGAGGAGAAACAAGCCACACATCAGCTAAAAACAAACAGCCAGGGGAGTACTTCTGGAAAAAAGTGGTGTGCATGCAAAGGTCATACACAATAAACCATCTAATCCCAAAAAAGAACTAATTATATACAAAACACTGAGAAAAATATAGCCAAAATATCAATAATAAAATATAATAATGAAAGGCTGAAACGCCTACTGTTACCCACTGTTATTTATTGCAATGCAAAATGTTAACCCGTTCAGCGATACAGTTACTGAATATAGATATCGCCACAAATGATCATCTATAACACAGAAAACAGTGCGCATAGCACAGGTAACTCACAGATGAATACGTACCGAGGAAGACGTATTTGTGAAAGCATATATACTGATCTCTAAAATAAGAGTCAAGTCCTGCACATAGATTTGCTTCTTACAAGTGTGGCAAGGACAGGTGCCATGGTGTGATATAAATACCAATGCATACCCAGGGTCATTCCTAGGCTAAATTGCACTGAAGGCGAGGTGAAGAAATTCCCATCCCCGTAACAATGCGCCAGCATGCGACCCAGTGCATCACCATCAACCAAATCCAAAATATACAAAAAGCTTTAACACAATGTGCTACATATAAAACTACTAAATAGTAGTCATACAGTTACCAAATAACACCGCTACACGAACCAGAATCCCAGGCTAATAGTGCCAATGTCCTACTAAGACCACATATCACCAGCACATAGTGACCGAATACCGCCACACCGTGAACAAATATCACCATCACTTAGTGGATGAATAATACACAATACCATTACTGAATACAAACCATTATACTACAACCAATACTAACGGCATACAGTGACCATACAGTAGTGGATACCAATTTTACATAGTCTCTGTAGACATATAAGTAAAGTTACATCCAGCCACTTACAGGAGACGTCTCTGAAGAGTTGTTCTCCTTCTCTTTTTCTTCTCCATCCGGTCCAGACCGTCATGACGACAACTCTTCACTGTAGAATTTACAAAACAAACATCTTAGACTCCTCACTTTATCAGCACTTCTCTACCAACTCCTATCACTGTACAAACTCCCCATCCCCAAATGGTAATAATTCCCCCCTTATGTCCCAAACAGTGCAGTAGGTCCACCCCCAAACTGGGTAGGCAGTCCTCAATTAGGTAGGTGTATAGCGCCCCATTAGGTGGATAAACTTATAGGTCCCCAATAGGTAAGTATATAGGTCCCCTATTAAATAGATAGGTAGTTATATAGCCGCCCCCCCCCCCCCCCCAATAAGTATAAATATAGATCCCTATTATGTAGTTATATAGGCCCCTGTAGGTAATTTTCCCCCTGTAGCCAGACAGTAGACCCTCTAGTCAGACAGTAACCCCTATAGCCATGTAGTAGCCCATCCAGCCATGTAGTAGCCCCTGTAGCCAGACAGTAGCCCCTGTAGCCATGTAATAGCCCATGCAGCCAGAAAGTAGCCAATGTAGCCAGAAAGTAGCTCCTGTAGCCATGTAGTAGCCCCTAATTGCCAGGTAGTAGCCCCTGTAGCCAGATAGTAGCTCCTAGAGCCAGGTAGTAGCCCCCTATAGCCAGGTAGTAGCCCCTATAGCCAGGTAATAGCCCTATAGCCATGTAGTAGCCCCCTATAGCCATGTAGTAACCCCTGTAGCCAGAAAGTAGCCCCTGAAGCCATGTAGTAGCCCATGTAGCCAGAAAGTAGCCCCTGTAGCCAGAAAGTAGCTCCTGTAGCCATGTAGTAGCCCCCCAATAGCCAGGTAGAACCCCTGTAGCCAGATAGTAGCTCCTATAGCCAGGTAGTAGCCCCTACAGCCAGGTAGTAGTCCCCTATAGCCAGGTAGTAGCCCCTATAGCTGTGTAGTGGCTAATGATAATAAAATTTAAAAAAACATACTCACCTCGCCACGGTCCCATGGTCCCCCGTCCAGGTCTGGGTGCTTGTGAGCAGTATAAGCAGTTCCCAGGGATCTCCTGGGCCAGCAGAAGCTGCCGACTGAGGAAATCCAGCATGCGCAGGGGGCGTGGTGAAAGCTGTGCGCCCCCTGCGCACAGGTACATACAGGGGAGGAGGCAGGACAGATCCATCCTGTCTCCTCCCTGTAGCAGCAGCTGCACAGCACGTGTGCAGCTGCTGACTGACTCTGCACGGACAGTGGGCAGTCAGGGGCTAATCTCTGGGCCTTGGCACCCCGTGCGATTGCCCGCCTCGCCCGCCCCTAGGAAAGGCCCTGTGCATACATGCATATAAAGATATACCATATATGGGTACAACCGAGGCAGACTCTGAAATGCAGTACAAGTGTTAGTGTTTATCACAGAATCCATCTATATATCAAACAGGCCCCATAATTAAGCTAGGCACCAAAATCAAAATGACATGTCACGTCTTTTTCCCGGCGCGCAATATGCGTTGGGGAATACGTGGGGTTATCATTGCACTCAATGAGTGCTATGATTTTACCTTAATTGCGGGCCATACTACGGCGTATTGCAGCACAATTATGCCCCAAAGTATGCCATGTGAACATACTCTAATAGACAGAGGGCCACATGTATGAAAACTGTCTAGGTCTAGAACTCACTTTGTGAGCAATATAGCAACCAATCAGAGCGCCCCTCTCATTCTTCCAGAGCACTATATAAAATGATTGGTTGCTATGGGTAACAAAGTGAGTTTTAGACCTAGACAGTTTTCATACATGTGGCCCCAAGTTTCAACATTATATCTAAGTGCGCAGATGAATATACATGATGGACAAAGCGTATCAGCATAATAACACACACTGAATTTTTCAAAACTCAACAAGAAAACTACAAAACAACAAGTATACTTTGCATAAATCACATGGCTATCCCATTTCTTACCATGTGAATATACTAAACAGATACCCGGACTCGCAAAAGAAGTTTCTCACCATATAAATATACTAAACAAATCCCAGAGCTCTAAAGACTCCAAGGAGAATGAGCAACCAGTAACATATACATGGTGTTGAACAAGTAGGATATATAAAAAGCCATGTGTAAATATCCGATTGGTTTGGGCTCCCTGATTAGGAGATCAATTAAATTATTAAATACTGCAGTACTTTTGTACTGTAGCATATAGTATGTGATCAAAAGATCAAATGTTTAAGTCCCCAAGGAGGACTAGGGTTGACATGTATGAACAGGGCTGTGCTACGTTTCTATCTTAGACATTTTACTAATAGGGTCCCTTTTTCTCCATCCTAACTTAACCATTTCTATACCAAAAAAGTCTATTCCTTTCCTCCATGTAGTTGTTTAAAATGTCTAGATAATGGATGTCCTAAAAAACCTTTCTGGATGTTGTATAGATGTTCCTGTAAGCGTACCTTGAGAGGTCGTTTAATCCTCCCTATGTACATTTTGCCACATGGACATTTTATAGAAAATATTATGCTACTCGTCTGACATATGATGTCATCTTTAATTTCAAATGTTTGTGAGTCATTTCCATTATTGAAACCTACAATTTTGTTTTTCTTATTAATTTGGCAATGGCAGAAAGCATAACAGTGCCCACAGGGATACAAACCAAGAGTTTTTTTTGCTATTATTTTTTAACCGTTTTGTTTATAATATTTTTAACATTTTTAACAGTCGGTGCTAAAAAGTTACCTAAGTTCCTTGCTTTTTTTTAAAACGAATCTGGGGTTATCAGGTAGATAACAGTTCTATCCTGTTTTAAAAAAGACCAGTATTTTTGAATGATTTTTTTTTAAACACTCTACTTGGTTGTGATATTGAATTATAATTGGAAAGGTAATAATTTGCTGTTCTATTTTGATCTCTTCCTTTATCATTTATTTTTAATTTAAAGGTGCTTTTTGAGGTATCCTTTTAACTTCTTTTTTAGTTGTCTCAATGTCATCTATGCAGTAACTTCTCGGATAAAATTGATTACTCAAATTTTCAACCTCCTTCTCATAATCCTCCATTTGCGAACAATTACTCCAAATTTTTATATCAAATTCTTATACATTTTTTATATCAAACATTAGGGAGAAATAAGCCTGGGGTGCAACAGGTGAAGGATCGATGATTTGAAACAGTGCAGAGTAAAGATAGCATACATTTTATTTGATTCCATAAAAGGATGATTCCACGTTCAGTCAATATATTATATTATTTTATCTTTGCTAAAACTGTCTTTGCTGCCCATCGCAATCAATCAGAGCGCAGCATTAATTTTTCTAGCACAGTAAAAGAGATAAAAGCTGCGCTGTGATTGGTTGCTAGGGGCAACAAAGACAGTTTTACTGCTAGACAGCTTTGATAAATGGGGCCCATTGTTTTGAGTCTGTACTGTATTCACTGTAGGTTGGGTTCACACAACTTATAGCCGGCGTATAGTGGCACATACTGTGCACGCCACTATACACCGGGGGGCGTCATGCATGAGAGTTGGCAAGCGAACACCAAATTTCATGCGCCTAATAAAGGCATATAACGCGCCTGATTTATGAACCAGCTCTACAGTGGGTCATGAATCAGGCGCATTCTAACGCTTGGGCGACATTTCTGGTTTAGGTAAATCCCTTTGATATTGGTATACCTGTTCCAGCAGTAATGCGCCCAGAAAGGCCGTACAAATCTGGAGCAAAGATGTAGCTTCGCTACGGGTCTAGTGAGCCCCGCCTCCCGCGGGCGGGATATTGGCTATAAAGACACCAGATATCTGGTGCAGCCCTGTGCATACACGGCGCCCTGGGTGTTTGAAAAAGTACATGCTGACTACCGCTAACTTCTAAAGCGCTCTGGGCCGGCCCCCATTCACTTTCGTATTCCCTGGCATGTGCAGGAAGTACAGTCCGCAATTACGCCGTGTAAGCATACCGTTAGGGCCGGTTCACACGGCTTATTCAAGCCGTAATTGCGGGACGGATTTCACCGGCAATTACGGCTTGAATAAGGGGCGGGGGCGCTGCCCGCCGGCCCCATAGACATCCATTATCCACGGCGCGTAATCCAAGTTCTCCATGAGAACTGTGGATTACCGTAATGGCTGGGACGGATTCCAGCCGTATTGCAGCGCAGTACGGTGCGCAATATGGCTGCAATCCGTGCCCAAAATAAGCCGTGTGAACAGCCATTTTTTTTAGAAATGCACAGCATTAATTAATGTGTATTTCTGCAAAAAAAACGCACTGAAAAATCATACCAAAAACGCACTGTGTGAAAGCACCCTTAAAGCAATAAAAAAAGGTGAATTTCCTCTGATGTGATGATTCCACAATTAATGACAGAGGTTTTAGGATTAAAACTTTTATTAGAAGTACTACTGGCAGAAAATTCACATAAATTATATAAATGAATCTATAAGGGTCAGGTAGCTGACTTTAGCCACGACTACAGAATACTGGTCTGAACAGGGATAAGGCTGTACCTGACTGCACAGCTAAATCACCTGAGTCAGCAAAAGAACAGCTTTCAAACGACTTCCTATAAGCAGCTTTCCTGCTTCCTCTTGCCAGCACGTGTATGGAGGTACTTGTAAAAGTCAAGCAGGACAGCAATGAAACAACGTCAAGGATTTACTATTCACAGGACATAATTTTTTTTTAATACACCGAGCTGTAGAATTAGAAATAACTCATTAAAAGACTTTGATGGGATATCTCTAGGATAGTGATAGCTTTGTATCATCTATATATATATATACCAAGCTATTTTGTATAGCACAATCTAAGGAAGATGTTCATAAATTGCAAAGTTGGTCACAGCAGGAAGAGTTGAAAGTTTTAAGAAAGACTTAGGTAACCACTTACTACTAAATAATATTCATACTTATGTAGCCAAATAAAACATCTACAGTAGATCTAATCTGATGGTAATTTTGGGATGAGGAGTGAATTATCCCTTTTGGCCATGTTCACACGGCTTATTTTGCAACGGATTTGCAGCCGTATTTACCGCCGCAAATCTGTTGCGAAATCAGTTACAAACAAGTAACTGGCCGTTTTACATTGATTTTAATGGGAAATACGTGTCGTCGTTTAGACGACACTTATTTCCGTTCCGGATTGCAGCCGCAATCCGGCCTCAAAAACAATGTGCATATGAATTATTTCCGGACGGATTCACCACCTATAATGAATGGGGATGGTGAATCCATCGCGAAATCAGTTCCAAATACGTGCCACACTAAAGGCATGTTCACACGGCTTAAAATGGGCCGTATTTTGGTCCATAATTACGTGCCGAAGTGGGCCAATTACGGGCCGAAAACGGCCCATTCATTACGGTAATTCATAGTTCTCATAGAGAACTATGGATTACGTCTCCTCTCCCCGCCCGGCGAAGCCGCCGAGCGGGGAGATAATTGACATGTCACTTTCTAGCCGCAAATACGCGACGCTAGCAATTCAAGTCAATGGGCCGGCGAAGTGCCGGCCCCCTGCTCAGTCCCCCCCGCTCCCGCCCCGCCCCCGGTCACACGGCGTAATTTCGGGGCGGAATTACGCCCTGCAAATACACCGTGTGAACATAGCCTAAGTGGCACTTATTTGAAACTGATTTGCACCTGATTTCGGAACGTATTTACGATCGGCAATCCGACGTAAATATGTTCTGAAATAAGCCGTGTGAACATTGCCTTTAGGGCAGATTGCTTCATGCCTTATGGGTTCCATATTCTGAATCAACTGGGCAAAACAAATTTTAAAGTTCCCTTTACCCCTCCATTCAACCACATCTTTGCCAACTCTTGGTTGAACTTGATGGGCATTTGTCTTTTTCAACCAAATTAACTGTGTAACTACGTAAGGCTATGTTCACATGGCTTATTTCGGGGTGTATTTACGGACGTATTTACGTCCGCAAATACGTCCCAAAATACGTTTCAGATACATGTCACAAAGTGTGGCATGTATTTCGCGTCGTTAATACATTCCCCATTCTTTACTATGGGGATTTTCGTTGCAAAATATGCCTCAATAAGTGACAGGGGACTTAATTTTACGATCGTATTTACGGACGTATTTACGCCCGCAAATACGTCGCGAAAATACGCCTCGTGTGAATGACTAGGCGTATTTTACATTGGAATCAATGCTAATCTAGTTGTTCATTATTTGAAACGTATTTCGGGACGTATTTGCGGACGTAAATACGTCCGTAAATACGTCCCGAAATAAGCCGTGTGAACATAGCCTAAAAGTATTGTAGGTGTACATCCCACATCTAGGACCCACACCTATATTGGGAACAGCCTCCCGAAATTTATAGAGCAGAATGAAGAGCTGGCCATGTTTGCTCAACAAACACAGGTACAGCAGTATTTCGATCTCCCAAAGAGCAAAATGAAGAGTCATGAGAAAAACTTTGATGGCATATCCTATATGTGCCTATAATTTTTTACCAAAAAGCAGCAAGAAAAAATGAAAAAAAAACTTTCTTTGTGCTTTTTAAAGGCCTATGTTGTAATCAAAGAACAGATAACATGGGAAGTTATAACACAGATAACACAGGAACTTATGGCAGCACCTTCAAGTTACACTTTGCTACATCTGTACATGTGAATATGTTCTAAGAATATTTTTTCCTGTCCAGAAACATAGCTATAACAGCCGTAACTTTTTTTTATTTTACATCAACATAGCTGTACAGGGTCCTGTTGTTTAATAGATGAGCTGTAGTACTCCAGGTGCCATTTTGTCATACACATAAGTAACCATTTCATTATGTTAAAGAAGTTGTCCGACTACACTTTTTTAACTTTAAGGCCTCGTTCACACGGCTTATTTCGGGCATGGATTTCAGCTGTATTGCGCGCCGTATTGCGCTGCTGTACGGCTGAAATCCGTGCCAGGCATTACGGTAATCCACAGTTCTCATAGAGAACTATGGATTTCGTCTCACCTCCCCGTTCGGCGAATACGGTGAGCAGGGAGAAAGTGAAATGCACATTATTCCGGCGGGATACGCGCAGTGGATAATGCATGCCAGCGTAATTGTGGGGCGAAATCCGTCCCCGCAATTAAGTCGGCAATAAGCTGTGTGAACTGGGCTTAAGGGCCACATGTATGAAAACTGTGTAGGTCTAAAACTCACTTTGTTGCCTATAGCAACCAATCAGAGTTCCCCTTTCATTTCATATAGTGCTCTGGAAAAATGAGAGGGGCGCTGTGGGCATCAAAGTGAGTTTTAGACCTAGACAGTTTTCATACATGTGGCCCTAAGTATGGTGCAGAGACTGGGAGAAAATAAAAAACATACGTTTTACCTCATTTTCGATCCAGCAATGCGTCTTGTCATCCTCTACGCTGGTCTTCTGTTGTCTTCCAACTCGGATCACGTGACATTGCCCGATGTCACCACCTGGAGCCTTGACTTCCAAACAGTGGCATCAGGTAGTGTCATGTGACTTTGATAGTGGCGCTGACATTTTGTTCATCTCAAGCCAGAAGACCATCGAAGAGGACCATGCTGAAAATTAAAAAGGGGACTAAAAAGTACTTAAAGGGGTTGTCTCACTACATTGACTCATCTTACCTCGTCCTGTATTCTTGGTTCTATTTTGAATTCAGGGGCGTGTTTACTGGCTTCTACTTGACTGCAGTACAAGCCAGGTCTGTAACTATAGCAACCAGTGCTGGCAGGCTATCAGGAAAGATTGAAAAGGTCTGTAGCTATAGCGACCTTTGGAGCTGATGCAGCCCATACAAGAGGGGATATCTCAGAATAGGTAGGACACTGTTAATGGACATATATTACAAAGTGACTTGTTTTTGCAAGATCTTTAACATAGAAAGCAATTCTTATAGTGAGACAACCCCTTTAAACTCCTTTAATTTTTTTTTTTTTTTTATGGGTTGAATGCAAAGGAAATCACCACTAATCACCAAAAATTTGATTACTGTATTGTAAAAGTTGGTACTGATATAGAGATACTAGCTATGCCACAGTATATTATTTATAGTTTTGCTATAGTTTTTAATTAGTGTATTAAAAATATGCGTGTGTGTGTTTAAATAAATCAATATACATAGTATGTGTTACTTTTAAGGTATGTTCACACGATGTACTACGCACCGCAGTACATCGTGTGTTTCGGGATCTCACGCTGATCAGCACGTACTCCCGCGGGGGAGGGAGTGGGCGACAGCCCGCCGGCCCATTGACATTCATTTCTAATTACTAATAATTGACATGTCACTTATCTCCCCGCGCGTACAATACGATCATATTCTATCAGAACGATGGATTACCGTAATTTCGGCGGAATTACCCCGTGTGAACATACCCTTATACTGGTACATTATTCCTGGGATGTAACATTTCAGAGTTCTGTTTATTCTACTTTTAGTTGACCTCTTGTATTCCTTTCATCCTGCAGATCATGCTAACTCTTGGCCAGCCACCTAGAACACTAAGGGCGACATGTATCAATCTCGCCACGTTGGAGCGCATGTTTCCACCAGTTTTCCGGCGAAATTTGCGCCTCATGTATGTCGGTGCCGGGGTGCACTCATACATGCGGTGTAAAGTCCGCCGCGCCTCGCCAGTGTGTGGGGCGCAGTGCGGGGACTTAGGCGCAGTGCGGGACTGCGCCTAATATTCGCCGTCCGAGGAGGTGCGCTCATACATGCGGGGAAAAGTCCGCCGCGCCTCGCCAGTGTGTGGGGTGCAGTGCGGCACATGTATTCCGATTCGAGACAGGCTGGAAAACAGTGAAAAATCATTAAAGATGTCCGTGCGGCATGGAGTATGATTAAAAAAATCGCCTTTATTAGGTGTAAAACATTATCTGAAAAAGAGCTCAAACCTACTAAAAAAATACATAAATAAAATCACTTTCCAAAAATCCAGAACGCCGCTACATCAGGAATTTGGATATTGAAAATTGCCAGGAAATACAGTAATTCAAATTCTGTAAGCTCTTCTCATTGGTCGGCAGAAACCAGCCAATCAGAATAGAAGCGACAGTGAACCATTATAACCTATGGAGGAGTATTGACCAATCAAAATCAAAGGCGGGACAGTTCAAAATACAGGAAAAATGCAGGAAAGAGCTGATTGGTTGAGCTAGCGGGGGCTTGGCTATCCCAGCCAATCAGAATAGGAGCGACAGGGACCCATTAAAACCTATGGAGAAGTATTGACCAATCAAATTCAAAGGCGGGACAGTTCAAAATACAGTAAAAATGCAGAAAAGAGCTGATTGGTTGAGCTAGCGGGGGCTTGGCTATCCCGGCCAATCAGAGCGTGAGCTACTTGTCCCATTGTAGTCAATGGAGAGATCGGGGCAATGAAATCTTGGCTCTCAGCGCCGTGCGGCATGGAGTGTGATTAAAAAAATCGTTTTTATTAGGTGTAAAATATCTGAAAAAGAGCTAAAACCTTCTATAAACATAAATCAATCAAATCCCTAACAACGTGTTTGTCGCTTAATGTTTTACACCTAATAAAGGCGATTTTTTTGGAATCATATTCCATGCCGCAGGGTGCTGAGAGCCGAGATTTCTGTTGCGATCTTCTATATGTTTCCTCTCATGTTACATTCTCACTTCACTTCGCCTCCGCCGGATCATTTAGACCAGAATCAACCAGGTCTGCCTGTCGAAGCTGGCGAGCGCTGCAACTTTGCCGACCCGCGATCGTACATGCCTCGGAGTATACGAACGCGCCTCATCCCGCCCCGGAACGCCCACACCGCGCCCACATCGCGCCCATTACACGCCCCTTCATGTGAGGCGCATCCGAAAGTGGCTAACGCTGCGCCTAACATCGCTTCCCTGTGTCCGACAGGGGATTTGGGCTGGTGAGGCACAGGATACGCCAGAAAAAGGGCGAAAAGCCCGTTTATACATGTCGTCCTAATTTTGATTCCCAGACTAGGTGACTGGTAACAGCACTGTAGCAGGGGCAATTTCAGTCATTCATGCTCATTCATGTTGTCTTCATTGTATGCAGGGTCACTTTAAATTTCAGGCAGAGGATTTCATATAAATTCCTGAAAATGACATGCCTATTTTCCACAATCGCTGCCATGGTGATGACAAGGTCAACATATGAATTCATATTTTATCGTTACAATTATGTTCTGATTACACACAGCAAAGATGTTCGGCAGCATATACCGTGCTGGCGGAGCAGAAAGTGAATTGCTGCTTCCTAGTCCGGATAGGTCAAATTCATTGACCTTCTGCTTCTCTGCCAGCACACAGCGATGGACACCTAAGGAGATTTAAATTGTGCAGCTTTGTATTTTAAGATCAGATGTGTCTGTCTAGTCCCTGCTCTCTTGTATAATCTGATAGGACACTCCTCTCATTAGCTTCTCCAGCAAGCCTTTCCTAAGACAACATTAGTTTAGTATTGGGTTTGCCGGGCATACAAGAGCAGCTCGTCTCTCTGGAGTGCAGGTAGGATTTATTTCATTCTGGTTTCCTCACTGCATGATGTTTATATCCATTGATCATGTTGTTGCTTTCTTTAGTAAAGTACTGTATACCATACATAAAAACTCAACATATACTGATTGTTGCGTCTCAGATAATTATCAGTGGGAAATCAGACTGATAGTATATGCCGCTATGACATGATTGCCAATAATTATCCCATTTTGTCCTAATTACTTTTATACATCATATCCAATTGTTTGCGAACATTAAGCTCTTTATTGGTTTTACTGTGTGACAAATCACTACAATTATGACTATTGACTCAGTACTGTGAGGGTGGTAAGAGTTGCTGTAATACAATGTTCAAAGTAGTTTTATGAGATTATCCCCATTTTTTTCTTTAATTTAAAGAAGATTCTTATGTTTCTTATTTTATGACAACCAGACGTCACAGAAGTCAGAACTACAGGAGACTAGTAACAGAACCTCTCTCACTGTAAAGTTCTTCACAGACAAAAAGCTGTGCATGTCGAGGCAATTTTCAATCAAAGTGAGTAGAAAACATAGGGTATATATTTTTCAAGTGAAGTCTATGGGTGAATTCTTGAAAAAAATTACCTACAGCATTTATTTTGAAATGCTATTGTACCCCAAAAAAATTCACCAAAAGTACAAAAATGTTGAATATTGAAATGTTGAATTCATCTACGGGAAATATCTAAGTGCTGGATTATTTGCCTAAAAAGGGTAAAGAAACACTGCAGAAAAAGTGTGAAGCCATCACAAGCCCACCTATAAACTTTTTGAGGTTTCTTTTTTGACCATTTTTGCAAGTGCTTTTTGGAATTTTTTAAATATATTAGACATTTTTTACATGCTAATTTCAGGTATTTTATTCCTATTGAAAAAACCTTTAAAAAATTCCCAGCTAGAGCACATTACATTTGCAAATTTCTATATCACTAAAAAAAAAAAGCACAATGTGAAAACAAAAAATCACAAAGAAAGTGCACTGCAGTTAGTGCATTTCATAACTTACCTTTTGATCTTCAGCAAACATTTGGCTGATTTTTTTGTTTGTTTTTTTGCTGAAAAAAATATGGCAAAAAATTACTGTAAATACAGGAGAAAAAGCACCATTCATGAAACCACCCTAAAAGTGTCTAGGACATGCACGGCATGCTTTTACCAATTATTTTTGACATATTTATTACAACACTTTCAATTTTAAGTACAGTCTTTTTGTATTCAAATTGTAAACCTATCTCAGATGTCTTTATAAATGAACTTTTATATCTTTAATAATTTATACTATTCTCTAGCCGATTAATGTTTGATGCGTTTGTCATTTTTTATTATTATACCACATTGAATCTCTGAGGGAATGCCAATTTAAAGAGACTCGAAACATCAGAATCATTTTTGACATGGGCCATTTCTATCCACTTTGTGTGAATATAGTTAATACGTCACATGCCTTTTTTTCTGGTTGGCTTTAGTATATCAGGAAGGCAATAATAATGTCTTACTGATGCAATAGTCTGTAATGGAGTATGTGGTATAGTTGCTGTGGGTTTAATATGTTATAGTAAAATCACAATTCGACAGCTGTGCCTACAGTTGAGAGCAGGGATACTACAAGTATTTCTACCATCTCTCATTCTAGAAATGGCCACCACAAGCAGTTTTTATCAGCTTAAGTGTTAAAAAATATGGGCCACATGTATTAAAACGGTGTAAGACTGTCCTTGTTGCCCATAGCAACCAATCAGAACTCCCCTTTCATCTTTTCAGAGCACTATATTAAATAAAAGGGGAGCTCTGATTAGTTGCTACGGGCAACAAAGAAAATCTTAGACCTAGACAGTTTTCATACATGTCCCCTTATGTGTACTCATATTATTTACAACCAACTACTAATAGGGTGACATTTTTTTCCATTTTTATTTTTTAATATAACAAAAAAACTACTCGGCAGAACGCTGATATATACGCTTCCTCTCAAATCTTCCTTTTCATATGGCCATTTGTGTGGCCTCATTCTCCCCAGCTGTTAGCCTGTTGTCTTTTCTTGTACCAGAGACCAAACTTTAATAGATAGAAAAGTTGTGCTCACCAGTAGCCATATGGATACATATGATACAAAGAAGTAGCAAGATGGTGCCCTTTAATGTTTAAACTGGCAGAATAGGCAATAGAGATCAGAAGAAAAAGCAAGAGATAAGAAAAATAATTTGGATATACAACACAGTATTGGTAATAATTCAGCTGATTTATCATTCTGTTCTTATATTGTCATTGTATTAGAGTTACATCTCTGTTAAGTAAACTTAAAGGGTTTGTCTCACTACATTGATTCATCTTACCTCAGTCCAGTTTTCTTGGTTTCACATTTAAATTCAGGGGCGTGTTTACTGGCTTCCACTAGACTGCAGTAGAAGCCAGGTCTGTAGCTATAGCAACTAGTGCTGGCAGCCCATCAGGATAGATCAAACAGGTCTATAGCTATAGCGACGTGAGGAGCTGATGCAGTCCATACAAGATGGGATATCTCAAAATAGGTAGGATACTGTTAATGGACATACATTGCAAAGTGACTTGTTTTTGCAAGATCTTTAACATAAAAAGCAATCCTTGTAGCGAGACAAGCCCTTTAAAGGGCATTCTCATCTCAGACAACCATATATCAAAAGGATATGTAATATGTCGTAGTTATAGGTCCTACCTTTGGCACCCACACTCTCGAGAACAGGAGTCCTATTACTCCCTACCATATCTGTTTTTACAGCTAGACAGAACAGAGAGGTGGCCACACTGGATTTCTTGGGATAGTCGAGCACAGTTGGAATACCCATAGATGAGAGCAGAGAGTCACGTATGCACTGCCACCTCTCCATTCTGTGCAGCTGCAGCACAGAGGAAGATGGGGGCCAATCTTGAGGTCGGTACAGGTCCCACAGTTAAGACCCCCACCTATTAGACATTTTTGGTATATACTGTCAAATATATAAGTGCTGAGAAAGGGAATACCCTAGTTAAATGTTTTCTTAAAAACTGAAAAAAATTATTTGCTCTCATGTGGGATGTTATTCGCCCATATTGTAGTGGTATATCAGTAGAGAAGCTTGCTGACAATGACTCTGACTGCCATTATACCTCTCGTGAGGGTTGTTATAGAGATACTGTATTATTATCTGGGTATTCCAATGTTAAAGGCACGTACTCTCTTTTAACCATGCTATTTCATAACAGCATTATATCCATTGTTAGATTTCCTGTAACCTCTTCTAACTGATCAATTAACTATCTTAATGGGTACTTATAATGTGCTAATGCTAACATGAAAATCCATTTGGTATACATATGGATGATACACTTTGTTTTATCATTATCTCAAGAAACATGTAGTTGACTAGGCTTTTCAATACAACTGCAATAAGAAAAATGTATACAGGCAATAGCTGAAGCCCACAACTGTAAAGCTGCTTGAACAATGCATAATAATATCTGTACATAACCTTGTTACATTTTAACTTTACTGTTTCAATAACTATAAGGCTATGTTCACATGGGTTAAAATGGGGTGCATTTCGGTGCGTATTTCGCACCATACTGCGCTCAAATACAGGCGAAATGCGCCTCAGTCATTACGGTAATCCACAGTTCTCATAGAGAACAATACGCCACGGAGGGAGATAAGTAACATGTCAATTACTAGCGGCGAATACGCGCCGCTAGTAATGAATGTCTATGGGACCGGCGGGCTGCCGGACCCCCCATCCTGCGGGAGCTTGCTCCAACCCGCGCAAGCTCCTGAACACACGGCGTAATTGCGGGGCATAATTACGCCCCACAATTATGCCGTGTGAACTTAGTCTAAGAATAATCCTGAATGTTTCAACTGATTGTATTGTGAATCTCTCCTTACTTTTGTCTACATAAATATTCCTCTGCCAGTGGATCATTCATCACTCACCAATTAGGCTTGTTCCACACCTGTGTTGTTAAATCCGGTTTTCCATCATAGGAGCAGAAAACTAAAAATAACAGCGCTGCAGGATATGTTACATGATGGATTCCAATGGCGCCCGACGGACTCTATTGACTATAATGGATTCCCTCTGGTTTCCATAAATGATGTCTATCAAGTTAAGCTCACCCATTGTGAGACACATTTATGTGCCAAAATTTGTCTTAGCCTTGCCACTTTAAAATTGGTATGGATTGTTACAACAGTTTCGTGGTACATTTTGTCATGTCGCATTCATAAATGTGGCGGGTCGTATGAATCTGTTGCAAAGTGCCCCCCCGTAGAATTGGCTTGTTCAAAAATGTTGGGTCTGTTGCAGTGTGTGCCAGAATTACACGTATAACTGTTCATACGTCGGTCAGATATTTTGGCTAAAAACACGTCAGAAAACTTACATATTGCCCTTAGTATTGTGCAACTTGTAATTTATTCATTACAATTTCTGCTTTTTTTTGGTTAAGGAGTCCTGTGGGTGGTCTTATCAGTGACTGGCAGCTATTTCTGTATGCACATTTAAACAAGGAAGCCTGTCAGTCACTGATAAGACTGTCCACTGGACTTCTTAACCAAAAATAAAGCAGAAATCTTAACCAAAGAACTGCAGGTTGTACTGAATGTTTTCCTACTAATCTTTATATCAGATCAGGCAGATCAGATAGCATGTTCAATGTGACAGGTTCCATTCAAAGTCCTTTGATAACTTTGTTTAGCTACAACTTATTTATTACATTTTCAGAACTTGAGGACTTTTTTTTTTACTGATTAAAGTTCAAGTTCTGTTTCTCATGGGAAGATATTCACTATAGTGCTCTTGTTGGATTGGTCTATCTTCATGTTATGTATATTGGCATATTACATATGTCCTTTCCATGTGTTCTTTATTATATTAGAACAAAAAATAGAAGAAACTTATATAGAGTTATTTATTTTTCTCATTAAGCCCAGCTCTGGGTAGAAACTAAATTGTCTGGTATTATGTCCCCAGAAGTCATCATCCATCTTGCTTTGCTGTTGCATTTTTTAATATTTTTGTCATAATAGACTAGCTGAAGGAATCCATTTGGCATTTGACATATAATTATAAACTGGTCCATTTCACTGAACATAATTGTTGTGCCAGTAGGAGCCGCTCAGCAGAGTCCTCTGTTTAGAGCAGAACAGATGGAGTGGTATGAAATATATTTAGCTTCTTGGCATGAGCATGTGTTCTGTGTATTGGCAGATTAGGCAATCTACAAGGAGTCTATCTACCAGTTGGACACTACATTACAAGTCATTGCTAGGTATTGGTAATTTATCAGTCCTGGAGGCCTTTCCTCTCTAGTGCTGTATGTGTGAAGTTTAACCTATTCCTGACCGCCAATTGACTATATATGTCTGGGAGGTGGCTGTATATCTTCTGGAACATATGTGCAGAGATCACTGTAAACTAATTATGTACAGTACACTGGTTGATTGCTGTATCAACAAGCCTCCTGGCTTTCTGCTCCCCGATGCCAGTGATAATGTGTTCTCCGGGGCTCAGTTACATATGCTGCTGGATCTTATTAGACCCATATCAGCTTTGTACTTAGTACAGGTGGTTGTTTCCCCCTTTATTTCCACTGTAATCGGAGCTAATGTACCAGCCCCAATTAGAAGAACAATCAGGAACAAAAATGTAAATAAAATAAGTGTTGGAAAAATGCTTGCAAACAAACGTAGAAAGACCAGCAGCCACACACATTATCCAGAGCAAAGAGAAAAGGTATAAAAATACTACTGTTTATTCATGTTGTTTTAAAATTGCAGGCATATACTCCAAATGCAACAAGATATCATCACACTAATGCGTTTCGGTATAAAAACCTTAGTCATAGTGCTCGACTAACGTTTTTATACCAACAACATGAATAAACAGTAGTAGTTTTATACCTTTTCTTTTTGCCCTGGATAATGTGCATGGATGTTGGTCTTTCTACGTTTGTTTGAAGTCGTGTTGGTCGGCTGGAGATCTTTTCAAGCACCACACCCATGACTGATGCCTAACACACAGACGAGCAAACTTGGTGAGCTGACCATACAATTGTGATTTCTCTGAAAAATGCTTCCCTCAAGTATTTTTCTGACTTTATAGAGGGAACAATATGTAAAACAAAGTATATAAAAAAAACACATGTACATAAAATAAAATATTATTAAAAAAACATGAACAGCTGCAATTTTAGTCCTGCCCATGATTACCTGTATATAAATGTCCCAGAAAAGTGACACAATTACAAAACTTATTTTAGCACCACTTTTGCTGTTACAAAATTAATTTAAAAATGTAAATAAAAAGGATATTTTCATTTCTTTTTTAACTATTTTCCTTCGTATAATAATGAAAAAAATATTGAGTCTAAAATGTCTACAAAAAGTCTAACATATCATGGAAAAAAGGTGAAAAAATTAGTAGACTAGCAGCACAAAAAAGCTTTATGGTGCTGAAACCTGCTTGTATTAAGAAAAAGGAAAATGTGCCTGGTCAGGAAGGGGGGTAAACAGCCTGGTCAGGAAGAGGATAACCATAGCTACGATTTGTGCAACAAATATAGAATTTTCCCAATTATCAACAAATTGATGCCCTATGTAGTCATTTGTTGCACTTGAGATATAATAGTCATATAAAATAACCACATTCTGGCCTGCCGAGCCTGACTGCTATTAGCAATGCCTAATAATAAGGCAAATGAAAGTCATACAACATGGGTCCTTCACTAGCTTAACTGATTTCATCATTATTTTAATGCCACACAAAAATTATCACCAAATGTGTGGTTTCACAGGATGCAATTATAAAGGATATTATAGTTCAGGGAAAGAAAAACGAAACAATTTGGATTGGGGTTATAACCTGGAATGTGTCAGCCGAGGCGAATTGCCTGAACCGTGATGTATTATCTCTTTCACTCATACAAAGTAAGCTCCACAGTATCATGGGCAATGTATAGAGTGTAATCATTTTACTGTTACTATTACAGAGAAGGTTTCATCTTTATGCTGACATCCATCATGACAGCTCTCTACAGTGACAAAATGCAGGCACCATATAATCAGCTGATCATGCGGAGAGCAGCTGCAGGGAATCGGATTACCCCTCTTCTGCTACTTCTATTGCTCCTCAGTCCTGCTTCTACAGGGACCCATTCCTCTAATAAATGTATTTTACGGAATTGCTGATAGTAGTTTTCTAATACATGTTAACTAAAGGTGATACTTCATAGTAAATATATCAAAATGACATCTAGAGACTATTACAGATCACACATATCCTGACATGTTTGTAGTCTAGTGGGGCTGGAGAGATGTATGTGGCAGACGTGAACTACAAGTTCAGTTTAGTATGGAAAAATGACTAAATATTATGCAGTTAATCGGCTGGAATCCATTCCCAAGGAGTTGGAGTTGCTCATTTATTGTTATAAATCTAAGTTTCAAACAAGATGATATTACTATTCAATGACGTTAGTAACTGAAGAGCTGTGAACGCTACCCATGCTTTTAATAAGAGAGAGAAGTTGTCACCATAAATAATGAATGACTTTTACTTGAGTTATTTCAGCCACAGACGTAAACCAGGGATAAAATAACAAAAGTTTTAGTGAAAACACATTTCAGCTTTTATGATATCTTTGATGGCAAGAATAGCGTAGACTTCCTTGCTGTTCTAGCCCTAAGAATAGATGAACCCCAACAAATCTCATTGAATCTGATCAATCCATCAACATTTATGTATTGGAGAATAAATCCATGCATAGCTGTTGACACTAGTGTGGACAGAGCCTTACTGATCATTTTGGAGATAGATTTCTAAATAGAAATGCACCAAATGCAGTTTTAACATCAAATAAATCACATTCACTGTCTCAGAATTAAAGTCTATTTTTATTTCATATTCATTCTGCTGAATCAAATTTTCCACTTATTTACCCCACAGCTTAGCGCTTCCATCATCTTTAGATTATTCCCATAACACAGCCTCATCAATCAAGCCCTAATCAGTCTGTTCCATTTTTTTTTCAGGTTGGCTCTTACAGTAGCTAAATTGCCAAGTGCCAAGTTGGCTGCATTTTCCCCAGTTGGTAAGTCAATTTTCTTTTAAGTAGATATTAGCACAGATACTGCATACTAAGTAGATATAGAAGTGGCTGGTCCATCTAGTCTGCCATAATATTATCAAAATATTTTATTTTAATCATCAATTTTGAGATTACAGTTTATAGTCTGTTCCTTTAGTTTCGTTATATCACTAGGGGCCTCGTATGAAAACTGTCTAGGTCTAAGACTTTTTTGTTGCCTATAGAAATCAATCAGAGCGCCCCTTTCATTTCATATAGTGCTCTGGAAAAATAAAAGGGGAGCTCTGATTGGTGCTATGGGCAATAAAGAAAGTATTTGACCCAAAGAGTTTTAATAAACGAGGCCGTATGTGTTGGAGTGAGAAGCACACGCGATTGTGTAAAAGAGACTTATAATAGGTTGCAAGTCTTAGGTTGGTATTACACGGTCGGTGGCCACATGGGGACAAATCCGTGGCTGACAATGCCCCTATGAATTTATTAGGGCGTCACTGCTTCTCCTGCTAAATCGCAGGGTCATTGGCAGCCACGATTCCTTTGGCACGTGACTACTGCACCATGAGACTTAAAGACAGGAGGTGGATTATAAGAGTCTTCAGCCTTCACTAACTGAATGTTCTAATTACCTCAAAGTCCTTCACAAATACCCAAAGTTTTCAGGTGTTTATGCAATAATATAAAGGTTTCAGTATATTGCAAAGAAGTTATTTAGTTTGTAGTCACATATACTGTAGTACAAACGGTATAAGGCCATGTCTCTTCTTTGCTGAAGCTACATCTGAATACCATAATTACTAAAAGAAATACAGTAGCTTAGCTTTCATATTAATTACCTCAGGTAGGAAGCAGCAGCTGGACATTTGGCTCCATTTACCTCTCGTTGAACGTAGTTTCAGCCACATTAACATACAACACACCAAGCAAAATCTTTGTTTTTTTCCAAAAGAATATGCAGTTAGGCTGCCTCTATGCACATCAAATTTTTGGATCCTGTCGACTTTGGAGACATCTGCCAACAATTATCTTACAAGTGTTGTCAGCTTAGGTTAGTAGTGCATTATATGACATTATTACTGGGAAGGATCCTTCTCTCCACTACGCTAAAACAGCCATTGACGAAGGAGCTGATGACAGTAGCCAAATGTCTTAGTTTCAGCCATAGTAAGCAAGACTTCAGACATTCTATAGTCAGCTGTAATATTTCTAGTCATAATACCTACTTATAAGTAACAAAATAAACTGCTTTTGCACAACATAATTTGTGCATTTCTCCCAGATTACATTAAATATTGTATATACTGTATATTTATAACTAAAGCAATCAGCTATAACATGACAATCACTGACTGGTGAAATTAATAATAATGACAATGGCTCCTGCCAAATCCAAAAACTAACTGGTCACCTTTTGTGCTGACAAAACAACTGTGCTCTCTGAAGGTGTCTTATGGTGTCTGATACCAAGACTTTAGCAGGATATCCTTTAAGTCCTAAGAATTGTGAGTTGGAGCCAAAATAGATCAGATTTGTTTAAAAATAAAAATCACCCTACAGATAATTGATCATATTTAGGTCTGGAAAACCCCACTAGACCAGTTTGGGAGAAGTTTTGACCCAGTTGCCTAGCTATCACAATCTTGCTCTTGTCCATTTTTCCTGCTTCCATCACATCAGCTTCAAAAACTTACTGTTTACTTGCTGTCTAATATATCCCACCTTTTGACAGGTACTATTGTTGTGAGATTATCAGTGATTATCATTCACTTTAGTTCTCAATGCTTTGAATGTTCTGGACGATCTGTGTATACACTTTAAATTTAGGTCTCCATTGTCAGTGTTGGAGTGGGGTGCCCGAGGCCCACCTGTGCAGCTGATTCTTGGGGCCCACCAATGGAGTTAATTCATGGTGCCCACCAGTGGAGTTGATTCATGGTGCCCACCTTACAGCTTTTGTACATATTGTACATGACTCTTGCCCACTGCCTCTTGTTTTCTGCTCTCTTTCTGTTGTTCTCCCTTAAAAACAGCCCTGGGCTATGCCCAGGGACCCATCATGCCTAGGGACCCACTATGCTCACCAGGAGTTTTTCCTGCTCCCCTATGGACCAGTCCGAGTGTTTCCATTGTTTTGAGATTTTTATAAAATATACAGTATATAGTTTCATTTTTATGCTAGTGGAACATCTGACTTTAACTATTCTTATATCTGCAGAATTCACAGTGTCCACTATAGATAAGATGAGTCATAAAGAAGAGGAGAGTGTTTGCATTTGGAAGAAGCAAACAAACAACATACGTGAAACTTTTGTATTTATGGAAGTTCTTGGATCGTAAGTAATACAATCGGCTTTTTCTACATGTTCTGATCATGTCTTTGGCTGTCTAAGCAAATAACATCAGTATCAAAAAGTTTTTGTTGCTTTTACTATACACTTGTAGATCTAATACAAGCCCATTTTCCTTAGTCTTAGTCAACACTAAGGGCCACATGTATGAAACTGTTTAGGTCTAAAACTCACTCTTTTACCCATAGTAATCTATGGGCAAAAAAGTGAGTTTTAGACCAAAACATTTTCATACATGTGGCCCTAGGATTATGTTCACACACCTTTAGTTGCAAGTGGATGTCTTTTGCACATTCCGCACCTTACTTTTACAACAAATTACAGGATAACTAACAAAAGTTAAAAACCACATCTACATGTTGGAAAAAACCTTCATTTTCTAACCTATTTCTCATGGAATTGCCTTAAAATGGGTGAAATCTGTGCCCAAATCTGCATTGAAATTTGCACATAGCTACATAGCACATTATTTTATCAGGAGACATCCAGTAGCCCACGTAATCTGTAGAATTCAATCTGCATGTGAGATGTCACCATAAGCACGTGGACAGGTCTTTATTCATACCAGTAGTTAAGAATGCTATCACGAGGCACTACTTTATGCACATCGTTACTGAAAGCCTTTAACATCCCTGCCTGCCATCTGCTTGCTATGTTTGCTAGGAATCCTTATAATCCTATTAGAGCATAAAGGTGTTAAACATGGACATTTAAATGCAAGAGTGCTGACTAGAGCCCTAGGTAGGAGGTAGATTTATTAATACTGCCTTAAACCTAGACAGCATAACACTAGATTAGGCAGGCAAAAGATGCGCCAAATTTATCACAGTGGCGCATGCCGTATGACAGACTTGACATATCTTACTAAATATTCACTTCCTTAAGTGACCTTTTGGTTGGACTTACTTTAATAGAATATTTTGTTCAATAAAAAATGGTGCACATCTGTCATTAATCCAGGGCATTTTATGACTTAGCCATGCCCCGTTCTTTACACACTTTTTGGAAGTGCCTTGTAAAAAGTGTAACATGTCTAATACATATATCAAACTTGGTGCATGACATATACGAAACTTTTTGGCACAACTAAAGCCAGAAACAACTATATAATATGGAAACTACTTTGAAAGAGTTATTAAGAGTCTTCGTTCATCTCCCTGTGAAGCTTTCTGTGCTAATTTTGTTCTTTTCCTGAAGTTTATAGCCTCCCTTCTCTGCAGCTAAGAAGCAGCATTTCCTGTTTAAAAGTTTTTTTCTCTTTGCTCTGTAAAACTACAAGCACCAGGATCCTTTGCTCTGCTTCTATAGCTTCTTTCTTCACATTCTCAGTCTCAGTGCACACCCCATGTTTCCTTCCTCATGTTGAAAGCCTTGGGAAGCAGAACCAAAATGTATGGCTTGAAAGGCTGCCCTGAAAAAAGTCAAACCCTGTTGTTCACCTTATCTCCTGGAGTCTACACAGAACTGTTTCAAACACAGCACTGCTGAGCTTCCAGTTATGATTTAGAATTGCAGGAAGCTTACAAATTATCTTCTAAAAGTACAAACGTGCCTGACTTCCAAACATTGTTATTCAGAAAACATTTGTTTTCTACTGGACAAACGTTTTAAGAAACATGCACCTAAAGCTTGTTTAGCTCCTCAACTATGCATGTAAATAGTAATAAACATATATTAAAGAGAAGACCCACATTGTGTACCACATGCAATAGTAAAGAAATGAGAGTATCTAAATGTAAAAGTATCTTATAACAATTCATACTGGATCTGTGCTTCCAGAATGTATTAGTCCATATAGTGGGAACTAGAAATACACTGACAAGCAAAAGGGTAACAATGTTTTGAACGTTTGACTATCAGGCTTCATATCTCTTTCAGGCTCTCTTTCAGGCTACTATCATTTTATAAACAGTCATTTGGCTATCTCATACATAAATTTGACTTGCAACTATTTAGTATATGCTTATTTATATAGATTCTTGTCATGTAACTGCATTGCTACTGTTTTGCTCCTAAAAATCTGAAGTTTAAGTTTCATATATTGTATATTTTGTAAATCCATCTTTGGCTTCAAGCATGTCTTGACCAAAATTTTATCCCATGTCTCTTCTACATGTTCCCAATGTTGGTGCATATTGGCCGACTCACTTGGATATGAATACAGCTTTTTCTTCAACTCTACCTCCAAGTCTTTGGTTGGGTTGAGGTCTGAGGTCTCTGGAGGCCAATCCACCAACTTTACTTCATTGTCAATGACCATTTCTTCGCAATCTTGATGTATGCTTCAGGTCATTGTCCTGCTGGAACACTGTCGTTCTTTTCATACAAATAGTACTCGTGTGTATGAAGTAACTCATCTTATAAGATACTCCTATATAGCTCAGCATTGAGATCACCATCGATCCTGGTCAAGTATCCAACGCCTTTGGCTGTGAAACAACACGTTATCATCAGGCTTCCTCCAAAGAACTTGACAGTTCCTTCAATTTTTTGATTCATTATCCCTTTTTTACCTTGATTCTTCTAGACCCATTTGCTCCCATCAGACCCCAGACTATTGACTTTCATCTCATTGCTCCAAATCACCCATTTCCAATCCTCCACTGTTCACTTTTCGTACTTTTTTGCAAACTCGAGCCAACTCTTCCTATGATGATATTGAAGTTGAGGCTTCTTTTTCAGGCCATCATTCCAGACCTGTGTAATGTGCAGTGCATGGTGCTTGCATGGACGTCTGTGATCTCACTCTTATGAAGCATACAACCCCCTCCACTGCCGTGTCTGTCGAGTTAGGACTGATAGTCCTTATGATGAGCGACTTGTTGACTCTGATATTTTGCCTGGATGTCCACCTCTTGGCTTTTGAATGAATGGATGGACTTCATTTCGTATTCTTCTAGCTGTCATGGCCTCACATGATACGGTTTGGCAATTTTTTGGCCGAGAGATGCTATCGATGAGCTGGATGATACTGTTTCTCTTTTCCAGGGAAATCTTCTTCATAGCTGTTGGAACCAGTGACCTTTCGCTTTGGAATCAACCTAATAACACACTGAGCTATAAGGGAGAACAGGTAGTAATTTGTAGTAACAGGAAGAAAAAGATTGTCCCATCGCCAGGAGAAATACCATAAGGCTATATCCACACTGTACAGGATTACGCTTGTATCTTCGGCGCTTTTCGATTTTTAAAGCACCATAGATACGATCGTTCCTGCGGCCCCATAGACGGCAATAGGAAAGACGAGCTGCAGTCTACACAGCTCGTCTTTTCTCTGCTCGTCTTTCAGCAGCGGCGTATTATACATATTGTATAATACGCCGAAGCTTCTCGTTTTCTTGTCGTCTTCCCATACAATGCAATTGTGTGGGTGACGGAAAAAAAACTAGAAGCGACCGCGGTTTTTGTACAAAGCGTGACAAAAGCCGTGGTCCTGCATCAGAGAAAAAAAAATGGCCGCTTTTGGGACGTTTTTTGTCCGATGCAGTGAAGACATAACCTAACAATGCAGTTACATGGCAAGAATCTGCAGAACTAAGCATATGCTAAATAGTTGCAAGTCAAAGTTATGTATTAGAGCCACGAGGATTGTCTATAATGGTAGTCTCATGTTCAAAGCTGTAGTGGATGGTGAGATATGGAGCCTGAAAGTCAAAAGTTCATAACATTGTTACTGGTTTGCTTGTCGATGTATTTTTTAAATTCAGAAATCTGGAAGTTATAGATATAGTGACAAAGAATGAACTGGCAGAAATATCCGACGGATAGCCTGGCTGGCCTCATGAACCATTCTATTAAGGGGTGTTCCCACAAAGCCACTTCCTCCTAACAGGTCGGCTTGTAGCTAGCTATTAGCCGACCATGTTACAGAACGAGTAGCTCGGCACTTGCACCCATCATCCCTATTTACTTCTAAGGGAGAGTTCCGAATATTGCTGAGCGAGTGTGCTTAGCTATTTTTGGAAATCCCATGAAAGGGGGAAAGCAGCACAAGTGCCACCCTCCTAATTCTGTGACACGATCAACCTATAGTTAGCAGGAAGTGGCTTTGTGGGAACACCCCTTTAGCTACAAAAAACAGTGAAAATTTAGCTTTTTATGTGAGAAATACCAAATGATGAAGTCATGTTATATTTGATTCAATCTGGAACTACTGGCAAGTACATAGTAGGAAACTGGGACCCAATGTCACCACAACATACTAGAAAATGTATGTAGTAATAAAGAGCTAGATAAATATCCAGCTTGGTGACATTATAGAGCTGCAGTATCATGGACTACATATAAGTACACATCATGTTTCTTCTGAGCTAAAAGCTATAGCTAAATTTTCTAAGCCAGACATATGTCTAAAGGAGGCAAAGTGAATGTGGAATAGCCTGAAACTATTAAAGCCAAGATCATTGCTATGCTTAGATCGCACAGCCTCGAATACACATACTTAAGCTTGGATGATGGTCGCTTCATATCACTCAGAGAGATTGACTCTGGTATCCAGGCAACACAAGCACCATTATCATTACCCGGAGAGTGTGCCGCATTCACTTTAGAGCAGTGTATGTTAAAGGAACATACACTTGGTGGGGGTCGCCATCAGAAGCTTTGCTGACAGTTGTCTGAAGCGTTCTTGCACTTTAACGCCTACCATCAGCTAAGGAGACACTGAGCAAATGATCGTTTAGAAAGATGTCACTTATTTAGTCTTCTCGTAGTAAACAGCCCAGAGCTTGCGCTTGCTCGATTTTCACATCACAGCTGCGGCTCATCCTGCTTCTTTATCCTATAACATCCATTAGCTGCTTTTATTTTACAGATGCCCTTTTGCCATCTTTATATATTTACACCCAATTAATTTAAATGATTTATTAATTTAGATGATGTTCACACATAGCAGATGTGTGACTGAAACAGCTAAAATTCATCCCAAACATCTGAATGAGGTGTAAAAATGTGGATACTGCAGAAATAACCCCATTCAGATGTATGATATATATTTGAGATGCAGAAGCTTCTGCCACCAATCTGCCATGCGTGAACACCATCTTAGCCTTATTAGGCTGCCTATACACATAGGGGCACATTTGGCAATTTGTGCCAAAAATACTAATGCAAATGCTTTACAGTACATTTATTATGTGCTTTAGACAGTTTTTAGACACTTTTGTGCCTCTTCCAATAACAAGGGTGTGACGTCACTAAAAGCTATGTGGCTTCATGGAAAGGACTTGTGGCTTGGCGTGCACCGCTGTGCGCCAACATTTTGGTGCAGTTAGTAGCATAGAATAAACCAATTTATAAAAGGTGTAAAGTTAAACTAAACTGTTCTAACGTGCTAGATTTATGAACACTATGATAAATGTGCCGCCTCGTAAGAACATTGGGCAACATTTATGAACAGGGCCCAGCTGTGCCCTTTTTTTTGGGCATAGCTTTCTGCAAAAAGCTGTTATCGCCCTGTTCTATAGATGTATGAACTGTTGTATACCAAAACTTGCACCAGACATGGCACTTGGAATGTGCCAAAGATATGCTATGAAACAAAGCTATGAGACAAAGATATGAGACAAAGATAAGCTATGCACCAAAGATATGCGCTAAAGATATGCTACGCTATACTGTGCTCTGCAAGGCATAACACATGCCAGATTTATAAACCCACATACAACAGGTTCATACATACTATGGCATTCTATACTCCTCTGTGTCAATTTAAAACTGGCATGTCAGCAACAAGTTTCATACATGTCCCCCATTGAGTCTAACTGTACACTGTCAAAGAGTTAGATGGCATTGATAAATCTGCCCTGTATTTCTTTTCTAGTTTGTAAAAACACTATAGGCGACATGTATACAACTTGGTGCCGACACGCCAGTTCTAAATCGATATAGTGGAGTGTAGAATACGACAGTATGTATGAACCTGTCTAATGTGGGTTCATAAATCTGCCATGTGGTATGATATAGCACATCTTTGGCACATAGCATATCTTTGGTGCATAACATATCTTTGGTGCATATCTTTGGCGCATATAACACCTTTGGTGCATTCATAAGTGCCATGCCTGGCTTAAAGTTTGGTGTACATCTATTCATACATCTATGGAACAGGGCTACGACAGTTTTTTGGTGCAGGATACGCAAAAATTGTGGCAACCCTATTCATACATGTCGCCCTATGTGGGACATGTATGAAAACTGTCTAAGCTTAAGACTTTCTTTGTTGCTCATAGAAACCAATCAGAGCTCCCATTTCATACAATGTTCTGAAAAAAATGAAAAGGGAGCTCTGATTGCTTGCTATGGGCAACAAAGAAAGTCTTAAACCTAGACAGTTTTGATACGTGTCCCTATGTTTTTTATAGTTTTTTTACAAGTGTGGTTTGGGTGGGGGTTGGCGGTTTATATGATTTTAATGTTTTTAAGGGCCTATGAGAAGACATCTGAAAAAAACACCACCCCTGGAACATGCTGTGTTTTGAAAAAGAAAACACGAAACTTGAAAAAAAAAAACATCAAAAATAGGAGAAAACACCACTGTTTGTAGTCCACTTCATATCTCCCTATTGACCTGCAGTAATCATCTGACCATGGCATTTTTCCTGTGTGCAAAGCCACTTTTAGATTAGTTTCATACACACACCTATCAAAAAACGGTCTGCCAACTATAAGTTAAAAATAGAATAATGTTATTGAATGTTGCAAAATCCACAAAAAAAACAAGTAAAAGGGTAACAATGAAACTACACAAGTACATGACCCCACCTCACACCATCAAAGTAACCTAGGTCTAAATATATTGGCGGGTAACCCCCGGACGAAGCACACTGTGAAACGCGTGTTGGGGCACGTGACCTTACCCCTCCATCTGCCAACTCTGGATCCAGGTGTAACGTTCTTTATTGAAGGTCGGGTATATATTTATATGTATTGTCTTTATGTGATACTCAATGCTGTAAAAAGTACTAACATTTATTATTCTGGGGTTACCCGCCAATATATTTGGACCTAGGATACTTTCATGGTGTGAGGTAGGGTCGTGTACTTGTGTAGTTCCAATGTCACCCTTTTACTTGTTTTTTTATGTATTTTGTAATATTCAATAAAGTTATTCTATTTTTAACTTATAGTTGGTAGACCTTTTTTGATAGGTGTGTGCAGTTATGCTGTAGGTCTTACCTGGATTACCTCTATATAACCCTGTTGTCTTATAGGTGTATGATTCTAGTTTCATATACAGCTTCAAAAAACTCTTTTTCATGGTTTCTTCCATCAGTTTTTGCTTGACAAAAAAACGCTATGGCCAGATGCTACTTTAAGGCATATAATGAAATACATTACATACAAAGCACTTTTGTTTGTTGGGTTTTGGTGCTTCTTTATAGGAATTTAAAAAAATATTAGGAATAATTAGGGGCTGTTTACACGGAACAGGATAAATACCGGTTAGTTTATCGGACCGATATTTGTACTGTATTTCGTGCCATGCACACGGCTGCCGGGGGTATCCCCCCTCCGCCCCTTCACATAAACATGTTCCTATTCCGTCCGAACACCGGTCGGAAGAATGAACATGTTCTATGTTTTTCAGGTCGCCGGCGGTCTAAGACAAACCACCGGGCGGAAAATCCGTGCAGTGGGGACTACTGCGCGGGTTTTCTATAGAGGCCCATGTAAAAAGTTTTCACCCGGTTTGCAGCCGGTTTTCAAAACCGTGCTGTGGGGACATGGCCTTAATGTACTAGTTGGCATTTTAAATTCCAGGAAAAGAACAATGTGTAAAGTAAGCCTTAGGATATGTTTACACATGTGATTTCAACGCTGATTTGGAATCAGTGTCCAAATTTGACTGTAATCTGCTTTAAATTATTTCCAATGGAAAATCATCGTCTTAGTGCACACATCCCTAATTTTCCTGGGCGATGGAAAAAAATCTGTGCTGTGGAGAAAGTGACATGTCAATTCTTATGCAGATTCAGAGCTGATTTGCAGAGCAGAATCATCACATAGTAAATGGAAGCTGAAAACTGCCTCTAAATTCAGTTTCAAATCTACGTCAACAGTTGAAAATCAGTGTAGATTTTATACGTAAATTCCATACTGAATCAGTGCTGAAATTTTCAGCATTGAAAATCAGCTGTGAGAACATACCCTTAGAATGGTGGATTTTTAATCTAGCATAAATTGGCAAAGTCTCAACCTTATTTGATGTGTACGTAGTTTGGCCTGTAAAACAAAAGCTGCGCTATAGGATCCCAAATTTCCATAGATAAGAGGTATTGCTAATATCCATAAGATCACTCCTCTATCCTCAACTAAAGTGTTTGTTCATCTGAGGCAGATATGCTACACATTTTCCATACAACAGTAAATTGGAAGCACTTCTGCATGGAACTCCATAGCAACAAATTGGCATTATCATGAAGATTTTATGTTGTCGGTTAGTTTGGGATTTCCCTGCAGATTCTAAAAAGAAGAAAAAAATCATTCAAATCCAAATTGCAGATTTTTCTGCGGAGTGTCAAGTAAATTTCAGAATGGCTTCTGCACAATTTTCTTTAGCAACCACAGCTGCTACTGTAGCTGCTGCAGATTTCCCTCCCGAAAAATCAAGAGATGAAAATCTACATGGGATCCACATCATGAGAATATCCCTTAAGGCTTTTATACAACCTCAAAGTGATGTTCACATGCAGTGGAATTATTGTGGATTTTCTATTTGGATTTGTGTGTGAAAAATCTGCAGTAGATTCCAATAGCAGGCAAGTAGATGATATTTTAACAAATTCAGGATTTTCTCACCCATCACAATAACTAACTATTGTCTATTGCGGTTAAAAGGGTTTTGCCACGATGTAATGTTGACATGGGATCCTCCAAAATGGGTATTTAATCACTTTTTTAAATATATGTGATTACAAAAATTGCAGCCTGAGAGAGCTACAGGCTGCCTCACCTGCCCTTAGTTACTTAAAAGCGACAAGAGATGCTGACCGGGCTTGCACAGAGCACACTTCTTATCTGATGTGACTGAGCTGAAGAAGCTTTCAAGGGGCTGTGGAGAAATATGTTGTCTTTTGTATACAGAATCCACTATTTGTAGTGTGATTATCTGAGTAGATCCCTGTTTTATCCGATGACAGAGAACATGAAGGAGCTTTCAAGAGGCTGTGGAGAAAGGTGTTGTTTTTTTGTATACAGAATCCACTAGTTGTAGTTTGATTATTTGAGTGAACATTGAACACGATCCCTTATGCATGGCTCTGTGCTCTGACGGGCTCTCTCTCTCAGCGAGCTGTGGCTTGTTTACTTTTGCTTCTTAGCAGATAAGGCACGTCCTGGCAAAACCCCTTTAATATTGTGAGAGTAACATTATAGGAGTTTTCCCATGATAGACACTTAAGCATCAATATAGGGACCATCACCATCACTAAAACAGGGGCTTTACAAAAGCAGTGAGGACGAACAGAGACATGGAGCCCCCCATTTTCTGATCAGTGGGGGTTCCAGCAGTTGGACCCCGTCAATCAGACATTTATCACCTATCATGATTGAAGTTGATAAATGTATATTGTGGGAAAATGCCTTGTAATATTAGGAAAATTGATGACAGAAAAACATCACATAATCGGTGTATATCCACCATAGTAAACCAATTTATTGTGACGTTATAGCTATTAAAGCTGTGCACAATTACAATGAGATTATTATGCATACAGTGTTCTACTCTAATCTGTGTGCCATATGGAGCAGAAGATTGCCTCTTATTTTCCTTTATAGAACATTAAATGAGCAACAAAACAGACATAAAAGCATTCATGTGATGATATGACAAAGTATTACTGCATTGTCCAGCATGAACACAATAGTTCAATGGTTATTATTAGCTCCCAAATTGTCAATGTATTTCCATATCCATTAGAACAAAGTATTGAGGAACTATGGTGAGCATTATTTGCTCAGTTTATTAGACTAGTTCTAATTCTGCCTTTAGTTAATAAAATACAGCACAGTTAGAAACCTAAAGATGTTGTACAATATGGAGAAGAATGCTTAGTCTCTCATTATACTATTTACAGTACTGAAGGGAATGTGGGAGATGTAATAAAAACTGGACATGTCTACTTCCACATACGAAGTTGTCTGTTTTATATTAGACTCTGAGGGTAGGAATATACATCATCTCGAGATGGGTGCTTCCACCAATGGCCGCACAAGTCTGCTGACATTTCATGCAGCCATTGGTGGAAGCAGACAAGACGACCACACAATGGATTCTTACCCATATTGTAAGTGCCATGGATCCTTGGTTTCAGGTTATCAGGTATGATTAAGTTATTTATTACGGTATATTTCCCCCAAAGCAGATTGGTTGCAGAAATGTCCATGACTGTCCTTGACAGAAATCCATTCTGCTAAAACAACTCCATTTAGATGTTTTATATAGACTTTTAAGTCACAAAAATTTCTGCAATGATTTGACACGCATGAATTAACCATGATGGGATTTCAGATGATCACTTCCACCAATAGATTGATGCTAACCTTAGGGTGCTTTCCCATGGTGCATTTTGATGCATTTTTGTGCAGGAAGGCACAGCAATTAATGCTGTACATTGCTGCACAAAAAACGCATCAAAAAACGCTTCAAAAAACATGTCAAAAACGCATCAAAAATGCACCACCATAAATAAGTGACATGTCACTTATCTCCCCGCGTGTACAATACGATCGTATTTTACGCGCGGGGGGACGAGGCGTGATCCATAGTTCTCTATGAAAACTGTGGATTACCGTAATGACTGGGGCGCATTTCGCACGTATTTGAGTACAGTACGCCTCTAAATACGCGGCGAAATGCGCCCCAATTTAAGCAGTGTGAGCATAGCCTAAGGGTGCTTTCACACAGCAAAGTTTTGGTGCAGTTTTAACTGCGCTCCAATTAAACTGCCTTTATTACCAGCAAGCTTTTTCACTTATCTAAACTGTTTGGAAAGTGAGTAATCAAATAGTGTGTCTGTAATACACAAGACTTCAAACACAGTCATTATTTATTTGAAACACCTTTTTGAACAAGTTAGACAACTGAATGAAGCTTGCTGGTAATAAAAACAGTTTAATTGGAGCGCAGTTAAAACTGCACCAAAACTGCGCTGTGTAAAGCACCCTAAGGGGCCGTTTACACGGCACAGGACAAATAAACCAACCAACCGGTATTTGTCCTGTTTTGTGGCCGTGCACACGGCCGCCGGGGGACGGCTTTTCTCCTCGGTTTGCGGAGAAAAGCCCTCCCCCTTCACATAGACATGTTCATATTCCGTCCAAAAACCGGTCGGAAGAATGAACATGTTCTATGTTTTTCGGACCGACGGCGGTCTGAAAAACTGCTGGGCGGAATATCCGTGCAGTGGGGACCGCTGCACAGATTTTCCATTAAGGTCCATGTAAAAGTTTGTCAGCCGGTTTTCAAAATGGCTGAAAAACCAGCTGAAAAACACTGCCGTGGGGACAAGGCCTAAGGGATTTGTAGACCTCTGCAGCTGCTGAGATCTTAGACATTGTTATATTGCTAATTACTTAATTCTCCCTACGTTAAAGTGTAGGCTGATTGAGTTTTTTGCCATAGATATGAAACATTGCAGCAAAAAGCGCAATCTGATTGCAATGTGTGCACCCAGCCTTAGTCTACTCTGTAATAACCAGAACAGTCATAATATTAAGAAATAGAAGTCAGTAATAACTCCACAAGCAAATTAAAATAAACAGCATCAATATTTAGTGTTACCCAATGGCATTCCAGACTGAGAAGCATTCATTATATCCTTATCAACATTATCTTTACTCCTTGGGATACGTTGTAGAACATTTGAAGGGGGAATTAGAGGGGATAAGGGTAATCTAGTAGTTAGTAAATCTAAGCTTATCGTTAAGGATGAATTCACATGTTGCTGATTTGTATCACAAATTTCTGAAACTGAACATCTGTTCCATTTATCTGAATGGGGCTGTTTTGTTCCTGCACATTGACTATTGCATGCTCCATTAGAACAATGGGATAGTCACAGAAATTTTTGCAACAAACCTGCTGCATCTGAATATATTCCTGTGCTCCCCTAGTTGAAGTTGTTTATGAGACCTTATCTCCAGATGAGTAAACCAATTTGCTAAGTTTATTTTTGCATCATGTTTAGCCTTTTGTAAGGTTTGGCGAATTTCATATAATTTAATATGATTTGTCCCATGCGGAGCTCAAAGAATAAAAACATTTATTCTGGAAAGGCACTGCAAGGACTTACCAGTTTTGCACCTTTTTACCATTAATTTTAAGTTAGTTTGTGAGTTTATAGATGTAAATGTTTATGTTATGGCTGATTGGTGTGTTTATATATATCCAGATAAGCTCATGTTTAGAACAGTATACACACTTAGCATACATAAGGGGAAAAAAGTAGTTTCACATTAACTTTCTACTTGGACCTTTGTAATACATTACAGTACTAATAGAACTAATTGAGGCAGTAAATACACAATAAAATTTCATATTAGTTACATTGTGACTACAGATTTGTCTGTCTAAAAATCTGTTTGATCCCATTGCTCCTTTCAGAGGATCAGAAAATGACATTTTCAATATCGTCTATTGTAGTATTAAAGACACACAGTAATGTAATATCTTTGTTTATGTAATTAGAAAATTAGAACGTAGGTAAGAGATACATCAGTGGTGGAAAGTAGGACAGGCGAGTGAAGATAATTTGTTGATAAGGCTTTGCTTGGTCAATCCAGGTTTACAGATGCTAAAGATCTCTTGCATAACTCTTCCTTGTGTAACTAGGATTTCAGCTTTAACTTTCAATACACTAACATGGCTCACCGCAAATTACCCTTGAAGACAAAGCTAAGAAATAATGATTTGACTGGTATTTAACCTTTTCATACTAGTTGTAGAATTTAAAGTGTGAAAATGTCCTAAGAACCATAGAGCTAGACTTAATACAATTGCATATAGGATCTTAGTGAACTTATTTTATGCCAATATTTTAGGATCATTAAATTCTACTTTCTCCCCTCAAACAGCCCCATAGACATAAAACTGTCAAAGGATCCCATCAAAATCCACTAACAAATCTCTCAAGTCTACAGCAAGGTAGAAAATGCTGTTCTTACGTGTCTCTTGTCTGGACTTATTCTTCCATAAAAAGAAATCTCCAATCAGCAGTTGTTTTGGGATGTTTGTCCTTATTAGAGCCGAGCATGGTTTTGGCTAGCTAGGTGAGAGTCCTTTTGCACAGCTCTATAGGGTTAAAGGTTCTTCTTGAAGAGAGCACCATAATGGTGTAGGGAGATTTATTGGCCATGCATTGCTCCTTAGAATATCAAATATGCGATAGGCTCTTGGGAAAGAGGTAGGTCTCTGGTGCTATCTAACATTCCAAAATAACTATCCGCAGGTGGCTTAAAATCCCCAGTCATGTTTCAAGGCTCTTTAATAGGTCAAATGTGGCTGTAGGGGATGCTACTTCCAATTAGATGTTACCAGACATTTAGCTCTCTTCCTTGGAGTCTATTTTCATATAAGAAACTAAAAGAATACAAAAGTTTGATGCCACACACTACCTTGTCAGGCATAATACAGTGTATCAGTTTTGCCTAGAAATTTCTTTAAATTCAAAAACATGCTTATGTTAATTGATTTCTTACAGGCCATTTTTCATAACCTGTGAAACTTGCAGAAAATTGACAGCATCATTATTTTGTGATCATGTTATAGTTTAAGGGTTTAAGGTCAAAAAACTTAAAATACTTTTTCAAACCTCAAACTGTTTTGGGTATTAAAAATTCATGTGTAAATTAAGAAAACGAACCTTATATAATGGTATAGCATGCCTTTTGCAGTGGTAGTAACAGAAATGGGGATTTCATGTCTACAGTACTGGATAGAATTGTTTCAGCCTCATTTAATGTTCTTCATACATTGTTATCATGTTTTGGTCTTGCATTAGATTGCTTTTCTACAGCTTTCCACTATTTCAATTACCTCTGTCCATAGGGAAATCGCTCTTGTGTTACAAAGTCGTTTTTTAAACCTAGAGCCCATACAGAGCACTTACAGGCAATGCAGAAGCAGGCTTGTTAAGAATGTACTTAGCAGCTGGAGAAATGCTGTCTGCTTTTATTTCTATGGTACAGAAAGGGAAATCCACTCTTATTGCTTTTGTCATATCTTGTGTACAGAGCTGAAGAATATGTCACTGTAATAGGGAACACTGAATGTCGTATTTTGCTCTTTATAATGTGTTATGTGTTTTTATATATTATTGAGTTGTGTTAACTTATGTTAAAATGTCACATAGATGTAGCAAAGTTCAACTTGATGGTGATATTATGGCTTTTCATGTTATCTGTCCTTAGATCATACCAAAAACCATTAAAAAGCATTGATACACTTGAAATAACTTTCTGTGCCATAATTTGATGGTGCATTATCTGTAAGTTTATGCCTACTACATCTACATTTGCAATAGTAGTTGAAGGAGTAAGCGTAGGCCAGGGGAGATTGCCATAGATGGGTTGAGATCGAAGTGTGACTAAGCCTGAGGAGGTGGACACCCAAACTGCTCGTCACCATCTAAGCAGATGATAGAATTGGCTTGGGTAGTCTCCAGTAAGGTCCTTGTCAGAGGAGAAATCCAAGAAGTCAAGAATGCAGAGGGAGACTAAAAGTGAGTGCCCAGGAAGCAAAGAATGCAATGGCTAGTCTTAGGTGGTCTATCCTTAAACCTCCAAAAAAGTATATGGCATGATTCATGATTTTTGCTTTGGGTGTGTTATAAGACCATGTAGAAATAGGTACTTTCTTCCAGAACTGCAGACTGGACTAGTATCTGGCCTGGAGCTGTACTCCGATAAAACAAGACAGTACCCTCAAGGGGGTCTATAGTAAAAAGGGCAGCTGTTCTCTGTTAGAGCACAACCTAGTGGAACACACAAGTGTGCTAGAACATTTGTACAAGAAACTAGTATGAAACCACCACGTAATAAACATTATAAACAAGAAGTTATTTAAACTCAAGATTTGGGTCCACAACATCTGTCCTAAGAGAAACAACTCCCAATTGTGGCCCTCACAACAGCACTATACAAGTTCTGGAAAAAAAAATCCAAATTTTAAGCAGGTCCGTTTCTGCGGAACAATTACCTACATCCAAAAAAAAAAGACTCTCCTTCAAGCGTGCTACACGAATATGTTTTTATAAGCCCCTTTCTTGTTTAATATGCTTAAACAAGTTGTTTCATTAAAGGGGTTGTCCAGTAAAAAAAAAAATCGAACTAATATCTGGCCCAAAGTTAGACACTTTAATACTACGGTTTCATTACATTTTCTTTTGACTGCCTGCAGTTCTGCACCAGCTGTTTGATAACAGGAAGTTTAGAAGATCTGGGTTTTGTTTTAGACAACCAAAGAGGTGTACCCCTTTTGCGACAGTCTTTCAAAACATGTCCCTTTTGGTCTTGACTGCGAAGGCTTTACACAGGAGAGAAAGCATGGGAAGTGCTCTGAGACTTAGGTTGGGAAGGAGGAAGATGGACAAAGCAAAGCAAAAGATTCTGGGAATTGTAGTTTGTCCGAGCAAAGGACAACAATTTCCATACAGGAAGTGCTGCTGCTCAGCTGCAGATAAAATATGTCTTCTACCAGCTAAATAAACAGCCAGTACCCAAAAACCTCTGATTAAATCAAAACCACATGGAAAAAAGAGGTAATGTTTAAAATATAACTTTTATTAATAATGACTAAAAAATATTATATATAACCCGCTAACAATTCTCTCTAAAACTACCAGGGCGATACTGTGTAATAAATAACAGTCCCTACTCTAAAGTGAATGATGATCGCCCCGATAAAGGGCGCTCTTGCCCGGAACCTGTCCCTAGGAAAATAAACAAATATGATCCTCTAGTCTGGTCCCAACATGCTTCGATCAGCCCGGAGAAATTATTTTCTTTTTTATTTTCTACCTTGGTATCAACAACTATTATGCATTGATTGTATTTTTTTCTATGTAACAGGTAAGAAAACCATAGTGTAATTGACGTCAAATTAGTTCTAGTATGTGATGGAGAATTAGACTGTTACAGTGAGCACTACTTTTCACAGGGACTGGTGTCCATTTACAACTCTGTGGGAGTTGCAGAAACCAATAACTGCTTCCACTGCTATAACAATAATAGGAAAATATCATGTTAAAGACTAAAAATGTCAATAGGTCAGCTTCATATTTTTGCTAGGACGATTTCACAGCATTTATAAACATTTGTCTACCATGCGTGACACATGGGTCTGCGGATTCAGCCGTGCCCCTTCACTTTGAAATGTTCATGTTCCACCTGAAGACTGGGCGGAAGAGTGAACATGTTTTAAGTTTTCATGACACCGGCGGTGTAAAAAACTGTCCTGCAGAAAATCCATGCAGGGTGAACTAGTGCACAGATTTTTTATTTAAAGGGGTTTTGGCACAATCTCATTTCATGCCTCCTGCATCCAGCTCTTCAACTCTGTGTGTTCAGAAGGTGGCGTGTGTGATTTGTTTGAATTGCATATCATGTGACCCAGCAGGATGACATCACCAGGCCTTTCCTCTCTGTATTCAAATAAAGGTCTGTTTATGTATAGAATTGTAAGTAGCTACACTGTAGCTCAGAGGTAACATTTTTGCTTTACAGCACAAGGGTCCTTGGTTCAAATCCCTGCAGGAACTTGGCCTGTGGATTTTTTTTTTCCTTTTTACAATGCACAGACCTCAGTGAGGGTTCTTTTTTTATTTGCACTGTTTGACTTATTACTAACTAGTCCAAAGGAACGGAGTAGAATTACAGCACCCGGGGTTTAAACACTCAGTAGCTGCCTGAGAAGAGAGGTGATGTCTGAGGTGATGTCTGAGCATGTGCAACCAGGACTGAGGAGCTCTCAGCCCTGGTTGTATCCCCTGGAGATGAGCTGTAAACAATGGATCACTAAAGGAGCAGCTAAAACAAAAATGGTGCAGAATTTCCAATAATGATGAATGGTGAAAATGTTTATTATTTAATTTTCAAACTTCCCACGTCAATTTTACTTTGTGGCAAAACCCCTTTAAGTTAATGTAAAAGGTTGACAGTCGGTTTACAGACGTTTTTTTTTTTAAATCCGAAAACCATCTGACTGAAAACCCTCGTGCGGGGACAAGCCCTAACACTACCAGATGCATATGGTGCTACAATTTCTAAAGGTGTCCTCTTTTTCACCACCAACCACTTATGATAAAAGTCACAATTCGTCCATCTTTATCCTACCCAGTCAGGCTTGAGGAGCAGCATTAAAATTCTGTCATTAGGGATGTTAATCATCCAAGCTGGGTGGAATAAGGGTGGGTAAATTGCGACTTTTAGCAGAAGTTTTTCCACTACCTTGTCATTATAGAGTCCGTTAGTATATGGTGTCATCAAGGATAAAGTGCTTTTTAGGAGGTCAGCTTTAGAAATTATAACACATCTGTCAGGTAATGTTGGGGGTGTGCAGGGGAGTAAATGCTTCTGTCAGAATCCCTTTAACTCTCACTACATCTCAGCTATTTTGAATGAGGTACTATTCTAGACACTAATGAAACCTCAGTGATTTCATAAAGGTACAACTGAAAATGAGTGTTCAAAAATATATGGTCGTTTAAATAGTAAATATGCATTTTATTTTCTCTTTGTATTGTAATAATTTAAACATTTTTGAATACAAACATTTAAATAAAAAAAAATATTAGTAAATATGCAAGTCATTAACAGCTATTGATTATATTAGTGTAGTAGTGAGCCTTTGGGCCCATTGCAGCTCAAGGGCCCAGTGTTGACTGCCACCACACCCTTTAACTGTAGCACTTTTTGGACCTGCCATAGTTTATTCATCTACAGAGAGTCAAAATAATTGTCTCTTAAACTGCACCTAAAATTTCATATTTGAAAAATGTATGTAGATTGTCATGAATGGTTCCATATGTGGCTCTGTTATTGAAAAACTAAAATTTCCCACTTAGGGTATGTACTGTACGGCCCGCAATTACGGCAGGTGTTCGGAGTCGTGCTGATCAGTGCATACACCCACAACGTGGGGTGGGGAGGGGGGCGGCAGCTCGCCAACCCCACAGATCTGCATTACTCGCGGTGCGAAAGCGCCGTGAATAAGTGACATCTCACTTATCTCTCCTTGCGTACAATATGATCGTATTGTGTGCCCGGGGAGAGGAGGAGTAATCCATAGTTTTCTTTGAGAATTGTGGATTACCGTAATGATTGGGGCGCATTTCGCTCGTATTAGAGCGCAGTATGCCGCAAAATACGTGGGTGAAATGCGCCACAAAATATGCCATGTGAACAACAGCCTTACCGTTAACATAAATGCACAACAACAATACTTCTGACTGATTATAGGATTCTCTACTTTTTATTGATCTTTCAGAGAATACTAGTTTATTGGTTTGCATTCCGAATACCGTATACTGTACATTATTTTAAGAAGTGGTTAATTATGTCTGTATATTACCATAACAATGAACAAAGCTATGCATTAAATACACAATCAATATCACTGGTCGAAATGTTCCTGATTATGCAAATAGGCTCCTTATTCCTGTGTCCCCATCTGAAATCATCAGAAGTTAAGACATTGAGGGATTTAGTAAGGATTAGTAGTTGCTAATCAGGGAGAGAAGTGCTTAATACAAATGAAGTAACTAAGATTAACCAGTAGGGGCACATAAAAGGCTTAATTGTTTACATAATGCTACAGTTTAGTTCTAGAAAATACTACAATGTCCATCTACATCAAAAATGATGGAGAAAGAAGATATGATGCAGTATTTTACCATAAGATGCAAAAAATGAATATTGCTTAAATATGCTAAACATGCAAAGAGTGTAAATTCCAATCAATATGCTCTTGTTATAATCTTGTTCCAAAATTTTTGATTTTGGTTTCAATATAACATTGCTTTTCACTTTTATAATAGCCTCTGCTCTTCTGGGAAGATTTTTCACTCCATAATGCTATAAGGTTTTAAGGTCATATAGCCACAACACCATTAGCAAGTTTAGGTAATAGTGTAAGGCTCAGGTTTCAATCAAGGTTCTGATTAAAAAGGTTGTCTTATCTTTAAAAAAAAATGTTAAAAGAGGAGCAAATGTAGTAGAATAATAGGGAAAACCTCAATCCACCTCTACATTGTGATCCAGCGTAAAAGCTCTGGTGGCCCCCAGTCTTTGCTTACCAGCGGGCAGCACATTACCACTGCAGACTTGCTGTTCTGCCTGGCAAAGGGAGCCATGACGCCTGTAGTATAGCATGTGACTTCTGAGGTCACTAACTGGTCACAGCAGCAGTCATGTCACTGCCTCTAGTAATTAGACTGGGATGACCACTAGAACTTTTGTGCTTGGAGAGATGGGTAAAAAAAATGTTTCTCTGTACAACATGTGTTATGTAGTCAGTGCAATATAAGATAATTATTTTTAAAAAGTGACACGAAGAAAAATAGTAAAAAAGTAAATGACATTGTTATACCCTGTTCTCTCTTTTAAACTAGCTCTTAGGTCTCAGACTAATGCCAAATACATTGCTGTTCCAATTTTGGTTCATTTCAGAGTTAGAGGAGTTCTTATCGTCTGCTGTTTACACAGGTTTCTCTAGTTACAGACCACCGCTTTCTACTGTAGCAGCCCTGGTCAGAGAGGTGACGTCCCTCCCTGATGTGTCTTATCAGCAGCACAGAAGTTTATTTAACTTTCTAGCTGACAAACTTTAACCCTTAAGAATTCACCTCCATTACCAAAGTCCTCCTGAGTTAGCTAGAAGTAGTAGAGCTGAAATTTCAGTCACTGCTGTACAATCAACCACAATCTGAACAGGAAGTGGGAGCCTGAAGCTGGCTGTAAAGAACAGGTGCTATGAAGCAACCGGATAAGAAAACCTCTTTCAGTAGCATAGCACATTATTGCTGGAAGCAATACCTTACCACGTGGGTAGGACAAGCAGCACTTCTTGAACCTGAGACAACAATAAGTGCAAGTTATAATCCTTAGAACTACAGAAAAAGCTCACTGAGTTATTACATAGCTTAAGAAATAAGAGCTCTATTGCAGAAAGCTACAACACCTATGCTTTGGTTAAAAACTCATTGTGGTTTATATGTTTCATCTTCTAGTATATGGACTCTTAGCTATATTAATGACTAACTCTATGGCTAGATTAATAGCATGATCGCCTTTTAAGCTTTACAGAAACCTGAATAAGTCTTTATGGTCAATTCATTAAAGGGCCTTAGGAAAGAAACGTGTCATATCACACATGTTCTTCATACATTAGCTTTAACTTCTATTGTGTGATAACAAAAGCTCTACATGTGATAATACAGATACAATGCTCCTTTTTCTGAGATGTAGAATTTTTTTTCACACAGCAAACATTAAATCCTAATTGCAGCAAAAATGTTGTCCAGTGTTGACTATCTAAAGAAAACTACCTTATACCAACTTTCCTATACTAACCACACAAAAAAAGTGCTTTCACCCACTGCAGGTTGGCATATATAGTGTTATATTCTCTAAATCCTGTTGTACTACTGGTATACAATCTCTCATTGTAGAGAAAATGTGGGAAGCTTTCTTTGCAGGTGCTGTTGGCTCTAGGAGTGGAGGGTCTCAAAACGGTTAGCACCCCAATAGGGTATGTGTAGCAGATTTATAAAGATGGAACGACTCACTAAGGTCTTGACTTAAAGTTTTAGATAAGCACCAGTAAAATGTATGCATAGTATGTAATAATGGAGTCAAGATAAAGCAAGAGTCATAATGTGCAATTTACCTGCTAAGTTCATCCATCAATCTCTCTTTCTCTTCTGCAGTGGGGCCTTTTCAGAGGTTTTCTTAGTCAAGCACAGGGCCACAGGACAACACTATGCATTGAAGTGTATAAAGAAAGTGAACAGTTCAAGAGATCGAAGCTTGGAAAATGAAATTGCGGTTCTAAAGAAGTAAGACTTCAATATGTGATAATATTGGTGTTGAGTGTTAATATTTCATGTGTCTGTGGAGAATTCAGACAATTGTTCTGGAATCTCTTGTTTATGAAAGTAATATGTTCCACTTCCAGACTCACTAACAGTCTTACCATGCCACCACAGTTATAATAGAAAAGAGTAATTTTTTTCATGGTTGTTCTTAAGCATGGGCATAACTTTGGTTCAGAAAGTGGGGGGACCAATTTTCTCCCCCCTCCCTTCCTTCCTTTCCCTTCCTTACCTCCTCTCCCTGCAGTCAAATGGATCCCTCTAACCCAGCTAGGAAGTCTGGGGGAGCGCTGTGAGCTCCTCCAGTGGATCCAGATGAGACCCATACAACGTTATGAGCGGCTCTCGTGATACTAAGTTTTACAATTCCCTGCACGGTTAAAACTGTCATCGTTAAGTAGAAATTCAATTGAAGTGAACTTCAGACACATATTTAGATTTACCTATTAGAGGCGCTGTAACATTCCATGGTGATTCTAATATATAGTATATCAAATTATAAACATACGTTATTTTAATGTCACTGACTGGGACTAAAATGCAGCCCAAACCAGTCCACCTACAATATTGCCCCCTCTAGATGAAAATAGAAAACATTGTACAATGCAGCAAATTTCACTTAAGTCTGCCTTCCACCCTCCGTCACTACTCTATTAAATTTTTAGTACACACAACAGAATGAGGAAAATAAAAGAACCCAATCTCACTGTACCTCTAGGAATCACTTATGTCACATACTGTACCCCAAAATGTATTTTATTACATACCATACACCAGAAATGACATCACTCACTGCACCCCAGAAATGAATTATACTACACATGGAAGCCACAGAAATTACATTACTAACTGCACATTAGAAATTAATTGCACATTGTACTCCAGTGATTACATTACACCCCATATCCCAGATCTTATACTATACACTGTGTCCCAGATATTACATCACATTACTCACTGTACCCCAGAGATTGGATTACACACTGTACCCCAGAGATTACATTATACACTGTATCCCAGAGATTATATTACTAAATGTACCCCAGAGATTACATTATACACTGTACATCAGAGATGACATTACACACCTTACCCCAGAAATTAGATTACACCATACTACCCCAGAGATTACATTACACACCGTATCCCAGAGATTATATTACTCACTATACCCCAGACATTACATTGCACTGTACCCCAGAGATTACATTACACACTGTACAACAGAAATTATATTACACTATACCTCAGAGATTATTACATTACACACTGTACCCCAGAGACTAACTACATTAGACAAGGTACCACAGAAATTGTATGCGTATATATACATATATTGAACATAGACACTACACACTTGATGGTTTTTCAGCACTGACAATGTCATTTGCTTGCTTGAAATTTAGCGCTTGCAAACGCAGAATTCCGATGAGCAAATGACCCAGACTGCACGAGGCAGATTTCTGCCTCCTATCCTTTAATGCTGTAGTGCGTAAAATGCCTGAATGAATTCTTTGTAGGGATCGGACAGTACTCACCGAAAATACTCAAGTAAAATCAGAGTCATCTAAACGACGACACTGATTTTTCATAGGGTATAATCAGTTTCCTTTTGGATTGGACTCAGAATCCACCACAGAATCAGTATTCATATCTTCTGTGTGAACATACCCTTAAGGTGTGTTCACATGGTGTATAGCAGGGCGTACTGTGCACTCTGTTATATGCCGGGTGTTTTAGAAGTATGTGATGTCCAGTCTGTACTTCTAAAATGCTGTGGGGATGGCCCCTTTCACTTTCAATTTCCCCAACGTGTAAGTACAGGGAAGAAGTGACATGCCACTTCTTTTTCCCGGCACACAGTATATGTTGGGGAAAACGGAAGTTAATCATATCTCTCAATGAGAGCTATGAAATACTGTAGTTACAGTCCGTACTTTGGGGCATCTTGTAGCACAATTACACCCTGAAGTATGGATCACAAAGACGCCGTGTGAACATATCCTAATACGCACATTTATTTATTTATTTATTTATTTATTTATGCTAGACACATGGCTGTACATACAGTATATACACACCTCACATATACAATATATATCCTACTCACAGGCACACAATACCTAGCACCTTTGTCCCCTCCTTACCTGTCTTCTGTAGACAGGGGAGGCAGGGGCCGCTGGTTCATTCGGCAGCAGCTTCTCTTCTTTTCTGATGAGGGCTGAGCATAGAGGAAGTGTTAAAGAGAGGGAAAGATACTTACACAGCCTCAGATACAGAGTGTGTTGGACTGTGACTCGTGTTCTCATTGGTGAAGCAGCCCCTGCTGACTCCTGCTCTCACTCTGCACTGACACATCTGTCCCCCCAAGATGCACAGAAATACTGTATGGGAGGAAAAAGGTTAACTTCTTCCTCCTCTGTGCTTTGCCCTCATCACTTACCATATTGTCATGCTTTCGTATGGATTATTTTTTATTAAAGCAGCTAAAAAGTGGGGAGGGACCATCCCCCACCCAGAAATAAGTGGGGGGACCAGTCCTTCCTCCCCACCCCCCTGAAATACACCTATGTTCTTAAGGCATGGTTCACACAGTGTATTTTGCTGCATTTGTGTGGCATTTTCATGTCATGTTTAAGAATCTTTCGGCCAGTATTAAAGTCATGCTTTAAAGTCTATATTAGAAAAATACACAGGGCAACACGTATAAAATTTGGCGTTTACACGCAAAATTTCATGTGCCTAACATTAGTGTAGAATTTGCCTGATTTATGAATAATTCAGGCGCATTCTAGAGCTCGGGCGACAGTTTGGGATAGGTATACAACTTTGAAAGTAATGTGCCCAGAAATGCCATAGCGAAGCTACAAATATGTAGCTTCGCTACAGTTCCAGTGCGCCCCGCCTCCCACACACCCTCTGAGATCGGACGCATTACAAAGCGCCGCAGGTGCTATGTAAAGCACCCCGGAGTGGTGTGCGGGAGATTTAAAAATGTATGAACAGGCTGCACCTGATATCGGGCTGAAAAGATGCCAGATGTCTGGCACAGCCCCATTCATACATGTCACCCACAATGTATACACAATGTTTTTTTCAGCGTTTTTGTAGTCAATGGTGCTTTGTTCAAATGCAGCATGTATCAACAAACTATACAAAACGCATGTTCCATTAAAAAATAAAAAAAAAAAACAGCCATTTTTAAATCTTTCTTTTTTTATGTCCCATAAAACAGTGTAAAGAAGCCCTCTAGAGTTTTACTAGTTTTATGAAAAATAGCCTAAAAGAAGAATGTGGCGTAAAGTAGCATAAGAGCGATTACAATCTTAATAAATCTTACATTGCTAAAGCATTACTGTCCCAGTCTTCCCTGTTGGTCTTTGTTAACTTCACTGCAGCAATAACAGGCCTGTATAACCACGTACATCAGCAGTCCTGCACTGTATACTACAGAGGCAAGTGACTGGCTTCAGCAATAATGTGCCGGTATAACCACGTGCATCAATGGCCTCCGCAGTCTTGTACCATAAACCCCTAAAGTCAGTGATTGCACCATATACCATTAGGCCACTGATGATTGACATTGACTGCAGCAATCATATGGCAATGTGGGCAGACCATTGCAATGAGCCAAGTAAACAAAGGCCAGAGGAGGAAACCTAAGTGGTGGCACTAAAGCAGGGGTGTTCATGTTATGTTATTTTGTGGCATATTTTCCCATTAGACAATTTTTTAAGAACTTGAAAACAAAACTTTTTGGGAGTTTTCCCCCATTTCCATTAATTATGACACGTCATTAAATCTTAAGTGGTAGGAATCTGACTCCCAGGGCACCCACCAATTCTCAGAATGAAGGGCCTTGTTAGAACCAGGGACTACTTATAGTCATAAGCCAGCACATTATATGATGGTAATGATAATTTGGCTACAAATCCAAAAGCAATTTTGTATAATTTGATAAAAAATCAGGGTCTTGACTCTTCTGAACTACAAAGAATAGACAGACTGGATCTGATGGTGTTACATGTTTTATGCCATATAACATTATGGTGACCAGTTTGTTGAATCCTTTTAGCAACACTGCGGTTCTCTGAGTATATTTTAAAACAAAATCCTTGGTTGGAATCTTGCATTTACTAGACGTGCACAGTAATAACTAGGTGTTCCCTGAAGGAATATTTCTACTGATGATGGGTTTTTATGATAAAGCACAGAAAAATATATTTCCCTCTTACCTTGATTTTTCATATTTTGTCCTCCCCTCTACAGGATTAAACATGATAACATTGTGACTCTTGAAGACATCTATGAGAGCGCTTCACATTTCTACCTCGTAATGCAGCTGTAAGTAATCTGCTGTACTGGATACATTGATGGGAGGGGTATTTATCAAACTACAGTATGTACACATTGCTTTTAGGAAATTTCTCATCTGTCCTTTTTACAGAGCCTGTTCTTCACAGCCAACTTCAGGCCCCAATTTCTGTTCAGACAGTGGGTGGTTCTACAGCAATGACAGACATTTCAGCTCTGCTTTTTCTAGTTGAGCCTGTTTTAGTGACATTATTGATGGAATGGTGTAATAGCAGGGCACAAGGCTACAAAGCTTTAAAGGGCCAGTACTAAAGATAAACAAGCTACTGTGGTGCTTATGAGAAACAGCAGGGAGTCATGTCACCATACTGGCCACTGCTAGGGCAGAGAAGGTGGTCAGTAGCCTAGGAAACCTTCTGTGAACAAGCAAAAGATAAGAACTGTTTTGGCTCTGTAATGAAGCAAATTCAGTACAACATCAGAACAGAACCAGATTGTATTTTGTAATAGTCTTTATGTATATTTGCCTGTATTTTTAAAACTAATTAATGTGAGAATACCACTTTAAGCAAAGTTTTGTTCTCTGCATAACCTAAAGGGATAGTAGATAACCCTTTCATCCCATATGATGCAGTATTTATTACTCAAATTAACCATTCCCAAATATTTTAGATGCAATTCTGAGCACTAACTGACAGCAATGGTCCAGCACAGGGAAACAAATTATGCTTTATGACAAGGTAAATAATAATTTTCTACTTTAGGATATCAAGTGCCATCTCAAATAGTTGAGATTCTAGTTCATTTGTCCTTAGAGCTTATTTGATTATTAAATTTCCCATGGAGCATGGCATGTCCTCTTAGGGTGACATGTCCCATTAGGGCTGCACCATTTTTTGGGCGTATTTTGTACCAAAAAACTGTTGACGCTTTATTCTCTATATAAATGAACTGTTGTACACCAAAACTAGGCGCATTTGACACTTTTGAATGCGCCTAAAGGAGGTGCATCAAATATGCTAGCAATGGTATGCTATGTGCCTTTTTTTTGGTATACGCCTAAATTAGGCGCATTATACAAGGCACAAGCCAGATTTTTTGAGAGGTTTATTTATTCAGGCACACTATACACTCAATTAATGCGCCTTAAAACTGCCGTGGAAGCGTCTCTTTTCTGACATGTCGCCCAAAGTCTCCATACACCTTTATGGTGCGGTCTTCAAGAAGAAACTTATCTCTGTAGAGCTACTTCAGGGTTCTGAAATGCATTAAAAATTATTAGCTGAATCAGACAGTTGCAGTAATACGCTTAAAACTTTACGTTTGACTGATAGAAATCACAGCTATTGATTTGTGTAGACATAACTCCAACATTCTTTTTTTTACTGACCCTTTCTTTATAACAAAATTCAAACATAGTGTGCCTTATTTATGAAAACCATCTAAGGCCTCGTTCACACGGCTTATTTGGGCGCTGATTTCAGCCCTACTGCGCGCCGTTTTTGCGCTGCAGTACGGCTGAAATCCGTCCCAGTCATTACGGTAATCCACAGTTCTCATAGAGAACTATGGATTCCGTCTCTTCTCCCCGCTTGGCGAATCCGCCGCGGGGGAAGAAAGTGACATGCACATTATTTACGGCGTGTACGCACCATGAATAATGAGTGTCTATGGGGCCGGCAGCTTGCCGGCCCCACGCTGCACGGCTGCCAGCGTAATTGCGGGGCGAAATCCGTCCCCGCAATTACGTCGGCAATAAGCCGTGTGAACATTGCCTAACAGTAAGGCTAGGTTCACACGGTGTATTTGCAGGGCGTAATTACGCCCCGCAATTACGCCGTGTGACCGGGGGCGGGGTGGGAGTGGGGGACTGAGCAGGGGGCCGGCACTTCACCGGCCCATAGACTTGAATTGCTAGCGGCGCGTAGTTGCGGCTAGTAATTCACATGTCAATTATCTCCCTGCCCGGCGGCTTCTCCAGGCAGGGAGAGGCGACGTAATCCCTAGTTCTCTATGAGAACTGTGAATTACCGTAATGAATGGGCCGTTTTCGGCCCGTAATAGGCGCACTCCGGCGCGTAATTACAGACCGAAATACGGCCCATTTTAAGCCGTGTGAACATGGCCTAATACTCTGTGACAGTAACCAGTCAGAGTTTAGTTTTAATGTTTCAGAGCATTGTAAGAAATTAAAGCTGAGCTCTGATTGCTTGTTAGGGGCAACAAAGACAGTCTAACTGTTCGACAGTTTTAAAAAATGAGGCCCAATATCATTTAATGCTAATTATTATTTTCCATGCAAAAAGAGAGCTCACTGAAAAGCCTCCCAACCCACTAGAAGATTAGGAATTTTTTTTAAGGAATAAATCAAGTCTTCCAGGCAACCCAAGTATTATTCTGTCTTACAGGGGTTTTGCCAGGACATGAGTTACTTATCTCCTTATCAGCACAGAGTAGAATATAAACAAATCATGCTGAGACATGAAAGCTGCAGGGGTGAGAGGGAGGGGGTGAGCAAGGAGTGAGGAATAAGGGAGCGTCTCAAAACTTAACTCAAATAATAACAATACAACAGTGGATTCTCTATACAGCAAGACACAGGCTCATACACTGCACTTTCTCCCCAATCTCATGAAAGCTCATTAATTTTCCCTGTCATCAGATAAGAAGTGTTTCACGCAAGTGCGGCCTGTCAGCTACTCTGGTCGTGTCTAATGCAAACTTTCAGGTAACTAAGGGGGATTGAGAAATGCTGTAGCTCTCACAGGCCTCACTTTTTGTAATCACATATATTTAGAAAAGTGATTAAATACCCATTTTGGAGGATCCCACGTCAACATTACATCGTGGCAAAACCCCTTTAAATTATCTCCACTAGCTTTATATAATTTTGTTGCTGTATTTATTAATCTTTCAGGTTAAATACAGATGAATCACTACCCAATTTCTAATTTTCCTTTTAGACAGGAAGTTTCCTTTAATTTCTTCTTTGCTCCTTAAAATGCAACCTTTTCTAGCTAATGAAGCAGATGTTTGACAAATAGAGGCCTTCACAACGTAAGCTGAAGTATTTCTGACAGACCACAAACTGGAGCACAAAACTGTGAGGTCCTCCCCAAAATGGGCATTCCGACCCAGTCGAGCAGTGTTCCCAACCAGTTTGGAGGCATTCACGAATGGTGCCGGGGAGTTCCCGGGCGGTTTTGGGTCCCACCTTTTACCAAGTTGTTGGTTTAATCTTTGGACAGTGACAAAACATGTAAATCATGTCAGCTCTTACTCCAAAAAACTTTAGACATTTAGTGGAAGGTCCTGTAGAAAATTTACACAAGATTTTTTTTATATAACACCATGTACTGTACTATAGCCTGGTGAGACCTTTTGGCATAAATTATCAACACTTTTGGAATTACAATGCCATGAACCATGGCTGAGGCACTGGAATTAATTTTTGAGACCAGAAATTTTTCTTTGAATAAGTCTTCTAAACCAAAGATGTCCATGGCCACATTATCACAAACAATATCAACTTCAGATGAATCACCGCCTCTTCTCTACTTAATCCATTGCTCATAGAGGGGTTTTCATGGTTGCTGAGGCTCTATAGTTTGCTGTCTTCACTCTTCTTATATATGTAGCATTTAATATGTACAAATAATTTCTATTTATTCAGGGGATGTTCTCCCAACATAATGCACCTGAGGATTAAAAAAGTTATGCAGATAATTAATACAGATAAAGCAAGTCTTTACATTTAACTGTCAGAAAGAGAAAGAGAGAAATAAGTTTCTATATTGAGGACAGGAGCTTATTTGGGTCATGTACTCCATACACACAAAAAGAAAATGGGGCCCTAATCCGGTGCCCAAAGCAGCTCCTCATCCTGGCACATATAAGAAACAGAACATTTAGTACCGCACTGTACTGTAGTGAGGTGCTCCTAGACCACCATTCCCTGCATGTACTTCACTAATGCATATGGTTTAAAAATAAAATGTCCATGATAATTGATTGGATCAGTGTCTCGGCCATTGTATCTTGAAACCATACTCAGCATACAGTGCCCCAGGATCATTGTATGTTAAAAATATTGTATCCTAAGACCATTGTAACTTATGGGGCCATTGGATAGTCATAAGATTACCTGTCTCCAATTATAGGGTATCTGGAGGAGAACTCTTTGATCGTATATTAGAACGGGGTGTGTATACAGAGAAAGATGCCAGCAACGTCATCCGTCAGGTTCTCTCAGCTGTAAAATATCTTCATGACAACGGCATTGTTCATAGGGATCTTAAGGTAAATTTGCCGAATGTAATGCATTCAGATTTAATGAGTAGGAACCAGACACAAAGCACAACATGAAGTGAAGTTCTTTCTTAGCTCTTTTGCAACACAGTCAAAAACAAGTTTAGTTAAGTAATCTGGAATTAAAATACCCTGTTTCCCCGAAAATAAGACAGTATCTTATATTCATTTTTGCTTCTAAAGACGAACTAAGACTTATATTTAGGGGATGTTTTTTTTTCTATGAACAATAATTCACATTTATTGTTGAACAAAACATCAACATGTATTAATATATTGTAGTGATTTCATCACAAATATCAGCATAAACAGTCAAACTCTGAATTGCATAAAAACAAATGCACTATGTCTTATTTTCGGGGGTGTCTTATTTTCAGGGGAAACAGGGTAGTATAGTCTTTTAAGTGTAACAGACAATATAGTCTTTGCATTGAAGTGGTTTTCAGTCTCTTAATTGGAATAAAGCAGCACAGCCCAATGCTTACTAAATTTTATTATGACATTGATACACCAGACACCACTTTTTGCTGATCCAGACTTTTCGACATGCTCCTTTGGTCGCTGTTTTCTTGCGTTCTTTAATTTAATCACTACCTGTTCACACTACAAACCTTCCATCCAGGAACTGACTTTGCTCTCTTTGTGCTGTCTATAGCAGGCTACTCAGATGCTATATAACCAGAGTTGGTTACAAACAGTATGGGGCCCTGGTGCAAAAACAGTAAATTAATCTCTGCTCTCCAGTATCATCATAGTGCATCTCCCTTATCTCTCTCTAACATTTCACCAATAATGAGTCATGAAATTATAAACTCAGCCCTGTACATGTAATCTAACAGACAATAGTTGTTCTTATGTTATCAATGGGCCCCCTAATCTACTGGGGCAATGTGTAAATATGGTATATCCCCCCTTTCAAAAGACATTGCCCGCTCTAAAATGATAAGTCATATATTAATGGGCTGATCAAATAATTAACATACATAAGAACTTACAAATCTGCCATTGAAAATTGATATGAAATAGTAACAGTGTTATGTCTGTACAACACATATTTGCACCTTTATAATAAATTTGTATATTTGTACTTTACAGCCAGAAAACCTTCTTTACCCCACACCAGATGAAAACGCAAAAATAATGATAACAGATTTTGGTCTTTCTAAAATGGAGGAAACTGGGATAATGTCCACGGCCTGTGGTACTCCAGGATATGTTGGTAGGTGTGAAAACTATTCTTAATACATTTTTAGAACCAAGTTAGGGCATTGGGAGTCAGGACTATAAAAAAGAGATGTAGATGTAAATACAGTCATGTAAATGTTTAGCACCTGTTATGTGTTAATGGGAAAGGACAGTATCTGACTGGGGTGCCTAGGGCCCAACAGTGAAATTTCTTTCTGGGGTCCCACCAATAAAAAAAATTCCTGGAGACTCACCCTACAACTACTCTACAAGCCTCTTATACTCTGCCACTTGCTTTTTGCCTCTTTTTCTCTGCCTTGCTGCCTCTCACATGTAGGTATTTGAAGTTTAAAAGCAACTCCAGGTCTGCCATGCACAGGGGCCCATCGGGGGTTCCCCTGTTCCCTTGTAGGATAATCTGAGCCTGGAAAATGATAGGAACAGTCATAACTGTTCCTTGTGAAAGCTAGAAGGATTTGACATGGGGAAGACCTTAGGTTGTCATAAGATGTACAGTAACATGTGGGGTGGTTAGTTCACTCAGTTTTCTTTAAGAAACAGTATGTTGTATAAATATATTATGTACATTACTAACATAAAATTCTATTCGCATTTTTTTTCCTTTTAGCTCCGGAAGTCCTTGCACAAAAGCCATATAGTAAAGCCGTGGATTGCTGGTCTATTGGAGTCATAACTTATATTTTGTAAGTAACTCATTCAATATAAATATACTATATTGAGACAATAGAATAAAATTGTGGAAAATAACAATTAATAAACAGGAGATTTAACTAGCCAAAGATTAAATTTGCTTTGTTTTGAGTTACAGACTTTGTGGCTACCCCCCATTCTATGAGGAAACTGAATCTAAACTTTTTGAGAAAATAAAAGAAGGAACATATGAGTTTGAATCACCATTTTGGGATGATATTTCCAAATCTGGTAAGTTTACTTTTATTACTTTGGTATGGAATCTATTGGGGATGTGGCACAGGAAGGGTTATATTAAATAGCTATAACTATTTAACTATACTAAATAGCCGTGAGCTTTTATTTTCTACTTTTGGTGGTATTACAGTCTATACTATAGCCTTAGACTTTTTTTTTCTTTTTTAGCAAAAGACTTCATAAGCTGTCTACTGGAAAAAGATCCCAAGAAACGATACAACTGTGAAAGTGCCCTGAAACACCCATGGTGAGATACTGTTTCTAATGTTCTCTGTGCAGGACAGGCTAAATTTACTGTGATTCAACTGTATGAACAGCTGTTATAAAGGGACCAAACAACACTTCACATATCAGTACTAAACATCTATCCTTAGTGCCATATTAAACCCCCTTCTCTAGCAGAACAACTAAATTAGCCAATAAACACAGTATAGCAATTTGGAAACATCTCAGCACTAGAGTTCTGCCTAATAATTATGATCATCTAATTAGCCTACACTTGGCAAAGGGAATTACAGACCGTTAATAAATAGCTTTCTTTTAAATAGCTTTCCAAAAGCAGAAAATGTGTGCTAATGTGTCTGCTAACAAAGACAGTCCTGTGTATGCAGACTTACTGATAGCACATCCATGCTTTTACATAAATAACCCTTCTTCGAACGATTAAGAGGCCTGCGCCTGAACCAAAATGGACACACTTGGTAGGAGGAAATAACGGCCTCTAATATATGTTCTAATATGAAATGAACATTTTTTCTTAATAACTAACACTTTGAACATTAGAAAAATTAAGGGAAAGTGTAATTTCATGCTTAGGTCACAAACAAGTTGCCTCCGGCTACATATTTTCCATGGAGCGGCCACTATAGGGAAAACAGCATTACAAACCAGCAATTAAAAATGTTACAAACAGGCAGAATTTGCTGCCTAATTCTGGCTCATATAGGGAGTACTGACTAGTGTTGCCCAAATAACTCTTTTTTCAGTTCGAGAACAATTCAAAGTCACAATATTCGGGTTCCAGATATCCCAATCTGAATCCTACTAAAATGTACCGGGGAAAATATCAGCATGTGTTTTATGGACTTTAGAAAGCACCTGCAAATGCCTCCAAATTGCATAGGAACACCACCAGACTCCTAGGCTATATCTGAGGAACCTTAGGGTTAATATTAGGGCTAGGATTGGAGTTAGGGATTAACCCCCACCTTAACCCTGGGGTGCCCCAGATGCTCTCTAGAGTTAGAGTTAGAATTAGGAATGATATTTTCCACAATTTTTGGCAAAATTCAATACTGACCGCCCTTAGTCGAATTGCTGAGATTCAGGTAAAATTTTACTTTATGTCCAATCCCAAGCGCAACAATAGTTCTGACTTTAATAGCCAAACATGTACACCAATGCACAAGCCTTGTTCTTAAATACTCTCTTAAAATTCCTGTCTAGTGCCTTGACAAGACAGCACCTTTAAAGAAGAGTCACCCACAGTATCTACATAAAGACTGCCACATTTCCACCTCCTCCTTACTCCCACACTGATTGCTTCCACTGCCAGAAAGTAAATATAAAAAGACATTTCCCTACCACTTTCTCTAACTTTGATCATTAAAGATTAACATGAGAAGGTTAACTGTCCAGCAACAACCAATTTCTAATTGACACTCCTGACAAAAAAGCTTGTGATGTTTGGGAGACTTGTTTGCTCTCCGGATTCTCTCTGTATGTCATTTATCTCCACATTTCTGAAAAAATTAGAAAGTCTACTCTTCAGTACAGTAACAATGCACTTCTATTTTCTGCAGGATTGCTGGGAATACAGCTCTTCATCGAGACATCTACCGCTCACTGAGCATCCAAATCAAGAAGAATTTTGCTAAAAGCAAATGGAAGGTGAGATACTATTCTAAATAAGATTTTTTTTTGCTTCCTGCATAACATTCAGCAATGTCAAAATAATGAAATTTAACACAGATGATTTAGGATTACAGATATGACACTGTAAATACTTGGGGTAATGCTATGTGTTGTCTATTATCACCAAGGCAAAGTGACTGTCTACCACTGTTAGTAAAATAATTTCTTAGTGTATTTTAATAGCAGTCAGCAACTTTTTGTTACAAATATAGAACTACAAATTCAGTCTATAAACACAGAGTTATAGTTAAGATTTTCATTGGTAGTACTCAAATGTGATGAACGTAGAGCTCTGTATCAAAAAAGTTGAGCTCCAATCCTTGGATCTAAAATTCCTAAATTCTAGCTAAATTCGTAATTTATCAACAGACTCAACAGCAGTCAATTCAAGTATTAATCAATTTGATAGATTAGAGTGTATGTCATTAACATGTCTGCATCATTCTGATCCTATCTTTGGAAGGCTTAAAGGGGTTGTATCATTTCATTAAATGGTCTTCAGAATAAGGGGACAGTGAAAACAAGCAACTCTGCAATTAGATGTCATTAGCAAAGCTGTCTTGTATTCACAGGATCCCTTATCTTCTGTTTCTGTTTACACTGATATACAGTGCTGGTCGGATTCCTCCTCCTTGCATTTTACTAGCTGAGAGCTCATTTACATTCTGTTCAGCCCCTGGTCAGCTGTATTCAAGGAGCTTGCATTCCTGTCTTTCACTCAAAGTAAGGGACCGGCACATTTTCACTCTGCACAGCCAGAAGAAACAGAATAACATTGCAGGGCTTCTATAATCAGAAAACAACACAACTGTGTGTCGATCCCTGCCTCTCCTGTATAGAAGGGAGATCTGTGCCGATCATAGAAAGCTGAGATCAGTGCTTAGTCTAGATTGAATGCAGCCTGTGGTATGTATACAGCGCTTACAAATAAGACTAATAGGGAGAGACACAGTGACATGTGGACTCTGAGAGGAGTGGGGGGGGGAGTCTCGGGAGCCAGCATGAACAGTGAAGGGGAATGATGTCACCCAGCTGGGAGGGGAAGAAATGCCCCTGCATTTCTAGAGTTGAGAAGCTGAGAGCAGTATGAATCAGCCGAACTAAAGAAGCGATACATCCCCTATAATTAAAATATATTGTAGCGGTTTATAGTATTACATTAATTAGAGGAGACTAGACTGATTATTAAGCTTTGTAAATAGTAGAATATGATCATTTTTGTATTTTAGGTTTGTAAAATAGAATCTTACAATGATAATACTTTCTCTTTGCAGCAAGCATTTAATGCAGCAACAGTAGTTAATCACATGAAAAAAATGCACATGCATACTAGTCAGAGCAGCTCTGGATCTGATATAAAGAATGGATTACCTACTATCAAAGTGTCAAATGCCACAAGGCCATGTACTCCTAATACTATGAGTGAAGAGCAAGTAAAAACCCATGAAAACGGTGCATTGCATCCTACCAGAGAGGTGTCTGTAAACAGAAGTGGCACAGCCGATGTTGAAAATAACCCAGCTGTGAACAAAGCAACATCGAAGGAAGCCTGTCTCCCAAAAGATACCAGTCACGTGGATCTAAGCCATCAGTCGCAGCAAAGCAATACATCTCATAGGAATTCAGGTGGACAAAAAACATCAAATTGTCAACTGTCCCCTGAGGTAAGTCATGAGGGTCATAACCCTAAAAAATCAGTGAAGAATATAACACAGAGTTGTTCTACACAAACCAGCCCAGTGCATCCATTCTCTGGTGAAACAGTTCAAACCTGTGTCATGAAGGATGGACACTCACAAACAAAATCCAAGACTCAGGCCAGCCAAGCTTCCAAGGCTACCACTGCAAGCAAAACAACTAGTGCTGATACAAATACAAAGGAAGTCAAGCAAAGTAACCCAAAACCTAAAAACATTTCTCAATCACTTGATCTCCCCTCACCGCCTACTTTTAAGAGTGACACCCATCGCAGTTCATTACAGAAAACACCTTCAACCAATACATCATCAAAAAAGTCAGCATCACCAACAACTGTTACAGCTAATACCACTCAAAAGCCTCCACCGCAAGCAGGCCTAAATCCACCTTCTCAAAAGAATTCCATGCAAGAAGCCAGCTTCTCAAAGACACCAACTAAGAAGGTTAATGCTCAATCCTCTGTGCAGGAAAGTACATCAAGAAAGAATAGTACTCCAAAAAAGTTAAACTTGGACTATGATATATTGTGCATGGAGCTCCCTCAGTGCAAACCTTTGGACTTATCAAATGGGACGGTGAAGGGTGATAAAATTCCAGCTCCCACCAACCTGTTTGTAACAAGTGGAATGTCAGTGGAAACGTATGAGAAGGGAAAACCTATTTCATGTCCAGAAACTGGCCTGGTGAAGAAAAGTCACAAGAAACAGTAAGTCATACAAAACATAGCTTAAAGCAGACACAAGGCCAAGTGCCTGATAGAACAATGGTGCCCAGTACTGAATACAATCTTGTAGGCAGGATTATTACTACCACACGGCAAACCTAGAAAGATGCCAAGACCCAATAGCATTGGGTTCTTATTATCATCTGATCAAATTTTGTATACATTCAACAAACTGGGAAGATAAGTACTTTAGTGTGACTTTATTGCCAAATAGCCTGCATGTGCCTGGAGCTAGTTCTGTTTCTACCAAAATCTATTTCCAGAATCCCTAATTCCTCAAGGGCACTTAGTACACAATTTTGAGTTTATTTATTGGTCAAATAGAGGTTTCCAATACATGTTGTTTTAAGTCTGTTACAGAACTAAGCTTGTAGACATGGTTGATGGTCTGCAACATATATATTTATATATAAATATATATAAATATATATTTATTACCACTTCCCATGTCAATGGGTTGTGTCTCTACACACAATTACTCAGCATTGTGATTGGACAATGTCAAACAATGCAGGGAAACACACCCCAAATGGGTAACACCTAGTTGATATTTTGTAATAAAATAATATATATTATATATATATATTTTATATATTATATATATATATATATATATAAAACACAACTTATAAATATATATATACATACAATATACATATGTATATAATATATATATATATATATATATGTGTGTGTGTTTTTATATGTATATAGACATATACATACATATAGATATACAATTTATAAATATATATATACACACACACATATATACACACACACATATACACACACACATATATATAAATTACATATAGATAAAACAATTTATAAATATATATATACACACACACATAAACTATATATATATATAATATATTATAATATATATATTATTATATATATATATATATATATATATATATATATATTTTGTGTGTGTATATATATATTTATAAATTATATATCCATATGTATGTATAAATCTGTATATATATACGACTTACATATATATACGACATACATATGCACATAATATACAATTATATATATATATATATATATATACATATGTATATATGTGTGTGTATATATATATATTTCTAAGTTGTATGTGTATATGTATGAATGCGTGTTGTGGGATATTTGACAGTTGCAAATTGTAATATTTTTTTTATTAGATATCTATGTTGTGTATTTTTCTGTTAATCCTCCTAAATTTATCAACTAGGTGTTACCCATTTGGGGTGTGTCCCTGCATTGTCTGACATTGTCCAATCACAATGCTGAGTCATTGTGTGTAGAGACACAACCCATTGACATGGGAAATAGTAATGCCCAGTTGTCAATTTGTTCATAAATTTCTAGGATAAAATATGCTCTACCCTTGTTATTTAATGGGTAAACACAAGTATTTACTAAGCCAGAAAGGTCAGAAGCTGTTCCAGGTTCTCTTTCAAGAACACTATTTTGTTATCCAGAGGAATAAAAAAAGGGGTTTTGAACTTTGTTGTAAATAAGGTAGGGGATAAACATCTAGAAATACAACCACAAAATATAATAACAGCTATTAATACCAGCCTTCTATTGCAAGACTGAGAACTAAAGGTCAAAGTGTCTCTTTAATGTGCAGTAGCATCATCAATAGGTATTCTTACCACAAAGGCTTTTTGTAATAAAAGTCAATTAACATGCATTTGAAGAAATGTTTTCATGTTTAGGACAAAGTCATATTACCTTGACATGTGTGGTGAACATTTCTCAAAGCAGCATGATTCCTGTTTATTAATTCAAGTGATGGAAAGCACCATCCATCATCCCTAGCATGAGATGACTGCTAGCATAGAAAAGTATGTAGTACATACTTAGTATTACACACTAATATCATGAATTAATTAATTAATCTTCCTTTTCCATTAAACACCAACAAAATATACAGTTTTATACAAATATTCTATCGGTTATTCACTTTTTCTAGGTCATGTACATAAAGTATAGATTCAGTGTAAAAATTATTTTATAAATTGCTGGTAAGATTCCCAATGTTTTTTTTTTTCGTTTTGTTTTCTCGTTTGGTATATTCTACAGAGAACTGTTGTGCAATATGTCTTTATACACAGTAATTTGAATTTGTAATACACTGCCTGGCAAAAGGGTAAGAATGTTTTGAAGTTTTGACCATGCACTACAGCATGAGAACATGAGACTACCATCATTTTAAGGACAATCATCTTGGCTCTCAGATACATACATTTAGTTTGCAACCCTTTAGCATATGTTTAGTTATGCAGATTGTTGTCATGTAACTGCATTGTTACTGTTATGTTCCTAAAAATCTGAAGTTCAAGTTTTATTATTTTGTTAGTATTTTGTAAATCCACCTTTGGCTTTTAACACTACCTGAATCCTTCTGGACTCTGGATCAGATTCAAGTATGTCTCGATTGAAATCTGATTCCAGGTCTCTTCTGTATGTTCCTAATGTTGGTGAATACTGGTCGAATATAGCTTTTTCTTCAACTCTATCCACACAAGGTCTGGGGACTATGGGGCCCAATCTAGCAACTTTACTTCATTTTCATTGAATCATTTCTTCGTCAGTCTTAATATATGCTTCGGGTTGTTGTCCTGCTGGAACACTATGTTGTCTTTTTATTAACCCATAGTACTCGAGAATATGAAGTAACTCATCTTGTAGGACACTCACATATAGCTCAGCATTGAGGTCACCATCAATCCTGGTCAAGTATCCAATACCTTTGTCTGTGAAACAACCCAATATCATCAGGCTTCCTTCACCAAACTTTACAGTTCCCTCAAGTTCTCAATCCATTAGCCCGCTTTTCTCTTTATTTTTCCACACCAATTTGTACTCATCAGAGCCCAGTCTATTTATGATCATTTCATCGCTTCAAATTACACATTTTCAAACTTCTACTGTCCACTTTTCATCCTTTTTTGTAATCTCAAGCCGACGTTTCTTATGATGATATTGAAGTCGAGGTGTCTTCACCTTTTTTTGGGCTACCATTCTAGACTTGTGTAATGTGCATTGCATGGTGCTTGTATGGACATGTGTGATCTCACTATTACGAAGCATACGAGCCACCTTCACTGCTGAGAACTGATAGACTTTGTTATGAGTCAACTTGTTGACTCTGATATTTTGCCTGGATGTCCACCTCTTGACTTTGGATTGAATGAACAGACTTCATTTCATATTGTTCCATTTGTCATGGCACTCATGTAATGCAGTTTGGCAATTTTCTTGGCCAAGAGGCCCCTTTCGATGAGCTGGATGATGCGGTTTCTCTTTTCCTGGGAAATCTTCTTCATGGCTGCTCCTTGATTTGAACCAGTGACCTTTCGCTTGGGATTCAACCTGCTAACATACTGAGCTATTAGGGAAAGTGAGAACAAGTTGTAATTTGTAGTAGAAAGAAGAAGAAAAAGATTGTTCCACCTACCAAGAGCAAGACAGTAACAATGCAGTTACATGATGAGAATCTGCAAAACTAAGCATATGCTAAATAGTTGCAGGTTAAATTTATGTATGAGATAGCCAAGATGATCATCTGTAATGGTAGTCTCACGTTCAAAGCTGTAGTGGATGGTGAGATATGGAGCCTGAAAGTCAAAAGTTCAAAACATTGTTACCCTTTTGCCACTATATGTGTTGTCTGGTAGGGAGTAGTCCGGACTGCATCTAGAGACCACTCTTAGACTTAGTTCACATATGCATTGGAGGTTCATCATATGTTCCATAAGGAATGACAGAAAAATAGCACGTCAAGTTGCGCTATTTTTTCTGTCAAAACAAAGGAACCACAGCAAAAACCATGGCACCATTGCTTTGGCATGTCAAATGGATTATTTTGTGTTTGTTCTCACCTCTGCAATGGAGGTTCCAAACCTCTGCCCACATTTGTGGGGGGGGGTGAAGAACAGGGTGTTTAAGTTTCAGCAGTATAGCTCAAGATCAAAGTTATACCCACAGACTGCTAATACTAGGAAATCTAAATCGAGATGCTCTGTCTGCTTGGTCTTGTTTCAGTCATTCTCATGCTCCTAATTGCTGTTTGTGGGGGGAAGTCTCTGAAGAGAGTTATTTTAAGAAAAAGGCGCATTGGTTTTATATGCCCAGATGACATCAAATTGTTTCATCCTCTGCATATTATAGCAGAAGGCTCCAGGACACAATGAAATACAATTGTTACTGTTATATAAGGAATCATTAACAAAAGTTATCTCCAAATATTTATGAAAAAAATTGCTATTTCCTCTACTTTGTACAACATTTTTTTTTATGTTGTACACTGTATTAACATATTTTGATTGTCCTTGCAGGCCTTTCATGAATGGTGTTACAGGACCGATGAAAACCACAAACTATACACATTGCGGAAGTGGACAAACGGGGGTCTGCTCGGTTATGTGACCAATATAATGATGCATGGACTTGACTGCATTTCATTGTAAGTATTTATGACAGGCAAGGTCAATAGTAATCAGAATTGTGTGGAATCATGTACAATAATGGACTTCTGGACCACTTTAGTATAACGGAAAAGATTTGGACAGTTAAGAGTGCTTACAAATAACAATAAGCCATAACAATAAGACCCAGGGTCTCATGGATGAAAACTGTCTATGTCTTTCATTTTTTAAGAGCACTATATGAAACAAAAGGGGCGCTCTGATTTGTTGCTATGGGCAACAAGGACAGTTTTACACCAGTTTTTATACATGTTCCCTCTAGTGTTTTGACCCATCAAGGTATGAACTCCACTAAACCTGAAAACTGTGAGGTGAGGCCTCCATGGATCATACTAGTTTTTGAAGAACATTTCACAGGTGTTCTGATGAATTTGAAGGCCAAGTCAATATCTCCAACTCTTTTTCATGTTTATTTCATTAATTTTACATACATAATTCTGCTGAAGAAGATTAATGCATCTTATAGCCAGGAATAACCTTTTTTTTAACAATTTAATATTGTAATTTTTCTATAGAATCAGACCTGACAGTCTAGACTTTACTCCATACTCACACCAGTGGACTCTGTTACCAGTTCACCAGTTATCCTTTCTTCGACACTAACCACTGCATATAAAAAAAAAAACAAAAAAAAAAAAAAAAAAAAAAAAAAAAAAAAAACCCCCCCCCCCCCCAAAAAAAAAAAAAAAAAAAAAATAAAAAAAAAAAAAAAATGAAACAATACAAGATTTTTGCAGATGCTCTGATATTACAACACATCAACTTCTCGAACATTTTATTATTATTTTTATTTAAAATATTGCTGATTTATACCACCCCTTGACAGTTATCATGAGAGAATCAGTGTTATTCGATTTACTCTGAAATGCTGTAGCTGCTTTGTATAATTACAAGCAATTTTAAAAATTTTACAAATTTGACAGGTCTAGAGGATTTTCAATCCAAGGTTGTACATTCGAAAATTAGAAGTTGCAGTGATGCATAAATATTTTTACATTCTGCTTTATTTATTGGGAGAGATGTTATAGCTCTTGGAGGTTGTCAGTTTTCAATTGAATGGGTTGTGAACCTGGAACAAATCCCTCTGTTATATACTATAGGGTCAGCTTACAGTAAGCTATAATCATAGAATGTCTCAATGTTTCTTAGTAACTGATGGGTGAAAGTTTAAGTTTGTTGTTGATAAAACAAATTGAAATAATGAAACAGGCATGAGATAAGAGCCACTAATATAAAAACACAAGTTGCCACAAATGTATAGCAAAATGTACGTATATATATATAATATATATATATATATATATATATATATATATATATATATATATGTATATATATATACATATAAATATATATAATATCTATATTATAGAGAGAGAGAGGCAGAGAGAGAGAGAGAGAGAGAGAGAGGAAGAGTGGAGAGAGAGGAGAGTGAGAGAGAGAGAGAATGGTGGCAGTATCAAGTTGATTACGTTCTAGAAACTTTGTCATTTTTGTATACAATTTGTTACGCAACTTGTGGTCTTAAATTAGTGGCTAATTAATGTAATTTATATTATATATATATATATATATATTAGTAATATATATTTACTATATATATTTAGTATTATATATATATTTTTATATATATTTATGTATATATATAGATATATATATATCCACATTTATATTAATAAATAAAAATAGATAATAAATAAAAATATATATATATAGTGTTTAGTGTTTTAAGATTTTGGATGTTGACAGAAGAATCTTAAATGGTTATACAATCATGATAATCGTAGATTCGAAGATTATATATAATGGAAGATCAAATATAATAATAATCTTTCTTTTTTCCACAGAAGGGCTACACAGTAAATTGTGTACTAAAGCCAAACATTGATCACGCTTCAGAGGGAAGCATTGGAAGCTTCCTTTCATTTCCTCTTTGAGAACATCGCCTGGATAACAAAGGCATTTTTCGAGGGACACAGCAGTGGTTTTTGTGAAGCAGGGGCCGATCACTTATCAAGGAGATATCACCTCTGCAGTAGGGCAATGGCTAGGCTTGAAAGCCATCTACAGGCAATCATAGTCATTACATGGAGGACTGCATCTATGTGTACAATCAAGACTCTTCCTTGTGCAACATATGTACAGCTGTAAATTTTACTGGCAACAATGCCTTGTATACTATCTGTTTGCAGGTGTAGCTTTGTATCAATTTTGTTACTTGTTAGTGTTCTGGATTTGGTGAGCTACAGTGACCATCATGAGCCTTCTACTGCTTCACATTGTAGATTTATGTTACACTTGCACTGTTGGTAGGCCAAAAACTTTCACAATAGAATGTGACATAAGTAGGTGCTCTCTAAAAGTGCTACAGGGGCGTTGCTAGGGTCCTAAAACATCCGGGGCTCGGGCCCTTTGTGTTTTTCTGGGTAGGGCTGGGTTCACAAGCATTTTTCGCGCCTCATTGTGATGCGGATGTTTTTTACAGAGAAAAACCTTCTGTTCTGTCAATTATTTTCTGCTCTTTCCCACACAGATCCCGTCCATCTCCTCAGCATAGTCTCTGTACAGTAAAAATCACCCATGACAAATTTATTTTTTCAGAACTTCACCTTATATGGACAATACCCCTTAAACAGTCACCCGCAAAAACATACACCGATAAATGGAGCAAATCTACCAGACTATGTGATTGTTACTAAACCCTTCTCAAAACCAAGACCCCAAACTTTACTACTTACGCTTAAATAATCCTGCCAGACCCTGACTGAACGCAACCCCCACATGTGAACTATCCAATGCACACTGGCCCTAGTGACATATATTACGCCATAAGGACCAGTAGTGGTAGATACTAGTTGTAGGTAGGATCTGCAGATTATAAGTGATTACCTGGCAGTACATTTTAGTGATGCTCACCGGAGACGTTTTCTGATCAGCGTCGTTCACTTTCCCTTTTCTTTCCCATCGGTCACACCTTCATGCTGTTTGCTCCCGGCCAATACTCGTTCATGAGGATTTGGACACAAATATCTTAGAATCCCACATTTCCACCAACCTCCTTAATTAATTTAGGTATAGCAGTCCCTCAGTTAGGTATATAGGGGCACTGAAGCAGTATAGGGGGCCACAGGTCATATATATGGGGGCCACAGGCAGGTATATTGGGCCACAGGCAGGTATAAGGGGCCACAGGCAGGTAAATGGGGCCAAAGGCAGTATTATGGGGTGGGCACAGGCAGTATTGGGGACACAGGCTAGGGTACATAGGGGCTCTGAGGCAAGTTATATGGAGCCACAGGCAGTATATGGGGGCAACTGAGGCAGTATATAGGGGCACAAGAAGGTACTTATGGGGCACTGAGGCAGAATATAGGGTCACTGAGGCAGTTATGAGGTACTGAGGAAGTATATGGGGGCCACAGGCAGGGGGACATGGGGGCCACAGGCAGAGGATATGGGGCCACGTGGCAGTATATGGGGGCCACAGGCAGGATTCATAGGGGCACAGGCGGGTATGGAGGCCACAGGCAGTTTATGGGGGCCACAGGCAGGGATATGGGGCCACAGGCAGGCATATAGGGGCACAGGCAGTATTATGGGGCCACAGGCAGGATATGGGGGCCTCAGGCAGGCGTATGGGGGGCCACAGGGCAGGCATTTTAGGGGCACAGGCGTTATAGGGGCACTGAAAAAGGTAAAACGCGTTAAAAATAAACAACATTCATTACTCACCTTACACTCCTCCACGGCGAGGCGCTCCTCTGGGCAGCTCCTCGGGCGCACGGCCTATGACGCGCTGTGCGCCCGAGGAGAGGCAGCGTCGCGATGACATCACATCATCGCGACGCTGCCGGCTGAGGTGCACGGGGCCGCGGCGGGTCCTCAGCGCTGTGAGGACCCGGCGGCCCCGCTGTGTCGGACCTGCGGGTCCGACACTGTCTGCGGGGCAGGGAGCGCTCACTCTCTGCTCCGCAGAAGCCCTCAGCTGAGTGTGCGTCCAGCGGACGCACATGCAGCTAAAGGGCCAGTCAGTGCTCCAGGCCCAGCGCAGAGGCCTGGAGCCCGGGAGACTCGGGGCACAGGGTGTTTTATTCGGGGCCCGAGCCCCGAATAAAACAGCCTAGCGACGCCCCTGAAGTGCTATCACCTATTGCACTTGACGATTTCTATCTGCTTGTACTTATAACACACGTCATTCGTTTTAAGCATGACTGTCAAGAGCAAAAATTACAATAAGGTTTCTCCCTTTCAAAGTCTTCATGAAAACATAACAGTCAATTAATCAACATACAAGTATGAGTGGATGTAAATGGGTAGCATATTATGTTATTTTAGTTTTACAATAGGAAGATTTGTTAAAAGTCAGTAACTAACAATGTACTGTACTAGCAAACTATACCAGCAAATATATTATTTGTAATGCAACACAAGACACAACACCTCCACTATATAGACTTGTGATTTTTACTGTACCAGTATGTATATATAAATGTTATGAATATTGAGTATTTATTATTTGGCATAACTTTGTGCTAAAAGCAAAGCCACTTTATTATAGTACATTTGTTCAGGCTTGGAATTCTGAAGACCATGATACAAAAGTTTGCTGGATATTTTAGATGCAAATGAACTCTGCAGCTACTGTAAAAGCCTATTTATAGCTTTTTTGCAGCAATTTTATTAAACGTTGACAAATATGCCTTTGTAAATACAGTATAAATGCAGTAAAATGGTTCTGCTTCTGTAATTCAGAAATAAATATGACTTTTTATGTGGAAATCCTTGGCTGTGTTTAATTTATTGGCCATTGTATCTGTTACAGCAGGTCTATTTGTTGTGAAGTCTGGCTTGAAGGCTCACATAAAAATGAGCTAATCCCTAAAAATTCTTACATACATTAATTTTTCACGAGGATGATTAACTGAGTATTTCATACATGACATATTAATTCCTGCACTGAGACATAATGCATCAAAACTGGTCCAATGCAGATGCAAGGATAAGTCTAACCGTTGGGATTCAATGGAGAAAATGTAATATTATTTGTAGGGAAACTGGGTATTTGTAACACATCAATTCTCTAAGGTTTAATGTTCTGCTACAAGGATGCAGAACAGCGAGGAAATCCTAAGAAAAACTTTACTTTGCTCATGAAACTACTGGGTGTTTAAAGTCTTCATAGCACTATTTCTTCACTATGCTGTTTCACTGAGTCACAGGCAGCTTTATACTCATGCTGCCTTTTTCAGACCTATAGCAGTGATTAGCATATTTAGCTTCCCTAGAACTAGCTGTGAAATTACAAAGACGTAAGTGCATGAGATTTAATCTTTAATAAACAAAGCTACAAGTGCTATGAGGAGTAAACAAAAGCAAATCTTGTTAGAGATTATAAGTCTTCCTTAGAGTGATCTCCATCCATGATGATCTCACTTTCTGCTCTCTGTCTAATTAGGAAGCGAGATATGGACAACCAGTGAAAGTCTTAACTTACATGTCCCTACATGTTGAAAGCTTATTTTTGTAGTGAGAAAACCACTTTAAGTAAGCAAATGCTTACTAATAATAAATAAAAATAATTAAAACAATTAAAAAAAACTGTATATATAGTATATTGTCTATTTGTGTATATGTTTACCATGGGTAACACAACAAAGCACATTTAGTGCATGGATGCTTCAAGGTGGGAAAGTATGGATAGGCTTGCAGCTGTGAAGAAGGGAGGGGCTGCATGTCCAAATAAAACAAATCTGTCATGTTGGGGAGCTCTGCTCTGAATTGAGTTCAGAGTTGAGTTCAGTGTTAGAAGAGTAGTTTGTTCCAGCATTTAGGATCATCCCTCTCACTAGCCAGCAGTGAGAAGAACAGGCTACAGGCACTCCATCTGCATGGTAGCTTACAAAAAAATGAGAGGAGAGAAGGAGGAAGTACCAGGGGAAAGGTAGGCAGGAGAGCGCAGCAGGAGTGAAGATATGTAAGACAGCCTGGAAAATTGTCCTGGGGAAGTGGAAGAGTAAATTGATTACAAAAAGGCCTGAGCAGACATCCCACAGAGCATACTAAGGACAACAATCGTCCATGAGCAGAATTGCTGCCATACAAGTACAGAGCTACAGGAGAGAAAGAGGGAGAGGAGTAAAGAGCCTGAAGAGTTATCTTGAGGATTACTGAAGAGGCAATTGCAGAGAAAGAGAAGTAGGAAATACCATTGAGAAACTGCCTGCCTGTCAACAGTGTTGTAACCTGCAAAGAAACCTGTAAGTAAAGCCTGCAGATCCTAAGCTGAGAGTCTGTGGTTCTTTCTGCGCCAGTGCACTACACTTCCCAGCAATCCCGACCTTTACGCACACCCTCTACCCAGGTACATCTAACTGCCTGACACCTGAGGTCTGCATCGCCATCTACCTTCTTCTGCACACATTGCAAGGTAGACCATATTGCATGAGGTTTGGCAAAGGTGACAAGACCAGAGAGCTTAATAGGACTTGTGGGAAGGGTGTAACCATGTTTTTTCCTGTTTTGCCTTGAAAAAATAAATCTTTTACCAGGGTATTTGTAGCTCGTGCTGCCTTAGGCACTATTCCTGAATATACCTACCCTATTAAAAGCCTATTTACAGTCGCCAAAAGTAATGAACATTTATTTGATGGTTTCTGAGCAATCATAATGGTCATTGTTCAGTGCTAAAAGGTTTGTCCTATCTCTTAAATTTAGTTCTAAGGCTGGACCATAACAAGCTTTGAGCTTGGCTTAGAGAATGCGGAGATGGCTGCTCTAGCATAGGTCTCATGCATGTTTATGGATTTTCAAAATTCACTAAAGCACACTTGCGCAGCCATTTTCAGAATTTTCATGTCAATGAATGCGGGAGAACTGCATTCTTTTAGGGTCAATATGAGTTAGCTTCAGAACTAATCTTGCAAAATGGGACAACCCCTTAAATGAAAGGGCAGATCAAATACAAATCTACCATTTATCATCAATTGTGACAATATAAAAAATAAATAAAAAATCAGTGAAACAATTCATAAGGCGAAAATCCCTCTTTGTTAGGGCCTAGTGTTTAGTGTTGAGTTCTACTGAGGAGTACATGGCACACTATGCTGTACCAGAATCTGTACATGACTGGGACAAGATATTCTGGTGCCCTAGGCAAATGATGCACACAGCCTCCCTCCCCCTCCCCCCAATGAAAAATTCAGCCCACTCCATGCCTCCTTGCACCAATCTTGTGGACTGGGATGAAGTGGCGCCCTAGGCGGTTGCTTACCTTTCCCTACCTGTTGTCCTGGCCCTGAATCTGTATATGTAGATTAGCTTCAGTCCCGAATTATAATAAATACAGTGACTAACTATTACCACTGTGCCATAACTAGATAACAATACCATACTGTGATATAATAATACAACTATGCTGTTACTGAATAATACCTTCATGTCCCCCCCTCCCACCCCAATATGGCACACACCTGCCATTGGAAAAGAGAGATCCGCAACAGGATACCACGAACCCAGATGGGAATATCTGTTCAACCCTTTAATGGCACAGGTATTTTTGTTTACTTGACATTAAATTTTTCCTCACAGTCATATTTATTTTTTATTTTTTTGCAGGACAAGATGTACTTTTTCATTGGTACATTGACTGTACTATGTAACATAGTGGAACACGAAAAAAATTGCAATTGCAACATTTTTGTGAGGGTTTCGTTTTTATAGAAATCATGGTTTGGTGTAAATGTCATGCTATCTGTATTCTGAATGTCAGTACTAGTCCGCTCATTTTTGCAGGCTGAAGTATAGTGGTTCCATACATGTGAGTTTTTGATTATTTCTATTCCAATTTTTTTGAGGTGCAAAATGACCAAAAAAATGCAATTACAGTGTTGTTGTGTTTTCTACAGTGTTCATTGTACAGAATAAATAATGTTATATTTTAATAGATTGAAGTTTTACATATGAGTTGGCAGCAGCACCACATTTACAGTGCTGATGGTGTTCTGCACAGAGGGGCAAGGCGCAGTAGTTTATTCATCCACAGGGCTTTGCTGTCATTGTGCCAGTGACTGGTGGAGCAGCCTCATCTACCTTCTGTTCCACTAATCACAGTCAATCCACCAATTACAAGCACACTGAAAACAACACCCTCAGGATGATTTTTATACATATTTTTTAAATATATCCAAAACATTTCTATGTTGCTGTTGCCGCCCTCCGCAAAGTTCCACTCTAGGCACTGAACCATCAGTGCCTAGAAGCAAATAAGGCCCTGTCTTTAACATCAATCCATGGAAGATACTCCTATTAATTGACCAGAAAAAGGCCAAACCCTAAATTAATAATTTATTTTTATTAAATTAAAATAGACTAGAAAAACCGCAATGTGATGAACCATCTCTTTATTTTTTCTATGAAAGGTATATGTAGTTTGTAATATAAATAAATACATACAAGAATATCAATGGTATAATGTTAAAAAAGTCTGTGAAACAATATAGCTAGACAACATTTAAACAAAAGCATCAGTGTATTGGACAGTCAACTTTACATAAGAATACAAAGAAAGTATGAAAATGTCTGGTTTTGCAAAATATGAGACAGTTTTTTTTTGTGTGTTGTTGTTGGTTATGTCAGATCTGATTAACTTTTCATTCTTACTATATTTTAGCTATTGGGCTTTAATAGAACACTAAATAAATAAAATACAAACATCCTTCTCTCTTTTGATTGTAGTGAGAAACATATGAATACATATATGTCCTTGGTGGTCTGCCTCATAAATCTGTCTATCACTTACGCTGACAAAACACATAGGATAAATTCACATGACTGCCATTTTCCTAAACTCCCCAAAAATATGTTTGTTCAATCAGCTGGAAGGAGAAACTTCCATGGACATATTCACATGGTATGGTCAAACTATGCTTTTATGTAGCACTTTTCACAAAACCATAGCAAATTTATTGGACCACATTTAGTATGGCAATTACACCAAACTGCTGGTTTACATGCTTCTCATAACATTTATAATATGTTTTAGACATATTAAGACACTTGTGGGACGTGTCTGCCAATGGGGGCATGGCTTTAAGGAAAGGGACATGACAAGCAACACAGTGCACCAAAATTGTTAGTAAAAACTAAGCCAACTAATTAGTGATATTAAATTAGACAAAGGTGTCTAAACATGTGCCAGACTTACCATACAGCATACAGCCAATGTGATAAGTCTAGTGCATTTTTAGACTGCCTGGTCTAAAGTTGCTCTTAATATTAGTACTTGTAAATGTGTCCTATTGTATTTTTGTGTAAAATTACTCTTTCTTGTAAAAAAACCTAAAAAACTTCTTGAAAAAAAAAGGACTTTTAAAATCTGAAAATCTAAACGCAAAGGGTTTTTGCGTAAGAGAGGTCATACCAAAAATAAGACAAAGGATAAAATACTTTTCCCACTCTAGATATATGATATAAATATTTCCCCTCAAAAAAAATGGCCAAGTCAATATTTTGGACTTATTTCTCTAATTTTGTTATCATTATATACTTTTAGGACCTCTCTGATGCAGTCATGATGATCGTACTATGTATTTTGAACAAAAAATTTAGCAGCTACAGTATAATTTCAGCAGTAAAAATCATACTTTTTTATGTCTACAAAGTTGGTAAAAATGATGTCAAGAGGAAGGATCATTGCAATAAATCTTAACCTCATGACTTGTCAATTAAGACCGACAAATCATTTCATTTGTCATTTAAAGTCCTAAAATGTTGCAAGTCTTTAAAATGAGGAAGAAGTCTGGCATGAAGGCTTACTATGATGACCATGACGTTGTGTATTGGTGTTCTAATGGGATATAATTTTATCCTATTATAAACTGGTAAACATGACATACTAAAGTAAATGAAACAAATATGCAATTTTTAGTTCTGGGCAAAAAGCAAAATTTGCCCCACAAAACTTAAAATTTTAACAGTCTAACATGAAATTATTTTTCCTTGTGCACTGTGGGTCAGATAGAGAGTGTTAGGCTGACTTTAAAAGTGCCCCCAACTCCGAAGGATTGAATAAAGAGCCCATACCAGTCTATGATAATGAAACAAGTAGGGGGACATGTATAAAAACAGTCTAGGTCTATGACCTTCTTTGTTGCCCCAAAAACCAACCAAGCCCGCTTTAATTTTTTTTGAAAAGAAAGGGACTCTGATTGGTTGCTATGGCAAACCCAAAATAATTTAGGGTATGTTCCGTGCGTATTTTGGGGGATAATTGCGCTGCATACGTCCCCCCCTCATTGAGACATGAAAACCCGATGAAAAATGGTGTCAGTGGAGTGCTTTTAAAGTATCCCCCGGGCCCCCTCTTCTGAAAACATATCGTAAAAAAAAGCCGCAAAAACACCGTGTTGAAAAGACCTTAACCCTAGCGTTTTAAACAAGAGGGTTTTAGTTATGCGTAAAGTGGGGGAACTGATATTTTAAAAATTTTTTAGTATGACTGCTTTTGGGAACACATTTACCAATTTGTCACAGTGCATACGTACATACAGTATTTTTATGCAGGTTTTGAAGCTGGGAATGGATCATAAAGGGAGCAAAAGTAAATTAGAAATATTTTACTTTTTCCTTTTTTTTCTTAATTTTTTCTGGTTTTGATTCCAAAAGCCACATAAAAACTACATCAAAACAGCACCCTCAAAGGGTGTTCAAATCAAGCATAGAATCTTGACTTAAAAGCTTGAAATATTGACCATTTGGATAAAAGCAGTGACATGAAAGATTTTCAAGTAAAGTACAGATACAGAAAAATGGAAATGTCCCTCTGTTTTTAATCCCTGCAGGTTGCGTAAAAGACAGCTCTAGCACGGATGTCATCTCTGATGCTCCTGACCTCATCTTCCAAGCCCTGCAGCTCTGAAATTTTGCTCATAACAGACTGTTGCCCCTGCCGAAGCTCACCTTCAATTTCTGTAAAAAAAAAAAAAGAATTAACCTTAGATACTGGCAGAGACATTTTGAAGGTGAACCCACAGCATCATGAATTACCTGCCTTAATGTAACCGAGCATGTCAAAACCTCATCGCCTCAATTTTATTTGACCAAATTTCCTCCTCATCCTACATCAATCAGAATTTTTTATACACAGCTATAATACTAACAAATAATAGAAATAGTCAAACTATGGTTAACCTACTGGCCAAAACTTATCCTTTCTAATCTTAGACCTAGTGTGTAAACTGAACAATGGCAACAAATCTCTACAGAATAAAAAATCAAATACATTGAAGCTACATAAGTGAATAAATATGAGTTACAGGTATAAAATATGATAGTAATACACAGTCTAAGGTGTATGCCGTAGATTCTGTTCATACTGTGGCTCTTATTTTTGAAGGCACTGTAAAGGATGTGATGAACCATTATGATCTACTATGATTTATATATTGCTGTTTTTATTTAGCAATGGAGAATTGATGGAAAATAAGAGAAGCATATATAGAAACTAAGGTCTGTTCAGGTTGGAGACTAAAGTTCTCCATTAGTATTAGATATTTCAACTATTTTGTGTTATTTCAGGATAGTCTGTTTATTAGCTTATCTTTGCATGTAAATATATTACAAGTCTCTGCCACTAGGTGGAATTCAACAGGGTACCTGCTACAAACGTGCCACCGAATGTCTGGGTTCGGTGGGGGAAGGAGACTTGCTGGTGTCAGTAACAATAGGTTACTGACAGAGTTAGCTCGAATGGCTGCCTTGTAGCCAGATATGGGTCTCCTTTCCCAGGACGGTCGTAGTGTTGGGTGGGAGGCCATCCCCATGTTCCAGGCCAGGTTTTGGGCCAGTCTCTGTAGGGCTATAAGAGGCCTCCTACTACAGGTGATCGGGGGGCATGGTCTGCCACCTGAGAGTGGAGCAACAGAGGAGCTGGAGGAGAGCTCTGGCCCCCAGAGGCTATAGGGAAGCCTGTACAGTGAGGACACTGACTTTGAGGTGCTGTGCGATAGGCGATACACAGTGGCCAGATGGCCAAGGATTTATTTTTATGTTTTGTTTTTTTGTGAACGGTGCCTCAATAAAAATGGCTGAGGCCAGTCTGAAATAACCCTGTGTCAGAAGATCTTTTAGCCAATACTGTTCTACCAAGGACGGCGATCCTAAAGCCGAACGGGAATCCCCAGGAAGGGCCAGGATGGCGTCCCAGAGCTAAGCAGCAGCTTACTATATATATATATATATATATATATATATATATATATATATCTCAAATGTACATGGATAAATAAATGTTGTTTAAATATATATATATATATATATATATATATATATATATATATATATATATTATATAAAATATATATATTATAATATGGCGGCGGAGCGATATTTAGGCAGTCGCAGGGTTCTGCCACTAGGTGGTGTGCATGCCACCGAAGTCCTAGCTTCGGTGGGGAAAGGCAGCCATTTAGTGTCAGTAACCCTAGGTTACTGACACAGGTAGCTAGTATGGCTGCTATGCGGCTAGTGATGGGTTGCCTTTCCCGGGACAGTCATAGCGTTGGGTGGGAGGCCGTCCCCACGTTCCAGGCCAGGTTTTGGGCCAGTCCCTGGATGGCTATAAAAGCCCTTAGCCTGCAGGTGTTAAGGGGGCGTGGCCTGCTACCTGGAGGTTGGAGCAGCAGAGTGGGAGGGAAGCTCTTGCCCCAGAGGCTTGAGAGAAGCCAGGAACCAGTGGAGACTGGTAAAAGTGTTTGGTGGTAGTCTGGATGCTAGGTCCAGACAACTGATAGTCAGGGTCTGTCACAGTGTGTAGTCAGTGGCCTGACGGCCAAAGGATTTTGTCTATGTTTTGGATTATTGTATGTTCTTATGCCTCAATAAAGCTGGCTGAGGCCAAGTTTAAACTGGAATCCTGCAGCCGGAGTGCCATCCGTTTAACCAAAGCGGCGATCCGTGATATATATATATATATGTGAGATAGATAGATATGTGTCTGTTTGTCCATATATATGTGTGTGATAAAATATCTGAAATGTATGTATATATTATATATATATTATTATACTATATATATATATATAATATATATTAATAATATATTTTTAATATATATGTATGTATATAGATAGATAGATAGATAGATAGATAGATGGATAGATAGATAGATATTGACACACACACATTTTTTTTACTATTATGATGTTTTTAATTGTGATGGTGTGTTTTCTGTAAAGGAACCCTGAAAAAACCTGACAAACCCCATGAATAGGATCCATCAGGATTGATTGGTATCTGTTTGAAGCCAGAACCATCATAGCTGTGGTACATGTGTTAAGAACAAAATCTATTCTGTCAGTACGTTCAAAGCCTTAATGCATGGTGGACTGTTTCTTTAATAACTTATAAATGCCACAGTTTGGAGTTGTCTGTATCCCAGACCGGGTGGCTTTAGAATGAATAGAAGGCCTATGGCTATGTTAGAAGGAACATATTGCTAAGACTCTCGACGCTTGTACAAAATGTGTGGGAAGCTTTCAAAGGAATTTAAGAACAGAAAGACGTCAAACCGTGCCATTCAGTTTGTTTCTTCTGTACTAAGCAGCTATTAACTGTTTTCTTGCTGACAGATTGTAGACCTACAGTACATAAACTATTAATAGAACCTGTTACAGCGTAGGATGCACATTTTGTCTTGCAGGCACGGGGGCATACACGTTGCTCTTACCATTCATCCTTCTCAGCATCCCTTCTGATTCTTTGAAAAGCTCATCAGCCTCCATCTTGATATTTGTGACTTTCTGTCCCTGGACACCAAGACTGGATGCTTGACCTAAGCGGTTCTTTAACAACGCATATTTTTCTTTTACGGCATCTAGACCCTATACAATAGATAATATAGATATTGGATTATAGATATTACACAGAATTAACATAAGAGATTCCTGTCACTGCTTAATAGGGGACTGAGATACCTACCTATTGGGGGACCTATACGTTTACCTACCTAATGGGGCGCTATACACCTACCTAATTGAGGACTGCCTACCTAGTTTGGGGGTGTACCTTCTGCACTTTTACTGATTGGGGCACAAGGGGGTAATTATTACTATTTGGGGTGCTATAGATGGGAAGTTTGTATAGAGATATGAATTGGTAGAGAAGTGCCGATACATTGAGGAGTCTAAGATATTTGTTTTGTAAATTCTATAGTGAAGAGTTGTAGCCGGGAGAAGACGTCATGGTGGTCTGGGACAGATGGAGAAGAAGAAAGAGAACAACTCTTCAGAGACGTCTCCTGTAAGTGCCTGGATGTAACTGTACTGTAGTCATTTATATGTCTGCAGAGCCTGTGTACAACTGGTATCTAGAACTGTATGGTCACTGTGTGTTGGTAATATAGGTTGTAGTATAATGGTTTGTATTCAGTAATGGTATTGTGTATTATTCAGTCACTATGTGGTGGTGATATATAGTCATGGTGTTGTGGTATTATTCAGTTACTATGCGGTGGTGATATGTGGTCATGGTGTTGTGGTATTATTCAGCCACTTTGTGGTGGTGATACGTGGTGGTATTATTCAGTCACTACATGGTGGTGATATGTAGTCATGGTGTGGTGGTATTATTCGGTTACTATGTGCTGGTGATATGTGGTCTTAGTAGGACATTGGTACTATTAGCCTTGGGACTCTGGTTTTGTGTAGCAGTGATATTTGGTAGCTGTATGACTATTATTTTGTCGTTTTATACGTATCACATTGTATTAAAGTCTTTTGTATATTTTGGCTTTGACTGATGTTGATGCACTGTGTTGAATTGTGGCACATTATGTTCCGGGGGAGAGGGGAGGAAGAGCGAAATTTCTTCCCCTCGACCTGAGTGCAATTTAGCCTAAGAACGGACGTGGGTTCAGGTATATAATATAAGACAAATAAAATAAAACTAACACACTGATATGGAAAGAACTCTGCCTGCAAGAGCTTACAAAAGAGAAGGGGGGGGGGGGGGGATAGAAAGTGAGGGACAGAGAGGTGTGTATTATGGTGTAATGGCTGAAGGATTATTGTAGGCAATCCTGAAGAGATGGGTTTTCAGGTTGCATTTGAAACTAGTAGAGGTGGTAAAGAGTCTGATGTGTTGAGGTACTGAGTTCCAGAGTACGGAGAATGCAGGGGGGAAGTCTTGTAGACGGTTGTGTGACTTCCTTCATAAGTTATTTGCTGCCAACGTCAAAAGTAGGTAGTTGACATAATAATGTGACTGGACTGTGTAGACCAGACAGGCAGAAACTGTACCAAATATATTAGAGTGGCTATGGGCCAGGGGTAGAGATGCTTTGTCTTATGGTTTATGGCATCCCTGACAATAGCACATGCTTTACGATGACACATGTTGAAAGAAATATTTCACACTTTTCCTTACACCAGTATGTTGCCCCAAAGTAACAACCCTTGGATAATTAATCTGAAGCGTTTTATAAATTCACTGAGCCATGTCCTTTTTTCTAGACACTTTTTAAAACGTGTCTAAATGAGGTAATGATTCTGTCGATAAGACCAGGGCAGGGATGCTGTTGTGCAGATGGTGGTACAATGAGGCCTTTTGCCGGGTGATGATGGAGTAGGAGGGATGAGATGTGTTCAGGAAATGATTTTCAGAGACACAGCATGAGGTCTTTGCAGATGTGTTCACAGCACTTCAACTTCAGTTCTACAGTCACTATTCTTCTACTAAAGCGCAGTTTCAGTCTTCTCTATTCTCTTTTCAGAATGGCCTAACCAAACCCTTAATGCAAGCTAGCTCTCCCTGGCCAGCTGCTGTAATACAGGCCTAGCTGGCCATAGGATGCCAGTCCCAGCCATAGTAACCCAGACGTCCTTGACATTACAATCAATCTGCAGTCTCTCACAATGATATTGTTACTTCAGACTAAGCTGACTTTCTGAAATTTCCTTTTGTTCTCTCACTTTCTTTCACATTACAGCTGGGAGCCTACCTAGCCAGGTTGTTTCTACCCAGCCTGCTCCTGGTCCATAGCTGGCCTGTGGTGAGGATGACCTCTTAATGCTAAAACTCTATAACTATAGAACTTATAATGCTGAACTACAGCTCTGAACTACTCTACCTAAGATGGCTGGTTATATCCTATACCACTTACTATTCCTAATAGGCCCAGGTGGGTCAGATGGTGCAAATCCTTAAAGGGGTTTTCTCACCACTCTGTTTCACTGAGTTTTATTAGTTTTGCACATACTCTGGCTCCTTGGGCTGTGGGTGGTTCTACAGCAGTTATTAACATATTCAACTTCTAGGGAGCCATTACTCTGACAGTGCAGGAGATTATCTCTAACAAGATTCCAGTTACATGCTTTTCAGTCCTCACAGTGCATGTACCTTCTCTTTAGCGAAGCCAATCTTGTTACATATATTTAGTTTTGCTTTGATTTCAGACCATTAATGGGGTGACGTCACTTCCTGCTCTCTGCTCTTGGCTAATCAAATAATAGGTGTCACTGTTCTCTGCTAATCAGATAACAGACGTCCCTCTGGTATGCAGAGAACCATAGAGACCTGTGAGCATAGAAACCTGTTTTGTCAAATCTATTGACCAATATATTTTGAAATAGTCTACCTTTAACTGTCCTCTTATGTTGAATCTTTATAATGAGAAAACCCCCTTAAGGTGCCAGTCACACCACTGGCAAAACACAATGCAGCAAAACAGTATACTATATACAGCTACACACTGCATGTAAATGAACACATATTTAGATATCCTATACCATGCTACCAACACATAATAAATATGGTGCATGGTACATATGCCAGCCTCTAAGTTTGCTTAGTAAGTTGGTAGATCCTAAGATAAGATTTTCCAAGTATGCCAGTTGTGCCTTTGGGAATGCAGAAACACTGAGATGTCCTTTGTGTTTTTATTGTAACTATAGGATGGTGACTATATTAGAAAATGAATGCATGTAAATGGGTGTTTCCATCTCCAATACACTATTTGGATGTATTTAGAACTCCCATACAACAGATTGGAGAATTGAGCACAAGTGCAACCAACTCTTTAATGGTTCTTGTCCCAGACAGTGACTGCAGTCTCTATATATATTTAAATATCCATCTACTACACTGCTGAGTGCAGTAAGTTTGGATGAGATGGCTCCCACACCCCCTCCTCCCCAGCTCGGTACAACCGATATCACGCGTTACATTCTGCACAGCGCTTCAATGTGGGCACTGAGTGTGAGTGTAGCAAGCATTACTCTCCACTACACTGGTGAGCATCATTGTCCCTTAACCCTCACTCACCAAGCTGATGAGTGCGGACCACAGTGTCCTATACAGTATAAGCAATTAGGTATAAAGTTCCCCTTTATAGGCCAAAATATATAACAGTGAATATGAACATTTGTGTTTGCACCAAATGAATAGAAAACATACAGTCTAAATACTTACAGCTGAGAATATACTTTAAGGGCATTTCCCCACGGCACGGGTTTGCGGCTTTTCAGACGGTTTACGGTTTTGCAGACCATCTGAAAAACCGGCCGCAAATGAACACAACGGGCTTCTATGGAAAACCCGCTCAGCAGTCCCCACTGCACAGGTTTTCCGCCCGAAAAACATTGTATATGCACATTCTTCCGTCCGGTTTTCGGATGGAATATGTGCATGTCAATGGGAAAGGGGAGGGCTTTTCTCCGCTCATCTCGGAGAAAAGCCCTCTCACCCCCTCGCGGCCGTGGGGACGGCACACAAATCGGACAAATACTGGTCGGATAAACCGACCGGTATCTATCCATTGCCGTGTAAACGGGCGCTAATGTATTTGTACCCAATTCAATTCCTCACCATTTTCCAAGATATCTGCTTACAATTACTGAATAGTAACATTAGTATTTTCATCCAGTGAAAGAAAACTGATAGAGATCTAATACTTAGAGCAGAGAATTTGTTGTAATTGCATCCAATCTAGACAATCCTATGTGAGTTTATTACATCAACGGCTGAGATCTCTCTCATGACCTGAGGATTTGCTGCTAAGTATCAATGTAGAATAAATATAACAGCCTTGTGTATAACTGATAATAAGATTCAAAGGAATACTGGACAAGCTATTAACAGGCTACTAAGCATGATGAAAAATAGATTTGCTTATAGGCAGAGAAGTAACTTGAAGATCTTGAGCCCCAATGAAAAACTCCAACTATTATGAGCTGTATTATTTGTACCAGTATGGCTTGTTGTTCTCTCATGCAGGTGTTACAGGTGTGATAATTAAAACTATAACTATTTTTTTAAATTTTAACATTAAATTGTTTTAGATACAAAATTCTGTTCTGATTCATTTTTAACATACCTTTAAAGGGAACCTGCCAAATAGGTTATGTTCCGTTTGCTGAGGGCAGCACAAGCTAGTGACAGACATGTTCGTTCCAGAGCTGTGTCCCTTATTCTGTAAGATGCAGCCGTTTCAGAGTATTTAAAGGGGTTTTGCCACCATGTAATGTTGACGTGGGAACCTCCAAAATGGGTATTTAATCACTTTTCTAAATATATGTGATTAAAAAAAGTGAAAACTCGGAGAGCTACAGCATTTCTCAATCCCCCTTAGTTACCTCAAAGCTTCCCCTAGACACGACCCAGGAGCTGACAGGCCGCGCATGCGAGAAACACTTCTTATCTGATGACAGGCAAAAATAATTAGCTTTTAAGGCACCGGGTAGACAGTGCAGTCTGAGGCTGTCTTGCTGTATTGAGAATCCACTCTTGTACTGTTGATTATTTAACTTAAGTTTTGAGACGCTCCCTTGGATTCCTCACTCCTCACTCATCCCCTCCCTCCCTCCCCTGCAGCTTCATGACTTAGCATGATTTGTATACATCCTGCTCTCTTGCTGACAGGAGGTAGGTAACTGGCGTCTTTGCAAATCCCCTTTAATGCTCAAATCTAGCAGTTTGCAGCCTGTTCTTCCACAGAAGAGTTCACTTAAGAGACCACTTAAATCATGAGCAGGTATTAGCCCCACCCACTCACAGTTAACCCTGCCCACTCACAGCTGATTCAACCTTTTACTCTAAATAAGTAACAACTAGTGATGAGCGATTACGTCAACTATCGTCATCAGGTCGATAGTCGATATCGGCAATTATCAAGTCGATTTCCAATAGTCGATAATAGATTATCGCCGATAACCATTAAAGTCTATGGGAGAGGAACAACACCTTCATTATTACACCCAAACAGGGCTGGAGAAGCTGGAATTAACATCCACAACAGTCAAATGGATACGTGCTGCATCTTAGGCAACACACTTAGGTTATAAAAGCCACAGAAAAAAAGTCACACACCATTCACTATCCCTGTCTTGTACCACAGAATGACCCTTAAACCTGCATGACCCACAAATTAAAAAGTGCCAGAAGGCAGCATGATTTAAAACCATCTTTTTACTTGAACTGACATTGAATATCCCGTCCGGGAAAACAGCATGACCCAAAAAAACCGGGCATAAACCCCAGAAAAAAAAAGTGCCATAAAAGGAGCCCTTTTTCAACCCCCCAATTTTTTTTTCACGGGACATTGCCCTATACCTGTCCTGGGCCACAGCATGACCCCCAAAACCCTTTGCATGCCCCAAAAAATTAAAAAGTCCCGGGGAAAAAGGAGTCTTTCTTCCACCATTTTAGTTTCCCCGGGACAAAGACAAACCCCCTTTCCCCCGGGGGCCCGGCATGACCCCAAACCTGCATCCCCCAAAGTTTTAAAAAAGTGTGGGAAAAAAGGTTTCTTTCAACCACCATTTTAGTTGAACGGGACATTGACTATAAAATTCTTTTACCCAGTTTGACCTTTAAAAACCGTCTGCCCCAAACAAATTAAAAAGTGCCGGAAAAAGGATTTTTGAACCCCCCCTTTTTTATTTGAACGGAAAAGGGACTTTTTCCCCTGCCCTGGCCCGCAGAAATGACCATTAAACCTGCCCAAAACCCCAGATTAAAAATTTCCGGGAAAAGGGAGTCTTTGAACCCCCTTTTTTAGTTGAACTTGGAAACATTGACTATCCCTGTCCGGGGCCCCACAGCATGAGCCCCCCAAACATGAAATGACCCACAAAATTAAAAATGGCCGGAAAAAGGAGTTTTTTGAACCAACATTTTAGTTGAACTGGACATTGACTACCCCTGTCCTGGCCACAGCATGACCCCCCAAACCCTTCATGACCCACAGAAAAAAAAGGCCCGGGAAAAAGGGAGTCAATAAACCACCATTTTATTTGAACTAGACAAAAGACGGGCCCCTGTCCGGGCCACAGCATGAGCCCCAAACCGGGCCATGCCCCCCAAATTTTAAAAAAAGTGCCGAAAAAGGAGTTTTTCCCAACCACCATTTTATTTTCACGGGAGATAGACAAAACCGTCCGGGGTAACCAACTTATGTTAAAGTTTTCCTGTACCTCCCTTGTACAATTCAGAAAAATTTTTGTATCAGCTATTTTTACAAAAAATTTTTAAATTTTTAGTTTAAATTCGGGAAAACACTTTTTTAAAATAGGATGGAATCCCACCACGTCTTTGTTTATTTTTTTTTAATGTTTTTAAAGGGGGTTTTGCCCTCACTAAAAAGGGATTGCTAGCAAATTTTAAAGATTTTAAAAAACCCAAGTCTTTTTGGGCAATATGGGGGTCCAATTAAACAGTTTCCTACCTATTCCTGTTTTTGACAGCACCATCCCCTTGACCCAAATTTTTGAAAATTTGAAAAAAACAAATACCGTTAAAACCCACTTTTTTTTACAATAGGACCTGTATATAGCTGCATTTCACAGCAACATCCCCCCAAAAAAAATTTCAAAACATGCCCCTTGACCATTTTTGACAAATTGTGAAAAACCCAATTTTGTCTGTTAAAAAACCACATTTTTTTAGAATGGGACCTGAAAGTTTTAGCTGCATTTCACAGCTAAATGCCCCCAAAAATTCAAAAATAAACCCATAGCCACTTTTACAATCGGAAGAACAAATGTCTGTTAGAAACCAACTTTTTTTTTATAATAGGGGACCTGTAATTTTCTGCTTTTCAAGCACATAACCCAAAAAAATTATAAAAATGACTTCTCAACCATTTTTTTAAAAAATTGTGAGTAAAAAAGCCACTTAGAAACACTTTTTCTCCCCCAAAAGGGACCATGTTTAATGGGCTGAATCCCCACACAACAGGGCCCCCAAAAACCATTGACAAGCGAAAAATTCAAAAGATAAAGTGAGAAAAGGAATAGGGTTTTTTGTCATTAAACCTTGGTGTCTTTAACAGTCCCCACACCGAAAAAACCAGAAAAATGATTTTTTGGGAACTGAAAATAAAAATTGCAGTAGAAATTTTTCTTTTAAAAAAACTTTTTTTCAAGAACCATTTCTTTTTTGAAAAAAAATGTGAATAAAACCCGGGCAACTAATCGGGGGAACCTGGGAAATTTGGGGGCCAAACAACATCATCAAGATCCATCCCCCCGATTCATTTTGATGAAAGTCAAACGATCAACATTATCGGGGGGGAAAAAGCCGGATGCTTTTTGTCTGAAAGCCCTCCAAACAGCTGGATGAAGGTCCCTCAGATAACGCTGGTTTGCGGGGGCAGGCCCAACCCCCCTATGGCGTGGCAGCAAGCCGGGGCCATTCATCCCTTTTTGGGTTACCCAAAGCCGATTGGGCCCGGGAACACATCCAAAAAACTCGGGGGTTGAGACCAGATATTCATGCACCATAATAAAGCGGGTTCTTTTGGGTTTGTATTTTGTCCCCGCAAAAACATGCGTTGGTGATGGTAAAAAAGGTTTGGGCCTACTCCCCGCTGCGGTTTACTTGGCACTCTACTGCTGTAAACGTCGCAAGGGTTGTTCCACCCCGCGCCTTTTTGGAAAAACGGAAGCAGACGAAACAGATGCCCCTCCAGTTGTTTCAATCAAAAGGGTTTTCCTTTTTCCTGCATTTTACTCTCTTTTTGGGTGGGGGGAAAAGGAAAGGGTGCTGAGTTTTGTTTTGCCCGGGGGAACCAGGAAAATTGGCCCCCCCAGTAACTGTTTTCTTTTTGATGGCCTTAATGGCGAGGATCATGTTGGGGGAAATGGAACTCCAAGCACTCTTTGGGGGGATGGGGGCCTTGATTTCCCAAAGCCTCGGATCGGGGGGCCAACTAGCAAACTGATCTTCCTCATCTTCCCCCCGCCCAAATTCGCGAAAACCCCTTTTTCCAAGGGCAGGGAGGGTCGGAAAACGCCCGGGGGTCTGGGAAAACCCTCCTCCTCCCGCTTCCCCCCCGGCACAGCTTCAACACAGCCCTATTTGGGCCCTCAGATGTTTCCCACCCTGAAACTGGGGGCGCCCCCCTTGCCCCTACCCGGGGCCCTCCGAACCACTGCCAAAGAAACCGATAAAAATTGAAAAACTGTGGGGTTTCAGAAAGGCTCTGCCCCGCATCTGTGTCCGTCTCCTCCTCCTCGCTGGTGGGCCCTGATGTTTCAGAGTTTTTTCCAACGACCCTTTTCCAAAAACAAAGATCACCACAAAGCCCCATGCGAAAGGGAAATTGTCCGCACGACCTTTTTTGGGGGCTTCTTCAAAACGGGCAAGGAGGGGAAAAAAGCTCTTTCACCTCCCTCCACCCCTTGGTGGCTCAAAAACCCGGGGGGTCCACACCGCTCCCTTGTCGGGCCAGTGTCACTTCGTACGGGCGTAAGGCCTTTGCGCGGGCTCCAAAAACCCCGGGAGCATGGGAGGGGGGAATTTCCCCAGCGTGTTCCGACGTAAACCCCATGAGTTTGGTTTTGAGGGGGAAAAGGCCCCGGGGGTTTACCTAAAAACGCAGCCGGGCGGGACAACAGGGTGCAAAAGGGGGAAGTGCGAACTCAGACCTCGAGTTTTTCCTCAGCAGGCGGGTAAAGCCCCGGGGTAGCGCTTAAGAAATTTCGGACAACAAGGTTCATGACATGTCCCCAGGAAAAGGGATGTCCCTCCAGCCTACCGATTTTAAGGACGGCCAGCAAAATTTGACCTTTAACCCGCACACCACCTTGCCTGGCAAAAAGGTTTTTTGTCACCCAGCCAGACTCGGTCTCCCTTGCGGAAGGGGCCCTTTCCCCAGCTCCAAAAACCCTTGGGGTGGAAAGGGCCCCCAAGACAGATTAAATTTCCCAAAAGCGGGCCCGGTTTTCTCTGGGCACGTGATGCCCCCAGAGGGCCTTGGGGGAAAGGGGCCCAGCACCCCTCCGTGCGTTTTTTTAAGAGGTGCGGTCCCGATGGAAAATTTTCCGGGCACAGATGCAGACAAAAGCGCTTGAAATTTTAGATGACACTTGGGGGCCAGGGGCCGGGGGCGGCTTTTCTGGCAAAGAAATGCCTTCTTCGGCATCTGGTATTGGTGGCAAACAAGGGGCCCTGGGCGGGCGGAACCCATCCGTGTTCACCAGACGGGAAAAGGCAACAATTTTCCAAGGCCAAAAGCCTGGGGAATTCCGACATTCCCGGCTTGGCTTTGGGAAAGGTTTGGGGGTTTAAAATGTTTCTTCTGCCTTTCCCCAAAACCCGGGAAAACAGAAGGGGTGGCTGCTACTGAACCGGCCCCCTTTTACGGCTTTCAGGTCTCAAACGGTGGAAGGGAAAAATGGGTAGGATTTTTTCTGGTGGTGCTTGGGTACCGCACGACGGTGGGGGCTGAAGCGGAGGCTGAACCCTGATCATGACCCTTAGAGGAAAATGGGGACTGAGGAACCTTTTTGGGGGCGGAGGAGGGAGGGGGCGAAACCCGGGGGGAGGGGACAGTGGTTGGAAAATCCGGCAAACGGGGTGGCCTTTTTTGACCAAGTGTTGGCCCCCATTTTAAAATCCCCAAGCATTCGCTGCATGTGACTAGACCTTTTTGGGGGTGGTTAAAAAACCTAAGAATTTTTTGCCCCCTAAATTTAATTCCCTGTCCGGGAAAAGGGGCCAAAAATGAAAAACGCTGGGGGAATCAGAGGCTTGCTCAAAGAAAAGGCCCGAACTTGAGAGGGGCCTTGGACCTTTTGACGGCGATAAGCGAGGAGCGGGGGTTTTTCGCTGACCCTGGGTGGGGGGAATCATATCCCGCGGGCTTCTTTTTACCGCCCTCTCCCTTTTTTAGGTGGGACCCCGTCGGCACTACCCCCCCCCCCTTCCTCCCCGTCCGTAAGAACGCTCGCAAGCAAATTCTGCTGAAAAAAACCCCGATGGTCCGCAATGGGTCATCTTTTATCATCACACAGGTGACTTGGTCTCCTACAATTTTGCATCCAGGGGCTGTGGGCTACAAACCCAAAAGGGAAAAATAAAAAAAGGGGTTTTTCCAAAACCCCCCCGGGGTTTTTGGCCGATTGACCGGCTTTTTTCCTCCCTGAGGCATCTAACTCGGGGTCAGAGCAGACAAAAAACATCCTTTTTGGCCTCTTGAACTTTTAACATGCCTTTTGACCCCCCAAAAGCATTTTGTCAAAAAAAGGTCTTCAGAAAAAGGATATCCACGTGGGGTACAAAGATTTTACATGTTGGGCCTTTCCTTCGCTTCATGTTGGAACGGGTGCTGATGAGCTGATGACACATTTGTGGCCCGGGGGCTGGGGGGCGAAAGGGGGTAAACCTGGATGCAGGTTGCATTAAAACCCCTGAAGGACAAGATTGGCGACGCTTTCGTTTACTGGGGATTCAAGGGGGCCCCGCCCAAACGATGACAAAGGGCCCGAGGGCCTGCAACCGAGGATTTCCCCTGGCTTGCGTGTTGTCGCCAGCAATGGAAGGGAGCACCTTTTCTCGTACCCCCTACCCCATGTCCAACCCCCCCCCCTTTGCCCCCGCTTTCCACCGCATTTCGCTTCCCTTTCAGAAAGATAAAAAAATTTTTGAAGAAATGGAAAAAGTTTTGGAAAGTCCCCCCTTATTAAAAGAAGGCAAATCACAGCAATTTTTTAAAACCCTCTAATTTCCTACAGCCAACTAGGGTTAGAAACGGGAAAAGTTTTCTTGCCCAATACCTGTGAAAAAGCGGTCTGGGGGAAAAACCGTAAGACAAAATAAACATGGGTTTTTCCCTTTAGTCCCAAGGGGTTTTCCCAAATCCCAGTAGGACTAAAAATTGATAGTTTTTTTAAAAAAATAAATAAAAGTGCGCTATTGCCCAAATTAAAATTCAACGAGAGAAAAAAAAACTATTTAGGAAATTATACGGGTGAGAAAAAAGTTTTTTTGCACAATGGGCAAAAAAGAAAAATTTTATAGAAAATTTTTTTTATCAGAAAATTGTCCAAAAACGTGGGTATTTGAAAAAACAAGGGGGGCACCACTGCAATACAGCTATTTAAAAACAAATTCGGAAAAAACAAACCGGGGGTTTTTTTTCACCTATCAAAACACCCCTTTGGTGACTACAAAATTGCTTAATTTAATTTTTAAGGCAAGGTGGCCCCTATTAACAAAGCTGGACACGCCAAAGTGAAAAACCCCGGGAATAAAAAATTGGGTGCGGGAAAAAAAAAAGTGGTTTTTGGCACCTATCAATACAACCCTTTGGGGTTTTACAAAATTTCTTTAATTTAAAATTTAAATGCAAAGGGGCTCTATTAACAAAAACTGGACAGCGCCCAAAATTAAAAACAAAGTAATTAAAATTTTGTGCGGAAAAAAAACGGGTTTTTTTCACCTATCAATACACCGCGGGACTAAAAAAAATTTCTGTATTCAAATTTTTAAATGCAAAAGGGGGGCTCCCATGAACAAAACTGGGCCACCACCAAAGTAAAAAAAAAAAACTTAATTGAAATGTAAACAGATAATAAAAGGAAAATTGGGACCTTTCAAATACACCTGCAAATTACTAGAAAAGATCGTATCCTAATATAAGTACAGGCCGCACAACCAAAACCAAAATTTAAAAATTTCCAAACCCAAAAATGGCCAAAAACTGTTTTAAACAAAACCCATTGCAAAGCAGGGTCAAATCACAGTCTTTGGGGTGCACAATATCCACTCTCCTTTTAAAAGCCTGCCCTGCCTGCCAGCCTTTCCGGCTGTTGTTTGCCGCCCGCCCCCCACCACCCCCCCCACCCCCCCTTCCCCCACGGCTGTACAGCGCTAGATGCTCCCCTTTTTAAATTCTCAAACCAAAATAACAAAAAAACCCAAATTTTTTCTAGTCTGGTTTTGGGATTTCAAAAGAACGCACTACTTCTTTTTAAAAAACCCAAGGGGAAAAACCCCCAGAAAAAAAAAAAAATTTTAAAAAAGGGAACGTAAAAATTTAAAAAAAAAAAAGACCCCTTTTAAAAAAAAAAACCGCATTTAAACAGTAAAAAAAACCCCAAAAAAACGAAAAAAAAAAAAAAAGGAAAAAAAAATTTTTAAAAAAAAAAAGAAAATTTTTTTTAAATTAAAAAAAAAAAAAAGGAGAAAATTAAAAAGAAAAAAAGAAAATCCCAAAAAAAAAAAAAACGAAAAAACTTTAAAAAAAAAAAAAAATTAAAAAAGAAAAAAAATTTCAAAAAGAAGAAAAAAAAGAAATAAAACCCGAAAAAAACAAAAAACAAAAAAAAAACAAAAAAAAAAAAAACGGCCTTAAAACCTTTGGAGAAAAAAAACACCAAAAAAGGTTTTTTAAGGAAAAAAAAAAAACAAAAAGAAAAAAAAAAAAAAAAAAAGGAAAAAAAAGAAAATAAAAAAGAAAAACAATAAGGTTTTTGGAAAAAAAAACCGCATAAAAAAAAAAGAAAAAAAGAAAAATTTTTAATTTTCAACAAAAAACAAAGAAAAAATTTTTAAAAAAAAAAAACCAAAATTTTTTTAAAAACCGAAAGGAAAAAAGGGGGGGAAAATTTGCCAACCAAGGGAAAAAAAAAATTTAAAAAAAAAAAAAACGTTTTTTTTCCCCGAAAAAAAAAAAGAAAAAGAAAAAAAGAAAAAAGAAAAAAAAACACCCCAAAAAAAAAAATAAAAGGAAAAAAAGGGAAAAATTTTTAAAAGAAAAAAAAGGAAAGAAAAAAAAGGAAGGGGAAAAAAAAAAGAAAAAAGGCAAAAAAAAAAGAAAAAAAAAAAAAAAAAGGAAAAAAAACGAAAAAAAAGACCAAAAAGGGAAAACCGGATTTTAAAAAAACCAATTGGAAAAAAGGGGAAAAGGGGGGGAACCCCCCCAAAAAAAAAAATACGGGAAAAAAAGGAAAAAACAAAAAAACCCAAAAACGAAAAAAAAAAAAAAGGTTTTGAAAAAAAAAAAAAAAAACCCAAAGAACGAAAAGGGAAAAAACATGAAAAAAAGGGGAAGCCAAGAAAAATTTTTTTTTTTAATTTTTTTTTTTGCAAATTTGGGGCCATCAGAGAGCAATTTTTGGTGGGTTTCAGGCATATGCTTTACAGAATCTACATGGGCCATAGGATCTTGTGAACAGGAGCAGAAAGATTGACTTCTATGGGAAAGTTTTCTAGACATGCTTTGTGACCTGTGCAAAGGTCACTGTGTAGGGAGGGGGAGAAGGTGACCTGTGACCTTTACTTAATGTGAATAGTGGATCCTGTGTTATCTGGACATTGGTGTCGCTTTTCATTGTAATCCTTTATGTGATGACAATGAAAAGACTCTACAGAATAGGATGTACAGTATCTCACAAAAGTTAGTACACCCCTCACATTTATAAATATTGTATTATATAATTTCATGGGACAACACTGATATCACAATTTTATACAATGAAAGGTAGTTACTGTACGGCTTGTAAAACAGGGTCCATGTGGTGTGTCCTCAAAATAGCTCAACACACAGCCATTAGTGTCTAAACCGCTGGCAAAAAAGTGAGTACACCCCTAAGTGAAAATGGGCAAACTGTGCCCATTTACCATTTTCCGACCACAGTGCCATGTGACTCATTAGTGTTACAAGGTCTCAGTTGTGAAAGGGGATCAGGTGTATTTGGTGTTATTGCTCTCACACTCACACTGGTCACTGGAAGTTCAAAATGGCACCTAATGGCAAAGAACTCTCTGACAATCTGAAAAAAGATTTGTTGCTCTACATAAAGATGGCTTAGGCTATAAGAAGATTGCCAACACCCTGAAACTGAGCTGCATGACAGTGGCCAAGACCATGGTCGACCAAAAGAAGTTGAGTGCAAGTGCTCTTAATGATATCCAGAGATTGTCTTTTCAAAATAATCGTATGAGTGCTGCCAACATGACTACAGTGGTTAAAAGGTTGGGGGGTCAGCCTGTCAGTTCTGCATCAAATTGGTCTGCATGGCTGTCATCCTAGAAGGAAGCCTCTTCTAAAGATATTGCATAAGAAAGCCCTCAGTTTGCTGAGGACGAGCAGACTAAGGACATGGATTACAGGAACCATGTCCTGTGGTCTGAAGAGACCAATATAAACTTATTTGGTTCAGATGGTGTCAAACATGTGTGGCAGTGGAGTAGAGGAGTAGCATGCATGTCCACCAACATACAGGAAATAAAGCATCAAGCATACTGATTTTTAATATGATTCAACTGTGAACTTCTTTACATGCATGGGCATTTGAAATGGGGTTCCTACAATAAGGCTACAGACACACAGCATAGCACAATAACCATCGGAAAGCCGATGGCTTTTTGTCCGATGCACGACCGTGGTTTTTGTCACAGTTTTCGCCAAAAAACTCAGTCTGTTTTAGTTTTTTTGCCGTCAGCCCGTACAATTGAAACCGACATCAAAAAGCAAAATGCCAGCAGATTTTATAAGTACCTAAATCCGCTGGCATCAGAAAATGAGCAGAAGAAACAAAGAGCAATTCTGCTTTGCCTTTACAGTTTTCCCTAACCGTATTGTTTCTGTCCACACAGGGTATGGCACCTATCCACCTCACTGAAGCTGTGTTTTAGTTTACTGCTCCTCATCATGAAGGTTCCCTTTAATCTCATAATCATGAAGGTATTAAATGTCAGTGTCCTGCAAGCAATCATAATATCACTGCATGTCCTAAAGATTTGTAATTCCATGTATATACATAAATACCTCTAAGTAAATAAGCAAGATTCTCATAAATTGGTCAAGTTTTCACGCATGCACATCACTGTTCTATTTAAGGCTTGTAGGTCTGATGAAGAAAGCTGAGTGTTGTACTTGTATCTTTATCAATCCCAAACAGTTTGAATGGAGCATTGGCTCTCATGCTCAACCACTGTCCCTTTAAATACTTCCTGACTGCTTGATAACGTTGACTAGTGTGGGAATTTGGATTTGGGCAATGGTTAAATTTGAGACAAATATTACTGGTGGGATTTAGGTAGCCACAAACCAAATTTTGGCAGAATTTGTGAAACAAAATCTTCCCTAACTATAAATTGGGGTTCAGATTAGGGATATGGTTAAAATTAACCCCAACCCCATGCAATTTGGATGCCTCTGACTGCTGTAAATGCTTTCCTGAGGCCACATTCAAATATTTTTCTCTCATAGACTTTAGTAGGATTCAGGTTGAGATGTCCTGATTTGCACATATTTTGATCTTTAAGTTCTGAACTGTTGTGAACAGAGACCTATTCAAGCAACACTAATAGTAAGGAAGAATGGGAAACTTAGGACATTAATGCTAGTGATTGGTGGTGGTACGATCAGTGGGAAATCAAGCAATTAGACATTGTCATTTGTGGGAAAACCACTTAAAGTCTTTCTGACTCAGAATAGTCGCTATATTTGTGGAATGTTAGTTAGCAAATGTTTTTTCTACTGTTTGCACTGTCCTTCATTGAAGTAATTCTGTTTTATTGTCATTTGATATTCCATCATGTTTTGTTGGACATACCTTGCTTCTTCAGCTTCACTCTGAAGTTTCTTCGCTTTTGCAATATCCTCTTTTGTTTGTGACAGTACTGCATCAACATTAGACAACTTTCCTGCTATTTTACGTATTTCATTCATTTTCCTCTGAAGAGAAGAAGCATCAACAGGTAGCTTGAGTGACAACACATACTCGCTGACCTCTTGGATGGCAGCAGGATCTGTGGAAGACTCTAGGAAGTGACAAATGCAAAATTATCCTATTATTCATACATTTAATGCAGTACAATTCTAGTAACCAGGGTAATAGATATATCTAAGTCTTGGTTTTCAAGGGCACATGGATTTCTCCTATTTAAGACCACCCTTATATGTACCAGAATGTATGATCATACATGCCATGTAAAAGTTTTCAAAATAGTTTAAAAAAAGTACCAGCTAGGAACTACTGTCAACGTAATGTGTGAAGAAAAATTAAACGACATTTCAAGGTATTCCAACATACAGTTAAAACTACTCCGCGGTGTAGTCCGGTGGGTCGCGAGCAGGCTTGTGGCCCTCCGGAATATCCAGCACAGGCGGCATAAGCATGTCATCACACTGCCAGCGCAGCATGATGATGTTGCACCGCCTGTGCGGGAAGACAGAGCAGAGCAGCGAGACTCTCGTGAGAGAAAGATGATCACAATTATATTTTTATTTTTAACCCGGACCTGTACAGCTGCCAAACTATGGGGAAATATCAACACAACAAAAGCAACAATGTATTACCTGGACCAAACCAACTAAACCTGAGAACACACAAAATATGGTCACAGAAAACACTAGCCAAATTAATAATACAAAGATGTATTAATGAGACTTACATACATATAAAATATTAAGAGCAAGTGTAGACAGTGGAGAGGTAACTCATCAGGAAACCAATAAAATAACACCAACATGATTTAAATCTTAAGGTGCAAAGTGCATACCATGGATATGAATGGGGTTATTGAGCCTTTATAGCTCTCCAAAGACCAAAAGTGCATTTATAAGCAAGCAGTGTTGAACATGATCCTCAAAGTACCGTAGTGCAAATTAGAACATGATATAAAGTAAAGTGCATCCATGTAAGGTACATTAGCAATGAACTAAGTGTACATAGACAATAGCTAGCCAACTGTAAATATATATCATAAAGGACCATATTAGTGGAAAGGACAGCTATAATACAAAAGTAAACATGTCACATAAAGATAGTTACCCAAATGAGTGCTGACAAAAGAATTTCTTTTGTACTATGTATGCTTCGTTTATTGCTAATGGACCTGACATGGATGCACTTTACTTTATATCATGTGATTATCTAATTTGCGCTTTGAGGATCATGTTCAACACTGCTTGCTAATAAATGCACTTTTGATCACTGGAGAGCTATAAAGGCTCAATAACCCCATTCATATCTATGGTATGCACTTTGCATTTTAAGATTTAAATCATGTTGGTGTTATTGATTTTTATGTATGTATTTTTTTTTCTACTCATGTTATTCAATTCTTGTACATTTTGTTGTGTTGGTTTCCTGATGGGTGCTGTGACCTCTCCACTATCTACACTTGCTCTTAATATTTTCTATGTATGGTTTTAAGACTCATTAATTAATCTTTGTATAATTAATTTAGGTAGTGTTTTCTGTGACCATATTTTGTGTGGTCTTAGGAGGAAATATAGCATCCTACAGAATAATATGGGGGACATATACCTGCCTACAGACTATGGTGGACATATACCTGCCTGCAGAATAATATGGGGAACATATACCTGCCTACAGAATAATATGGGGATCATATACCTGCCTACAGACTATGGTGGACACATACCTGCCTACAGAAAAATATAGGGGAAATTTACCTGCCTACAGACTATGGGGACATATACATGTCTACAGACCATGGGGGGCAAATACCTACCTACAGACTATGGGGGATATATACCTGGCGACAGACTATGGGGGACATATACCTGCCTATAGACTATGGGGGGCTTATGCCTGCCTACAGACTATTGGGGCATTTACCTGCCTACTGAATAATATGGGGGACATATATCTGCCTACAGAATAACATGAGTGACATATACCTGCCTAGAGACTATGGGGGGCATTCACTTGCCTACAGACTATGGGGGATATACAGTATATAGTACCTGCCTACAGACGATAGACAACATATACCTGCCTACAGACTATAGACGACATATGCCTGCCTACACACTATGGGGGCATTTACCTGCCTACTGAAAATTATGGGGAACATATATCTGCCTAAAGAATAATATGGGTGACATATACTTGCCTACAGAACAGCATGAGTTACATATTCCGGCCTAGAGTCGATGGGGGCATATACCTGCCTACAGAATAATATGAGGGACATATACCTGCCTACAGACTATGGGGGGCATTTACTTGCCTACAGACTATGGGGGATATATATAGTACTTGCCTACAGACTATGGGGGATATATATAGTACCTACCTACAGACTATGGGGGATATTTACCTGCCTACAGACTATGGACGACATATACCTGCCTACAGACTATGGGGGCATTCACTTGCCTACAGACTATGGAGGATATATATAGTACCTGCCTACAGACTATGGACAACATATACCTGCCTACAGACTATAGACGACATATACCTGCCTACAGACTATGGGGGCATTTACCTGCCTACTGAAAATTATGGGGGACATATATCTGCCGACAGAATAATATGGGGGACATATACTTGCCTACAGAACAACATGAGTTACATATTCCTGCCTAGAGTCTATGGGGGCATATACCTGCCTACAGAATAATATGAGGGGCAATTACCTGCCTACAGACTATGGGGGGACATTTACTTGCCAACAGACTATGGGGGATATATATAATAATACCTGCCTACAGACTATGGGGGATATATATAGTACCTGCCTACAGACTATGGGGGGTATTTACCTGCCTACAGACTATTGACGACATATACCTGCATACAGACTATGGGGGGCATTCACTTGCCTACAGACTATGGGGGATATATATAGTACCTGCCTACAGACTATGGACAACATATATCTGCCTACAGACTATAGACGACATATGCCTGCCTACAGATTATGGGGGGGCATTTACTTGCCTACAGACTATGGGGGATATATATAATACCTGCCTACAGACTATGGGGGGTATTTACCTGCCTATAGACTATGAGCGACATATACCTGCCTACAGACTATGGGGAACGATTAACTGCCTACGAACTATGGGGACATTTACCTGCCTGCAGACTATGGAGGACATTTACCTGCCTACAGACTATGGGGGACATTTACTTGCCTACAGACTATGGTGGATATATACTTGCCTACAGACTACGGGAGATATATACCTGTCTACAGACATTGGGAGACATATATCTGCCTACAGACTATTGGGGATACATATCTGAATACAGGCTGTGGGGAGTACTGCAGATAGAGGAGATATACAATTCAATACATCTAATCCAGTATTTTATCCTATTAAGGCTAGAGTACCAGCATTGGAAATATTCCAAAACACTATGGAAAGGGATTTAATGGCGTTACAAAAGAAAAATATGAATAAAAGGAAAGAATATGGGAATTTGTCTTGGAGTCAGGTGAAAGCCTTAAAAGAGAATGACAATTTTATTATAAAAAAAAGCGGATAAGGGGGGAGCCACAGTCCTAATGGATAAAGGACTATACATTAAACAGGTTAATAACATCTTACAGGAGAATAAAACCTATCGAAAATTGAAAGGGGATCCCACAGAGGATTTAAAGTTCAAACTAGAAAAATTATTGGAAGAAGGTGAAAGTTTGGGAGCCATAACTTTAAAACAAAAACAATATTTGATGGTTAAAGATCATATAATACCAATATTTTATGGCGCCCCAAAAATCCACAAGGGTACTTTCCCACCTAATTTACGACCTATTATATCGGGAAATGGTTCTTTGGGAGAACGACTCAGTATGTGGGTAGACAAACACCTACAGCCACTTGTGAAAAATAGACCAGGCTATATAAAAGATTCTAAGGAAGTCCTTAAAGCAATGGAAAATAGGGAATGGCAGGAAAATTATACCTGGTTAGGATGTGATGTGGTTAGTTTATATTCTAGTTTGCCACACGATTTGGTTATTACAGCAGTATCATTCTTTCTCAAATATGATAGTACATACAATGAAGAAACACAGATGTTTATCCTTATGGCTATAGAATATTTACTTAAGAACAACTATTTCAAATTATCTAATAAATTTTATTTACAACTAATAGGGGCCCCTATGGGAGCCACCTCTTCCCCTTCCCTGGCCAACCTCTTAATGGCATGGTGGGAGCACCATGTCATATATAGCCAGGATAATCCCTTTTTGGATTGTATTTTATGGTATGGGCGCTACATCAATGACCTCCTGCTCATATGGGGTCGCGATGTAGCGCTCATACAATCCTTTATGGAATATATAAATTCCAACACATGTAATCTCCATTTCACTAGTACTTGGAATAAGGAAAGTTTACCATTTCTGGATATTCTCCTTAAGGGTAATACTAAAATGGGGCAAGTTGTGACCACCCAATATCGCAAACCAGGGGCGGGTAACACTATTTTAAGGGCAAACAGTTGTCACTCACCAAAAACCATAGAAGCTATACCCTATGGAGAATACCTAAGAGCCAAACGAACATGTACCTTGGAAATAGACTATAAACAAGCAGAAGTACAAATAGATCAAAGACTGCTCCAGAGAGGGTACACTATGAAAAATTTAGTTCTGGCAAAGAATAAAGTAAAATCAAAAACGCAATCACACCTACTTAATCATGTCCAAAAAAACAAAAAGGAAAAATCTTATATGGGACAAAAAGCAATATTTACTACAGGCTATAGTAGAAATTTCAAAGAAATAAAAGCTTTGTTCTATAAAAATGTAGGTATTCTACGTCAGGATTCTATCTTGTCTGAGATTCTAGATAAAGGTGTTGGTTGTGTCCCCAAAAGAGGAAGAACGGTGGGCAATGCAATATCACCTAGCGCTTTTGCACAAAAAGATGCACATACAACTTGGCTTTCTCTAAAGGGCTTTTTCGCATGTGGAGGTGTCCGATGCAATCTATGCAACATTACTAAAAAAACAAACATATTTAGTGATGCGTTAGAAACTAAAAACTACTGCATAGAACAGTTCCGAAATTGTGAAAGCCACCATGTTGTATATATCATCGAATGTGTAATATGTTGCAAAAAATATGTAGGTAGCACTATCCGAAAATTAAAAACAAGAATAAGTGAACACCTACAAAGTATAAAAAGAAATACAGGACAAACATCTGGAGCTGCCAAACATTTTTTAGAAACTCATGAGGGTAATACTATGAGCTTTAGGTTTTATGCAATAGAAAGTGTTAAAAAACCATATCGAGGATGTTGAAGAATATACAACAGCTACAGCATATGTTAAAAGAACTTAAGTCATGCAGACAGTAGGTGGCGCTGAGTTATGTATTAAGTGTTTCTTTGCTTATGCATTGCTATGCTAGTTCTTGTTACTGTAACTGTTACGCATCTCTCTTGTATCCTCCATGTTTTGTGATTCACATGTACAGCATGTAATGGTAGCCGTGTATCTCCAGTAAACATCTTAAATGGATTTACTTCCACAACGGTCTGAGCTCATAGCTCAGACTGACAGTGTCCAAGCTGAACAATGAGAATTATCAGCTATGGAAGTTTAAAGTGGAAATGTTGTTATCCAGGGACGACTTGTGGGAGGTCATTACCACAGAGAGCCCACAGATTAATTACCAGGAATGGGACAAGAAGAACAGACAGGCCAGGGCCACCATAAGTCTGTTAGTGGAGGATGACCAGCTAATTCACATAAGACATGAGAATACAGCAAAGGGAATGTGGGATGCATTACAAAAGCTGCATGAAAGATCCAGTTTAAACAGCAAGTTATTTCTGCTCAGAAAACTATACAGAATGAGACTTGGTAAAGAAAAAGACATGCAAGAACATATAAATGCAATGCTGGAAGTGGTTACACATCTGAGGACAGTGGATGAAGACATAAAAGACAGTCATGTAGCAGCCATATTGTTATGTAGTTTACCTGACTCATACTGTGCACTGATCAATGCTCTGGAAACCAGACCTGAGGCAGACCTGACGCTAGAATTTGTAAAGACTCGGCTAATAGATGAATTCCAAAGGAGAAAGGAACTTGTTTATGAATCCACAGACACCGATGCTGGAACAGCTCTTAAAGCTACAGACACACATTTTCAGAAAAAGGAAACCAGGGCGTGTTTCAGAGGCCACAAGCAGGGACATTTAAAAAAGGACTGCACAATATGGAAGGCAGAACAGCAAAAACAAATTCAAAAGGGACTAAACAAAAGGTCAAAGCCACTATATCCCAACCACATGTAAGTAACTGGAATGGTACATTCAAAGTGACAAATGATCAAAAGTTGCAAAGCTGGTGCATTGATTAAGGTGCAACAAGTCACATGACAAGCAATAGGAACTTCTTCAAAGGGCTAGACACAACTAAAAGAGAAATGATCTATCTTGCAGATGGAAGCAGTATTAATGCAGAAGGAACTGGTCATGGAATCTTACTGTGCCCAAGTAAAAATGGAGGCAGTTTAGCCATACCAATGCAGGATGTACTTTATGTTCCCAGCCTGGAAGGTGGACTGTTATCAGTGAAACGCTTGACAGCTAAAGGACTTACTGTCAAATTCCAAGGTGACGAGTGTGCTATCCTACATGGAAAGAAGGTAATAGCTAATGCCAAGATAAATGAGCACTTGTATAACCTCAGTACGGTGAAGGAACAGGTAAAACAATGCACACATGGACACAATGACTGTATACACATGTGGCACAGAAGATTAGGCCACAGACATCCTGACAGCATACAGGAACTACAGAAAAGGAACCTGACAAAGGATCTTGTGTTGTCCAGTTGCTCAAACACCATTAGGTGTGAATGTTGCATTAAATCCAAAGCCACAAGGGCAACACTTCCCAAAGCAAGTGAGAACAGAGCCTCAAGACCACTTGAGATTATACACAGTGATGTGTGTGGTCCCATGAGATTAAGCACTCCAGCAGGAAACAGGTATATAGTGACCTTCATAGATGACTATTCAAGGTACACAGTTATTTACCTAATGAAAAACAAAGGTGAAGTTTTGGATAAGCTACAGGACTACATAACAAAGACAGGCAACAAGTTTCAAAGGAAACCTCTGATACTGCGAAGTGATAATGGAGGTGAATTTACTGGAGACAAAATTGAGACCTATCTGAATCAACAGGGGATAGAGCATTAAAAGACGGTACCCTACACACCAGAGCAAAATGGGGTAGCTGAAAGGAAGAACAGAACCCTGACCGAAATGATCAGATGTATGCTAACGGATTCTGGACTACATGAGAAATACTGGGGTGAAGCCGCAATGACAGCTACTTACTTGCAAAACAGACTTTTCTCTAAAACAGTGGAGAAAACCCCATACGAACTATGGCATGGTGAGAAGCCAAAGGTAAAACACATAAGAGTGTTTGGTTGTAAAGTATTCATGTATATCCCAGAAGAGAAACGCACCAAACTCCAAAACAGAGCAGTGGAGGGAGTTCTAGTTGGATACGGTGATAACTGCAAGGGATACAGAATCCTGGACACTAAAACAGAAAGAGTTACTATTAGCAACAGTGTCACTTTTATTGAAGAATTAAAGGATGGTGTGATGACTACACTAGAATCAAAAACAGAAGGGAAAAATTGCAGTGATCAAACGACCACTGCATCCTCCGAACAAGAAATTGAAGTCAATACGAACTCAGATACCATGAGTGAGATGACACAACCCACCCCAAATACAGAACCAAGGCGTTCAGCTAGAGAAAACAAGGGTAAAGCACCAGCGCGTCTCTCATACAAGGTGAGTGCAGTTAGCGTCCATGAACCCGCATCCTGGGAAGAAATGTCTCAACTCCCGGACAGGGAAACCAATAAATGGATAAAAGCAGCAGAGGAAGAAATAAAATCTCTGCGTGACACTAAAACGTGGGTGCTAACAGAACTGCCGACAGGAAGAAAAGCTATTGGCTGTAAATGGACTTTTAAAGTTAAATACAATGCTGAAGGCACCATTGAAAGATATAAAGCAAGACTAGTTGCCAAGGGATACTCACAAAAATATGGAGAAGACTACGATGAGACATTCGACCAGTGATTAAACACGCCACTATCAGAACTTTACTCTCGGTAGCAGCTATCAATAAAATGCAGGTGAAACATTTTGATGTAAAAACTGCTTTCCTGCATGGTGAATTAACAGAAGACATTTACATGGAACAACCACCAGGGTTCAAAGACGAGCAAAGACCAGACCTAGTATGCAAACTTCAGAAAAATATATATGGTCTAAAGCAGGCCGCCAGAGCATGGAATATGAAATTAAATGAGGTCCTTACCAATGAGGACTTTCAGCGGAGTAAGGCAGACCCCTGCCTGTACACGAAGAGACTGACAGACAGATGGCTTTTTGTGCTTATTTATGTTGATGATCTTTTAGTCTGTTTTGAGCGAGAAGGGGATGAACAAGGAATACTACAAACCTTGAATCAGAATTTTGAGACCAAAGATCTTGGAAACATAAGTAACTACCTCGGCATTCAGATCGAGAGGGAGGAAAATGGAAGTTTTCTTCTAAATCAGCAGCACAAAATACAGGAAATAATCGAGACGTTTGGATTGGAAGATGCAAAAACAGCAAAATCTCCGATGGAAACCAACTATTTGAAAGAAATGAACAATCAAGACAAATTGCTACCAAGCGATAACCAATACAGAAGGGCCATAGGAAAATTGCTGTATATTGCCACTGCTACAAGACCAGATATTGCAGCAGCCGTCGGAATTTTATGCAGAAAAACCTCGATGCCAAATCAGCAGGATTGGAATAGTGTAAAGAGAGTCATATGCTATTTAAAGGGAACTCTGCACTCTAAACTGAAGTTACCAACAAGTAACAAGTGTGACCTAATAGGGTACGTTGACGCTGATTGGGCCGGAGACCCGGGCGACAGAAAATCCACCAGTGGTTATCTGTTTCTTGTTTCAGGTGGCGCTGTAAGCTGGGCTAGCAGAAAACAGCTGTGTGTAACACTCTCATCAACAGAGGCAGAGTATGTTGCAGCAGCGCATGCAAGTCAAGAGGTCATCTGGCTACGGCAGCTATTGGTCGACTTGGGTCAACAACAGTTGGAACCAACGAAGGTCTTTGAAGACAACCAAGGATGTCTTGCACTCGCACATATGGAAAGAGTCAACCCAAGAACCAAGCATATTGATGTTAAGTTTCATTTTCTGCGGGATCTTCAAGAACAAGAAGTTCTGGAATTACAGTACTGCCCAACTGAGGAAATGCTCGCAGATATGTTCACGAAGCCTCCGAGTACAGAAAGGCATTCTAGGCTCATGAAGAAGCTCAGCCTGATGGACTAAGCCTTAGCTATTGAGAAGGGGTGTTGAAGAATATACAACAGCTACAGCTTATGTTAAAAGAACTTAAGTCATACAGACAGTAGGTGGCGCTGAGTTATGTATTAAGTGTTTCTTTGCTTATGCATTGCTATGCTAGTTCTTGTTACTGTAACTGTTACGCATCTCTCTTGTTTCCTCCATGTTTTGTGATTCACATGTACAGCATGTAATGGTAGCCGTGTATCTCCAGTAAACATCTTAAATGGATTTACTTCCACAACGGTCTGTATGCCTTTGCTTCTACTCCAGATAGCTGCAATCTGCAACAGAGGAGGTAATTGGGAGAATAGACTACGTCAAAGGGAAGCGTATTGGATCCTTAAACTAAACACGAGGGCACCAATAGGTTTAAACTATAAAAATGACCTATTGCTAATATATTGAAATAAGGTTAAAAATTAGAATAGGACCTTTTAGACTACGAGAAATCTGCCCAGTGATTGGTTGTGACGTCAGGTCTAACGTCACAATCATGCAAGTTTGATAATTGGTTGGCATTTGTTTTTAAGCGATGTATGTTACATTTTTAATTTGCCGTGAACAAGGGCACTAGTTGCCCGAAACGCGTTGGCTTAGTGCCAGCTAGCTTACATGTTTGTACTGCTGCACGTTTATTTATAATAAAGCATTCTCACTTGAAGCCGTGGTGCCGGATCTATATGTTTCCCTGCTTGGATTGAGCTCGGAAGGGCGATACGAAGAGCAGGTGCATTCACTCAAAGCCAGAGTTTCTGCTGTGGAGCTGCAGCGTGTCCATGCCGGGCATCGTGAGTATTTTACAAGGGATTACCAATTACGGAGAGACCAGAAGAACTGAAGGTGAGCCACATATCTATATGAACTGTGTTATTTGTGGGGACATATACCTGCCTACAGAATAATATGGGGGATATATACCTGCAACAGACTATGGGGGGACATGTACTTGCCTACAGACTATGGGGGATATATATAGTACCTACCTACAGACTATGGACGACATATGCCTGCCTACAGACTATAGGGCATTAACCTGCCTACAGAATAATATGAGGGACATATGCCTACAGAATAATATGAGGGGCATATACCTGCCTACAGACTATGGGGGGGTGGGGGGGGGGCATTTACTTGCCTACAGACTATGGGGGATATATATAGTACCTGCCTACAGACTATGGACGACACATATCTGCCTACAGACTATTGAGGATGAATAACTGCCTACGAACTTTGGAGAACATGTACCTGCCTACAGACTATGGTGGATATATACCTGCCTATAGACTATGGGAGACATATACCTGTCTACAGACTTTGGGAGACATATACCTGCCTACAGACTATCGGGGATATATACCTGAATACAGACTGGGGGGACATATACCTGCCTGCAGAATATGGAGGACATATTCCTGACTACAGACTGGGGACCCTATGTACCTTTAACATACTGGAGGGACATATACTCCTACTTAACTTATTGAGGCCCATATAGAAATGATATAAACAAATCTATTAGTCAGCTCACTATGAAAAGAGTTTAGGCAAATACCTTGATTGAAGCACAGCACGGAGACTCCAGCCAGCTCCTTCCTGGGAGAGTAGTAGCAGCAAATTGTAGTATGGATGCTCCAGCTTGCAGGCTGTCGCCGAGAAAACTAGATGATTGCAGCTTTCTTTAAAATCACTTCATGTTTATTTTCATGCAATTAAAACATCTTTATGCAGAGTATAGAGGTTGCAGATATGATACCCATAAGGGAAACAGCACGACGCGTTTCGACTTAGGAAGTCTTAATCATTGTGCAGAATGATTAAGACTGCCTAAGTCGAAACGCGTCATGCTGTTTCTCCTATGGGTATCATACCTGCAACCTCTATACTCTGCAAAACACCAACCACAAAGGAATCTCAAATAATTTAGAAAAAAGTTATATTTTATTGAAATTACTGAAAATTATTAAAACAATGGAATATTTAAAAAATGGGCAATGGAACTACACAAAAACATGATCCACAACTTAAACCACCCATAATATAACAATTCAATATCCAGGCAAGTATACCCACATAGACCTATTTATAAACATTACATGTAAACCAGTACAATAAATATAGTTAATAATAAATACAAGCAATAGCATATACCTGACCTTAATAATGAAACGTAGCCAAAAATAGCAGCCCAACTCAGGTGGGTGGAAAGGAGAGAATCATGTGCTATCATGGGGCACATGATTCTCTCCTTTCCACCGACCCGAGTTGGGCTGCTATTTTTGGCTACGTTTCATTATTAAGGTCAGGTATATGCTATTGCTTGTATTTATTATTGACTATATTTATTGTACTGGTTTACATGTAATGTTTATAAATAGGTCTATGTGGGTATATTTTGCCTGGATATTGAATTCTTATATTATGGGTGGTTTAAGTTGTGGATCATGTTTTTGCGTAGTTCTATTACCCATTTTTTAAATATTCCATTGTTTTAATAATTTTCAGTAATTTCAATAAAATATAACTTTTTTCTAAATTATTTGAGATTCCTTTGTGGTTGGTGTTTTGTTATAGTGTAGGTTTCTCTTTGTTATGTGGTTTATGCCCTATTTATTTTGTAGGTGTTTGATTTTTTCTCTATACTCTGCATAAAGATGTTTTAATTGCATGAAAATAAACATGGTGATTTTAAAGAAAGCTGCAATCATCTGGTTTTCTCGGCGACAGCCTGCAAGCTGGAGCATCCATACTACAATATATAGAAATGATGGGTGACTCCTCAGCCCCGACAGCAGGCATCCAACTTTCCTACCATAGGAAAGCGGGTCACCAAACTTTTCTATATAGATCCCTATTATGGGTATATACACCGCCGATAGGTAAATATATAGGTATATAAAATAATTATAAAATATATATTATAAAATATTTGTGTGGTAAATTCTGCAGGAATGAGTAGTGGCTGGGAGAAGACGTTATGATGGTTTGGGCCGAATGAAGAAGAATAAGGAAAGTGAATGACTCCGATCAGAAAAGATATCACCTGTGAGTCCTTAAATGTAACTGCACTGTAATCAGTTATGTGTCTGCAGAGCCTATGCACACTGGTATCTACCACTATATGGTCACTGTATGGCAGTAGTATAGAGTCTGTGTACACTGGTATCTATCAGTACAAGGTCACTGTATGGTGGAAGTATTGGTTGAACTGTAATGGTTTAGGTTCACGCACAGTTTGACAGCATTTCCCAGCTCTCCTGGATGCTGAATAAGCTATCTAACATCCAGGAATGCTGGGTGATGCCAAACTCCTGAATTTGCTTTTTTCCAGAGCCGTTATACAGTAGTTGGATGTAGTTGGCGTGACCTTTTTGTGAAGGGGCATGGCTTGGTATAAAGATGGAGTGATCTATGCAAATTTTGGGGCAGTGCACGTCCCTCTTTTGCTCCCAAAATTTCTGGTCACCTTACACACGATGCTGTGGAAAGTTGGTGGGGTCCATGAAAAGTGTAGCAGCCACAAAGACCCACACAGGTATAAAATAAGTCTTTTCAAAGTGATCCCGTAAGAGACATGTAGGTAGCTGTGGTACAAGGTGGACCCATAAATAGCCACAAGGAGGGCTGTGTTCTTTACTGTCACACTGCTGTAGCCCAACCTGGCAGGTCCTGTAGAGGTTAAGAACCCCAACCTTGAGATAGGGACTGCACATGTTTCCTTAAAATCTGCAATGCCTATATCATTCTGGAGAGTGCCTACTCACCACACAGAAGATTTATGCTAATGTTTTTTGAAAAACACCACCAAGAACATATGGTCATAATTTAAATTTAAAATGCAATTTTTACTAAACATATGTAATGCATAAATAATGTAGCATACAAACCTTCAACACTTACAGCTCAAAATAATAATTGGCACACAGACAGAGTACTGTTCAAAGACATGAGTACCAACAAAAGTACATATGGGCATGTAAATATAGAGGGGGACTACAAACTCGAATAATTGACAGGGAAGCCCCAACACACCTTTCACTTCGTAGAGGCTCCCCATATCAGTTGTTCTGTTTGTATCTACCTCAATTTTTACGTGTTTGTATGTACTTTTGTTGCTACTTATGTCTTTGCACAGTACTGTAAATCTGTGGAGCTATTACTATTCTGAGCTATTATTGTTGGACATTTGTATGCTACAGTATTAATAAATTTGGATTGTATTTGCTTTGGAGGTTACACTCCTATGATTGATCTACACCACAGCATTGTATTTTACATTTAACTTTTGACCATATTTTGCTAAGTGTTTTTTTGACATTTTCATTGTCATTTTGATATTCATGTGTTACTAGCCCATCTTTATGTTATTATGTTTTGCAAGCGGCAATATTGTACTACATGTAAATGTTTCTGACCTAGATTGTATTTTCACTACATTTTTGGAGCCATTTGCCATATGTACTGGGAAAGGTTCCTGGAACATACATTAAACTGATCAATAAGCCCTAATCCATAGGACGGAAGTCAAAATAAGCCGTCAGTGTTTATCAGGATTGTGCTATTCCATATAGAGGCATCTATTGAAAAAAGTACATATAACACGTGGTTTATATTTGTTTTAACATAGGAGCCTTTGTATAATAGATGCCACTCAGATCATCAGTGACATCCATCATAGGTATGTAAGAAGTTACTGCAACCTTTACCTCTGACGCCATATGAAAAGAGCCTTAGTATACTGTACATACTTTTAGGCAAAGTATTCATACTTCATTCTACACTGTATCAACACCTTAAGTTCCCCTTCTTTTCCTCCCTTCCATTTCCTATTAGAGGCTAGTGTGGTCAATGGGTTGATGCCACATCTATATGCACCCTTTCCTGACATGTATCTTGCCAATCATGGACTTTTACTCAACTCACTTTTCTCTTATTTTCAATTTGTTGATCCCGCCATTGGTCCTTGACCATTCATGGACATGCTGCAATCTTTCCCATGATCTTCTCCTTTCCTTACTTTCAATTCCCTTCCTTTTTGATCCTGTTATTTTTTGTCATTGTTAAAAAAAAAATCATAAATAAACCTACCAAAAAAGGAAAAAATCTTTAGCTACAGATACTGTATGACACTCTTTGGAATGTGCTGTACCATAACTATATTCTGATACCAGAGCTTACGCTGGTCTGCCCTTGTACTGAAAAATCCTCCTATAGAACGGAGTCCTGTAGGAACACAATGTACTGTATAAGCTGCCAATGGCACAGTTCATAAAGCTTGTCTGATACTCTAATGATCTGACATTAATACCTCGTACAACTCTGATCTCTCCTTGTCATATTATCTGAAATCCTAAGCAGGTGATCTGCCTCCATAGAATGTAATGAACATCATGGTATGTTCACACGGCACAATGGGGTTTGTTTTGGAAGCTAAAAAAATTCCAAATACGTACCACACTTTCTGGTATGTATTTAGATGTGTTTACGCGCCTAAAATATGCATTGGGTCCAAATTTTGGTCCAAGTTTTTGTAGGTTAATTTAAAAGAAAACATAGTGAAATACGCATCTGAAAAACATATCCAAACATACGTCTAATACGTATCTAAATACGCATTACAACTGCATTTTTGGATACGTTTTTTGGATACAGATTACGGACTGATTTCAATACGTTTATTTATGCAATGAAAAAACATATCAGACACGTCGTGTGAATCTACCCTAAGAGAAAAGGTGATACCAATTTATGATCCAAAATAATGAGCAAGATATTTCATTACATCAGCAGAAGACTGCATCCAGGAAATGTAAATCAAAGAGGGACCCTTCTTGTATAAAAACTGCTGTGCTGTCCCCAGTGTTCATTGTGACCGCCCTATTGTGTAGAGCTGACATCGGAAATCTCAGGGCCCCATATACCTGCAGAATAAATCTCACTACCAGCTAAATAAACAGCAAGTGCCCAAAAACCTCTGACTAAGTAAAAAAAAAAAAAAAAGAAAAGAGGTAGAGTCTAAAATATAACTTTTATTCATAATAAGAATAAAAAGCACTATCACCTCTCTCTCAAAATCATAGGGTAATGCTGCATATAGAAAACTGTCCCTACCCTAAGATGCAAGACGATCGCCCCAATAAAGGGCGCTCTTGCCCGGAACCTATCCGTAGAGAAATTGACAAATATAATCCTCTAGTCTGGTCCCAACATGTTTCGACCAGCCTATAAAGTTGTACCTGGTCACTTCAGGGGAACAAATAAAGGAATTCAGACTAAAGGTACTCAAAAGATATTGTCAAAGTACTACAGATGTGCTATATTAAACCAGCAACACATGAATAATAGTGACCAAACAAACTAGGGAAAAAGAACAAGAATGATGTGATCATCCAAACAAAGGGGTGTTCATAGCACAAACCTCAACATTTTAGGCAAAAGTGATATACCTTACCAACATATAGAGGAACCACCCCACTAGTTCAAGGTGTAGTAATCATATACACCTCTGTGTTGTCTCTAGCCCTGTCAGGGCATAGCAGCATCAGCCACATGCCCAACGACAGCCCCAAAACATCACTGCTCTAGAGGAGACCTGCATGGAGGAATGAGCCAACATACCAGCAACAGTGTGTGCAAACCTTGTGAAGACTTACAGAAAATGTTTGACCTCTGTCATTGCCAACAAAGGATATATAAGTATTGAGATGAACATTTGTTATTGACCAAATATTTATTTTCTACCATAATTTGCACAAATGTGATTTTCGGGATTTTTTTTTCTCATTTTGTCTCTCATAGTTGAGGTCTACCTATGATATCAATTACAGGCCTCTCTCATCTTTTTAAGTGGGAGAACTTGCACAATTGGTGGCTGACTAAATACTTTTTTTCCCCACTGTACGTCCAATGTTGGGAAGGGGTAAAAAAAAAAAAAAAAACTCACCTCTCCATGCTACCCCAGCATTTCCGTCTGCTCTAGGCCCTGTCCAGTGGGGCCTAGACAGGAAGCAGTGCAGGCAGCGCGATGACGTCACTTCCCTTTGCTGTCTGTGCAGCAATGTACGGCATGGGAAGGAAGAGCATAGCTCTCTGCTGCCCCACTGTTCATCTCAATTATATGCACGTCGCAGGGACACACATACATTTGAGCTGGCCAGTGGCCTGTTCTTTTTACCATTCCTGTGAGAAAAGGGGGCAGTAGCTGCCAAGGGCACCCCTCACCCCCATGTTTTACAGAGTTTCTGGACCGTACGGACCTCACGGTGGCTTCAGTATTATTGTCAAAGTGGAACACTTCTTGTAAAAAATCTGCTATGCTGTTCCCAGTGTGACCACCTTATTGTTGGACTGCAGTATAATTGTCAGCCTTGCAAAGGAATGTCTTGTTGTGTTAAAACACTATCCTGCATTAGCACAACAAACCCAGGCATTAAAAAATATAAAGACACTGAATTCATAAAACGTTTTTCTATATGTATAAAATATAGGTTTTAGTGCACATTTTTATCAAATTGTATATGCCACACCTACCACGTCAAGGCATAGGTAGGACCCTCTTTATAGTTGCCAGTGCATTGAGGTCAAGAGGATCCATTCACATTGGAGCACTATCCGGTGCTGAAATAGCTTGTAGAATAAAGATTTGGATATTCTTAGTGTACACTTAACCTCCAGTATTTCAATATACTCATTTTAGACATCTGCGTTCCTAATCTGCCAAGTTACTAGTAATGAACACAGAATGGAAAGATATGACTTATGAGAACCCACATTTGGCATCTGTTTAAACTTACTACCAAAAGATCGGTAGGATTTTTAGTGAAAACAAGATGTGTTAAAGACACATTTGATAAGTATTAATATGCTTCATATGAACTGGAAGAAACAGAAATCTCACATTTCACAATCTCAGACCACTGCAGTATGTAACGACCTAGGAATTTATGTCATTACAAAAGAACAGGCACACTTGTCTGTTACTGGAGAGACATGATCTAGTTCAGGAAAGTAATCCTACAGAGGCTGCCCTGTTATTAATATGATAAGCTGACATTGTAAAAAGTCAGCAGCTTGGCTTATTATTCAGACCTAGCCTGATTAAGAAGTCTGTACAGGTAGCACCTGACCATCCAGCACGTGTCCAAGTTCTACATGTAGTGAATGTAGTCTCACAGGTATAACATGATGTCCTTTATTCCACTCAGGAGCCTCTTTAAAGAGAACCTGTCACATAGGTTATGCCCCCTTGCTGAGAACAGCACAGGCTAGTCTCAGGCTAGTTAAGTAATGTGATAGATAGGCCCCTATTCTTAATATTTATGAACTGTATAATAACGGGTATGTCCCAAAGGATTGGCGCATAGCAAATGTGGTGCCAACATTCAAAAAGGGGTCAAATAGTGATCCAGGAAACTATAGGCCGGTAAGCTTAACCTCTGCTGTGGGTAAAATGTTTGAAGGTTTTCTAAGAGATGCTATCCTGGACTATCTCACTGAAAATAAATGTATAATGCCGTTCCAGCATGGGTTTATGAAGGATCGGTCCTGTCAGACTAATCTCATCAGCTTCTATGAGGAAGTTAGTTCCAGACTGGATCGGGGTGAAGCACTGGATGTCATGTATTTAGATTTTTCTAAAGCATTTGATACTGTTCCACATAAAAGGTTGGTAAGTACAATGAGAATGCTTGGACATGGGGAAAATGTGTGCAAGTGGGTGAGCAACTGGCTCACTGATAGAAAACAAAGGGTGGTAATTAACGGTGCATATTCAGACTGGATCCCTGTTACTAGTGGGATACCACAGGGCTCACTATTGGGCCCTATCCTCTTTAATATTTTCATAAATGATCTTACACAGCGATTGCACAGTAGAATTTCGATCTTTGCAGAGGATACTAAGCTCTGTAAAGGAATCCACACAATAGAGGATAATGTGTTATTACAAAGGGATCTGGATAGGTTGTAGGCCTGGGCAGAGAAGTGGCAGATGAGGTTTAACACTGATAAATGCAAGGTTATGCACATGGGGAGGAAAAATCCATTACATGATTACATGTTAAATGGAAAAACACTGGGTAAAAGTGACATGGAGAAGGACTTGGGAATCCTGGTGGACAGTAAACTTAACTGTAGCAGCCAGTGTCAGGCAGCAGGTGCCAAGGCAAATAGGATCATGGGTTATATTAAAAGGGGCATAGATGCACATGATGGAAACATTATTCTCCCACTATACAAGTCACTGGTTAGACCACACATGGAATATTGTGTACAATGTTGGGCACCAGTGCACAGGAAAGACATTGTAGAGCTTGAACAGGTACAAAGGCGGGCAACAAAAATAATAAAAGGACTGGGTGGACTACAGTACCCAGAAAGATTAGCAAGGTTAGGGTTATTTAGTTTAGAGAAAAGACTGATTCGAGGAGACATAATAAATATGTTTAAATATATTAAGGGCCAATATAGAGATCTCGCTAAAGATTTAATTATATCCAGGACTGTATCTAGAATAAGGGGGCATCCTCTACGGCTTGAAGAAAGAAAATTTCTACATAAACATAGAAAGGGATTTTTTATTGTTAGAGCAGTGAGACTGTGGAACTCTCTGCCAGAGAAACTTGTCATGGTGAATTCACTAACAGAGTTCAAGAAGAGCTTGGATGCATTTCTGGAGTGTGATAATATAACAAGTTATAGTGGCTAGGATTCTGAAGAAGGGTCTGGATGCATTTCCAGAGCGTAATAATATAACGAGTTATAGTGACTAGGATTCTGGAGAAGGGTCTGGATACATTTCTAGATGTAATATAACAAGTTATAGTGACTAGGATTCTGGAGAGGGCCGTTGATCCAGGGATTTATTCTGATTGCCAGACTGGAGTCAGGAAGGAATTTTTTCCCTAACATGAGGACAATTGGCTTCTACCTCATGTTGGTTTTTGCCTTCCTCTGGATCAACACTTTAACACTTAAGCAACACTTTAGCACAATAGGCTGAACTGGATGGACACATGTCTTTTTTTTGGCCTGACAAACTATGATATACTATAATGCTGTTTCCAGCGCTGTGTCCCTTATTCTGTAAGATGCAACAGTTTTAGAACATTTATGCTCAAATCTGCAGTTATCAGCCAGAAAAGAGTAATGAAAAGAGTTTAAGTCATGATCTGCCCACCTGAGGCTAGCCCCGCCCACCTCACAACTGATAAACCTATTACTTTGAATAGGTAGAAACACATGAATAACTGTCAGGTGGGAGGTGGGTGGGGCTAGCCTTGGATGGGTGGAGCTAACACCTGCACATGAATAAGCTGGACTCTTTTCTGGCTGAATACTGCCAGGCTTGAACAGTAAATGCTCTGAAACTGCTGCACTTTACAGAATAAGGGACACAGCGCTGGAAACACTATGTTTGTCAGTAGCTTGTGTTGCCCTCATCAAAGGGGGCATAATCTATGTGACAGGTTCTCTTTAAGTTGTATCTATAGATATCTGTTTGTTACCAGGAAAATACAAATGGTTCCAAAGATATACATTGCCTACCTGTCAAGAAGTCTCTGACTTGCTGGATAAACTGCCTGGTGCTTCCAATATCTTGTTCCATGCGGGTTCTGGTCCGGGTCACTTGTTCTGACAACTGTTGGGCACTATCCTTGATTGAATTGGATGTTTTTTCTGCTTCCTGGATCTGTTGATCAGACATGGCATAACTCAAGTTAGTTTCTAATCAGTATAACTATCTTGAAAAGTGTTGCACATTTTGTCCTTCTTGTTAGCAGAACGTCTGGGACCCACAATCACCAACTGTAATCTGCATATTAACCCAGGAGCAAGTATTCAATTTCCCAAATTCTAAACTTTAGGGTTACATAGTTACATAGTTTGTAAGGCCGAAAAGAGACAGACGTCCATCCAGTTCAGCCCATTTAGCTAAGGTATTGATCCAGAGGAAGGCAAAAACCCCCATGAGGTAGAAGCCAATTGTCCTCATTTTAGGGAAAAAATTCCTTTCTGACTCCAATCTGGCAATCAGAATAAACCTCTGGATCAACGACCCTTCTCCAGAATCCTAGTCACTATAACTTGTTATATTATTACGCTCCAGAAATGCATCCAGACCCTTTTTGAACTCTGTTATTGAATTCACCATGACAATTTCCTCTGACAGAGTTCTACAGTCTCACTGCTCTTACAAGAAAGAATCCCTTTCTATGTTTATGTAGAAACATTCTTTCCTCAAGCCGTAGAGGATGCCCCCTTGTTCTGGATACAGTCCTGGGTATAAGCAGATTTTGAGAGAAATTTCTATATTGACCTTTAATATATTTAAACATATTTATAATGCTCCCCCTCCCGAAGCCATCTTTTCTCTAAACTAAATAACCCTAATCTTGCTAATCTTTCTGGGTACTGTAGTCCACCCAGTCCTTTTATTATTTTTGTTGCCCGCCTTTGTACCTGTTCAAGCTCTACAATGTCTTTCCTGTGCACTTGTGCCCAAAACTGTACACAATATTCCATGTGTGGTCTAACCAGTGACTTGTATAATGGGAGAATAATGTTCTCATCATGTGCATCTATGCCACTTTAAATACACACCATGATCTTATTTGCCTTGGCAGCTGCTGCCTGAAACTGGCTGCCACAATTAAGTTTTCTGTCCAACAGGATTTCCAAGCCCTTCTCCATGTCACTTTTACCCAGCGTTTTTCTGTTTAACATGTAATCATGTAATGGATTTTTCCTCCCCATGTGCATTTATCTGTGTTAAACCTCATCTGCCACTTCTCTGACCAGGCCTCCAACTTATCCAGATCCCTTTGTAATAACACATTATCCTCTAGTGTGTGGAGTATTTTACAGAGCTTAGTATCGTCTGCAAAGATCGATAGTCTACTGTGCAATCGCTGTGTATGATCATTAATGAAAAAATTAAAGAGGATAGGGCCCAATCCTGAGCCCTGTGGTAACCCACTAGTAACAGAGATCCAGTCTGAGTATGCACCGTTAATTACCACCCTTTGCTTTCTATCAGTGAGCCAGTTGCTTACCCACTTGCACACATTTTCCCCCAGTCCAAGCATTCTCATTTTATTTACTAACCTTTTATGTGGCCCGGTATCATATGCCTTAGAAAAATCTAAATATATGACATCCAGTGCCTCACCCCGATCCAGTCTAGAACTAACTTCCTCATAGAAGCCGATGAGATTCGTTTGACAAGACCGATCCTTCATAAACCCATGCTGGAACGGCGTTATACATTTATTTTCAGTGAGATACTCCAGGATAGCATCTCTTAGAAAACCTTCAAACATTTTACCCACAACAGAGGTTAAACCTATCGGCCTATAGTTTACAGGATCACTTTTTGACCGCTTTCTGAATATTGGCACCACATTTACTATGCACCAATCTTTTGGGACATACCCTGTCCATAAATATTAAGAATAAACCTCCATAAGCAGAATAAAATTAGCATTGCCTTGCTATGCATTGAATCTAAAAACAAACTGAACACTCAGAACTCCACCCTCCACTGTGGGTAGTGACAGTGCAAAACATATATCCTCAAACATAGAAAACTGCAAATAGAGAATAAAAGGGTAAATCTAGGCATGTTAATAAATATACATTAAATCATTTCTGAAATTTAACCCATTGAAAATCAGATTTAAGATCCATTATGGTTCACAATTAAATAATTTGTGTTTCCAATTACCACCTTTTATGGGTTTCTTTACGTATTATATGCCATAGAAATTAAAGCTTTTTAAGTCTCCTTGATGCTTTTCTAAAAAGTGCCTGGTTGCTCCTGAAGTATTTGCTTGATTGCCTCTGATGGCAAGTGATGTATTGTAATGTAAGTAAGTGGGCACAATTTACATTCAATAGCATACACAATAATATCGGTATTGCAATTGATGTAATTTTTTATAGTGTAGTGATGATTTCTCTAAGGGTATGTTCACACGGTGTATTGCCCCATAGACATGCATTACTCGCGGCGGGTAATCGCCACGAATAATTGACATGTTACTTATCTCCCTGCATGTACAGTACAATTGTATTGTAAGCGCGGGGGGACGAGGCGTAATCCATAGTTAGCTATGGATTACCGTAATTGCGGGGCACATTTCACCGCGTATTAAGCGCAATACGCTGAAAAATACGCCCGCAATTACGCGAGAATATAAGTCGTGTGAACATACCCTTACTAGTATGAAATTGTGAAGTTTTATGGGTGTGTTTACAAATATTATATCTGGAGCCCCCACATGAAAACCATCCCTGTTGGGGCAACCAGATTTTATTTGTATGTGTACTTTGATAATCGCTAGGAGACATGTATGCTCGGGTTTTTCACCCTTTTCTGGCGTAAAATGCGACAAAGTGAGTCGGCTATGATGTCTAATGCACCTAACGAATGTGTTCGTAAGACTCTACACTTTTTAATGCACCTAACATGAGAGGGCGTTCCGAGGGCGTGTTGCACCACACTCGTAATATTAGACACATATATGAATGTGGTTCGGCAAAGCTAGGCGCATTACTGCTGGAACAGGCAGAACTATTTCAATGTGGTCTGCCTGAGCTTAAAGGGAACCTGTCACGTAGGTTGTGCCCCCCTTGCTGAGGGCAGCACAAGCTAGTGTCAGACCTGCTGCTCCCAGCACTGTGCCCCTTATTCTGTAAGATGCAGCAGTTTTAGAGCATTTACCCCTCAAATATTATTCATGAGTAGGTGTTAGCCCCACCCACCAAAGGTTAGCCCCCGCCCACTGTCAGTTATTCACATGTTTCTACCTATTCTAAGTAATAAAAGTCCATAAACCAGCTCCCAAATGCAGGAAAGACGAGCAATAGACGTGGAAATCAACGTAGATGCAGACCGGGCTTGTTTAAAAGGCAACTTTGCTACTTTATTTCATTTTCTCCTTAAAAGATTGTATCCAAACAGCAGACAAGTGAAACCACAGCATTCGGGCTAATGCAACCAGATTGTTGTCGACGCGTATCGGGTCACATGACCCTTACTCATGACTACATCCCATGCCCAACAGGTGATCTTAAATACCCTGGAGCAAGGGGGCGTGGTTATTCAAATCATTAAAATATATGAAACTAAAAAAAAAAAACAATAAATGACAACAATATCATTTTTAATAGTGAAACTTAATTTCTAGTCTGGTGTTCAAACCATCCGGGATGCGTGTACTCAGATGGTAGATCCACCAGGCTTCTCTCGCTAACAGCTTTCTATGTAAATCACCTCCACGTATTGCACGCTTCACTTTCTCTATTCCTATCACTGTGATGGTACTACAACTCCCACTATGGACTTCAGCGATATGTTTCGACACCGCTGATGTTTTGAATTGGTCGCTTTTCACTGCATCAGAAAGATGTTGCCGAATGCATATTTTGAGGGGGCCCGTTGTGCATCCCACATATTGCTCTTTGCAGGTTTCACAATTAATCAGGTATATTACATTGGCAGTATTACAATTGATAAAGCTCTTAATCTCATATGTTCTACCTGAACTAAAAGAAGAAAAAGACGTGTTTTTTTTTACAAAACTACACACCTTACAAATGTTATGACCACATCCAAAGAAACCTACGGAACCTAACCAAGTATTTTTGTTATCCTGCCATGCTGGCAACAAGCTTGGTGAGACCCACGACCCTATGGTGGGTGCTTTTCGTGGAACATATCTCATATTATTCATAAGCATTTGTTTAATAGGCTTGTTCACAAAGAGTATTGGTAAGTGCATTTTTATAATATTTACAATTTTAGGGAATTGCTTGCTAAAATTGGTTGAGAATGTAATAGATTCCCCTTGTCTATTCTTCCTATCTTTTTTCAAAAAAAGAGCCTTTCTATTTACTCTGTCTACACGATTACAGGCTGTCTTTAAATTTCTATTGGAGAAGCCCCTCTCTCTCAGTCTTGCACATTTCTATCTTATGTGTTAGAAACTCCTGGGGAGACGAACAATTTCGTTTTGTTCTAATTAGTTCTCCTACTGGAATGTTCCTCAATACATGGTCTGGATGACAAGAATCTGCCCTGAGTATAGAATTTTTGTGCATGGGTTTACGGTAGGGTGTAACACTTATATTGCCTTCTTCATGCCCTTCCAATGTCACATCAAGAAAATGTAGGACTTTATCCTGGTGTTCGTAGGTAAACTGCAAGCCCATACAATTACTGTTGATATATGTGAGGAAATCCAAAATTCTAGCCTTACCTCCAACCCAGATAAACACCAAATCATCATTATAACGTAAGTACCATTTTATGCAGTCAACAATGGGATGATCATGATGGTAAAAAAATTTCTTCTCCCACGCAAACATGTAGATGTTAGCCAACGAGGGCGAGAACCTCGCCCCCATTGACGCACCTGAAGTTTGGAAATAATATTTGCCCTCAAACATGAAAAAGTTGTGTGTGAGCACATATACCACAGCCCACAGCAAACCCTGTTGTTTGGCCGACTCAAAATGACTGGATCTTTGCAAAAAGCTGTGCATGACCGGGAGGGCCTGGTCATGTGGGATGCAGGGGTATAAACCCACAACATCACATGACAACCAGGACCCCCCGGTCGGCCAATTACTAGACTCTAGTGTAAAAATGAGTTGTTTCGTATCGCGTAGAAAGCCTGGTAACCTTCTTACCAGTGGCTGTAATTGTTGGTCGACCCATCGTCCCAGTTCCTCATTGAGGGATCACATACCTGAGACGATGGGCCGGAAAGGAGGTGGAAAGACCTCCTTGTACACTTTCGGTAGTGCATGAAAAATTGGCATGATGGGATCAGGGGTATTAAATTTTTCTGCTAAATTTTTGGTAATTAACCCTAAAGTAACCCCTACCTCCATTCTAAGTAATAGGTTTATCAGTTGAGGTGGGCGGGGCTATCCTCAGATGGGCGGGGTTTGAAAAAAAACTGACTCTTTGAATGACTCTTCGAATGACTTTTCTGGCTGAAGACTGCAGATTTGAGCATTAAATACATGAAAACTACAGCATCTTACAGAATAAGGGACACAGCGCTGGAAACAGCATGTCTGACACTAGTTTATTCTGCCCTCAGCAAGGGGGGCATAATCTATGTGACAGGTTCTCTTTAAGGAGTCAAAGTGGAGATAGATTTGCTGTTAGGGAAAAAATTTCCAATATTTCTCAACTTACACCAGTACAATAATAAAAAGTAATTTATGATAATTATCAAACTATATAAAATTTAATTATTTAAGTTAAATTAAAAATGTTGATAGAAAATCTAAAAATATATAATGTCCAAAAATATAAAAAAAATCTCCTATAAAATGTATTTAAACTTAATGGAATCTAAAACTAGTTTTATATTAAATAACCCACTGATGTTGTTGTTCAGATTTTTAAATTTTTAATTTTTACAACATTAAATTTGAAATGTATTTTTGCTGCTCTCAACCTTTATTCTACATACATCAAGAGCCAGCACACCACAGGTCTTGCTGGGACCTGTGGTCCACTAAGCAAGATTAGTACCATAGTTTCTATTCACTGACATGCTATTCTAATGACTTTTCTTTTATTTCCAGCCTATCTATAGCCTTTATACATGTTTGGCACATCACTTATGCGCCTAACTTCCATAATGCCCCAAACACACAGGCGAGGCGCAATGAACTTTAGGCACCATTTATGAACAAACAAAAACCACTTTCATATATTAGGGTGCATTTGACACTGAAAAATAGATGTGAAAATGCACTTCGATCTGCCCATATATGTCTCCCAAAATGTCTCCAAGTGTGCAGTTTTGTTTAGGCATAAAAATGACACCTTTCTCCAATATTTTTTACAGTGTATCGTCCTGCATTAGAGTCAGAAGGTGTTTATAGGCAATACTTTTCTATAAAGTTTTTATTGAATTTTGTGGAGAACACCAGCTTTATGTTCGCAGAGGTGGGTGTGCTTTTGTCTTTGATTCTCTAGCCACATGTTACGATTTGATTGACTGATAGCATGGTGTGCATTTTGTAGCATCCAATTTGGATCTTGTTTATATCTTTTATAGATTTATTAAATTTCTGATCTGTATTGCAGGCTTTTATATCCTTTACATGTTCCCCTTTTGGAATTGCTTTGATGGTGTTGATGGTGTGATGACGTGTATTGTTTTTTTATTAGACCATAATTATTTTAGATTTGATCTATCTTATTATAAACAAACTAAAGGATAGCCAATCAGCTCTAAAGTTTTACCCTCATTGGTAAATTTTGTACATGTGACTCCATTGTGTAGCATGGAAGATATATGGATGAGTTGTTGGTTGTCTGGGTTGGAGACCGCTCGCCATCAATATTTACAGATTCTGCAAATTATATCAACTGCAATCACAACTCCAAAATTGACTGTGTTTGTTTTTCAACAACAAGGAATTAGCTTTGTTGGAACTAATATTAAAAGTTATAGGATCAATAAATGTGTAAATACAAATATATATCAAAAACCTTCACCAGGAAACATGATTTTCAGAGCAAACAGCTGTCACCCCATCAACACCATCAAAGCCATTCCAATAGGGGAATGGGTTAGAAGAGCCTGCAATACACCACAGGAATTAAATCCTTTAACACCTCCAACGAACACAAATATTACTCTTAATTTTTCTTCTCCTCACCTTCCAAAAGCCATAACCTTTTTATTTTTCTACCTACATAGACATATGGGGGCTTTTATTTTGCGGCACAAGATGTACTTTACCATAGAATTACCATAGAATATACTGGGAAACCGCAAAAAAATTCTAAGTGGGGCAAAATGTGAAAAAAAAAAACTTGCGCCATGTTTGTGGGAGGTTTTTTTTTGTGGCATTCAAACTTCGGTAAAAATTATGTGTTATCTGTATTCTACAGGTTGATATGCATCCAGCAATACCAAACATTTAGGTTTTCTGTTATGCTTTGGTGGCGTTAAAAAATTCCAAACATTTTCTATATGTGAAATTTGTGCTATGGCGCAGTTTTTGCGACCAATAACTTTTTTGTACTAACACCTACGGATGTCATTGAGGCTGCATTTTTTGCGGGATGAAGCATCCTAGTTAGTGCTAGCAGTTTGGAATACATGGGACTTGTTTGATCACGTTTATTCCAATTTTTATAGCACATGAAATGACCAAAAAAAACGCAATTTTGGCATTTGGAATTTTTTTTCTTCTACGGTGTTCAGTGTATGGGATAAATGATGTTATATTTTAATAGATTGGACTTTTTGGACGTGGCGATATACAAAACGTGTAACTTTTTTATTATTTTATTTTTTGATTTGTAAAATGGCGAAATGGGGGTGATTTGAACTTTTAATACTTTTTTTTTTTTTATACTTTAAAACTTTTTTTTTCTTTACATTAGCATTGAGTCCCCCTAGGGTTCTTCACCACTAGGGGGCGTGATCATTTATACAGCCTAATGCATTGCATAGACAATGCATTAGGCTGCACCAAAATAGCGTTTTCCCCATCCCCACATGGCAGCGATGGAGGCCTTCACAAGGCTTCCCGCTGCCATGTCCAGGCATCGGATCCCCGCAGTTATGCTGTGGTGACTCCGATCAGAGTGAAGAACAGTGCGCGGCACCGTTTTTTATTCACTTAGACGCCGCGGCCATCTTTGACGCGCTGTCTAAAGGATAAAACAGTGGGGGGCGCGCCACCAACCCCCGCGCTGTAACCGGCAGGTGTTAGTTGCAATTAGCCGCTAACACCCGGCGGCTGTGTAGCGGGGTCACGCTGCGATCCTGCTACGCAACTCCTTAACCCCACCACGACGTACCCATATGTCCAGGTCGGTTAAGGGGGTTAATAAATCTATAAACGTTGTAAACAATAAATTTAAACAGCATGGTTATCCAAATTGGATGCTACAAATAGCACACCCTTCTATCAGTCCATCAAATTGTAACATGTGGCTAGAGAATCAAAGACATAAAAGCACACCCACCTCTTCGAACATAAAGTTGGGTTCTCTACAACATTCAGTAAAAAATTGAACAATATCGAAAGTATCTTCTATGAACATCTTCCGATTCTAATGCGATACTCTCTCCAATATTTTGGAGAGAGGTGTAATTTGTGTGCCTTAACACAATCGCACACTTGGAGAATTTTTGTGTCCTAGTGATTTTCAGAGTACATATACAAATAAAATCTGGTTGCCCCAACAGGGATGGTTTCTGTGTGGAGGCTCCAGATGTAATATTTGTAAATATACCCATAAAACCTCGCAACAGTACGAGAAATCGTCACTACACTATAAAAAACTTTTTAAATTGCGATACTGATCATGTATATGCTACTGAGTGTAAATTTTGCCAACTTACCTACATGCACGACACAAAAAAACAAAATAAGAATTGCAAAATACGTCAATGCCATAAGACTCAATCAAGCAAATGTTTCAGCAGTAACCAAACACTTTGTAGAAAAGCATCAAGGAGACTTAAAAAGTTTTCATTTCTATGACATATAATATGTAAAGAGACCCAAAAGAGGAGGTAATTGGAAACACAAATTATTTAATCGTGAACCATAATGGATCTTAAATATACACATGTTCCAATGGGTATCCATTTTAGAAATAATTTAATGTATATTTATTAACATGTCTAGATTAATCCTTTTATTCTCTATTTGTAGTTTTCTATGTTTGAGGATATATGTATTGATAACAAAGAGTTACTATTTGTACTGTCACCACCCACAGTGGATGGTGGAGTTCTGAATGTTTGGTTTGTCTTTAGATTCAGTGTATAGTCGAAATCAGTACATTGTGAGCAAGATCCAAACAGATCTGAAAGACGTAAGCGTGAGCTGCACTTTGCATTTTTTACAGTTTTTTTTTTTTAAGAATCATTGATAAAGCTGGCCTTGGTGGGGTAACAGCCATTTATGTACGTGGTTGGCAGCTGTCTATAATTATTTCCGGGTCGGCTCTTATTGGAAGTAGGCAACATGTTAGGTGGGTGCCTACTTCCTGTGTTCCAGGATAGGCTTTTGGAGGCCTATAAAAAAGCCTGGTGCTACAGGTGATCAGGGGGCATGGTTGCTACCTGGAAGTTGGAGCAGCAAATCTGAGGAGGGAGCTCTGGCCCACGGACGCTTGAGGGAAGCCAGTACCATACTGTTCTGAGAGGGTACAGTGCTGGAGGTGCTGGACATTAGGTCCAGACCATTAAATAGAGAGAGATCTCTGATTTTGTATAGCTAGTGGCCACATGGCCGAGGTTTTGATTTGTATTGTTTCTGTACGTTTAACCTGTGCTTGAATAAAGCTGGCTGAGGCCAGTGTTAAACAAAACCCTGTTATTGGTTTGCCATTCCATTAACCAAAGTGGCGATCCATGAGACTGTCCAAGATGGCGTCGGACGAATATGAGTCTAACACTTTATATGCGATATTTGACTGGCGGACCTACAACATTTTCCATCCACATAATTGAATAAATACTGCAGCAGTGCATGAAGATATCTGAATACCAGTTATGGTCTTATTCAGTGAGTGAGCACCAAAACATTTTACTATATTGGTAAACTTAGACTAGCCAGTCTAAACCTGTGCCAGATTTATCAATACTGTGATGAAAGTGACACATTGTAAAGCTGTCTGGTCTAAGTTTACACTGTCTAAGACTAAGACAGTGTTGATAAATTTGCACCACAATGCTTGTAGTAGAGACCCCTTCTTTATGCTCATCATTGGGGGTCCTAAGGTTCAGACCGCTACATATAAAACATTGATGGCCTTTATTGTGAATAGACCGGCATTGTTACTATCTTAGAGTACCCCTTTGATAATGCACTTAATTATAAACTGAAACTATACAACTATAAATCACCAGCCTACTTTAAATTTTTCCTCCTTATCTTTCCAGATCTCTGTCTCCTATGTTTCAATAGTTACGTGATCTCATGTGTTCACTATGCAGTATAATGATTTTTAAAAAATTAGCTTTCTTTTGCCATATTCTGAGACCCATATATTTTTTTTTTTTTGGGGGGGGGGGGGATCGACATTCTTATTTGCGGTCTTTATTTTTCCAAAGTCAACTGACGTTTTTATTGGTACATACACCTTCTTTAATCAAATTTTATTGCATTTTTTTTGGCAGGCAACAAAACAGCAATTCTTGATAGAAAATGCTGTCAAATGAAGCAAAATTGGAAAGTAATGTATTTGATAATAGTTTAAATTTACCTTTGCCTACATGTTTAAAGCTAATCAATGAGATGGGAATACGCCACTAATACTAGTACAATCAACATAGTGATTGTTGGGGTAGACATGGTATGGTTAACATGGCAAGTGAATAACGTAAAATAATGATTTCATTATCTGTATCAATGATAATCATCATTATTAAATTTGGACATACAATATTATGCTACAATATGTGAAAGAGCATACAGTGTTATTTACCATTTGCGTGTTCTTCAGCAGTTGGTTATTCAGGTCCTGAAGTTCTTTGGCAGTTTTCTCTGTTTCCCATAGTGCGTTCATAGAAAAGGGAAATGCTCCTCTACAACTGGATCCCACCTTGCACAATGTAGTATTGTTCCTGTGACACACGGTGCCAAGACAATTCTCTGGTGTGCAGGATTCTGTTCTTACACCCTCACAGATCTGCAAGTTTATAAATGAGTCAGTAATGTCCAAGTATTGCATCTTAAATAACATTAACTATTCCATAATTTGACTCTTTTATTGGGTATATATACTGTAGTGGGTTGCAAAAGTATTCATACTGTACCTCTTGAACTGTTTCTCATTTTTAAACATTACAGCCACAAATGTAAAACTATTTTATTGATACTTTATGTGATTTAGCAATACAAAATAGCAAGTATTTGTGAAGTGTAAAGAACATTTAATGTGCTTTTCCAAATTTTTGCAAGTTAAAAAACTGAAAAGTGTGGCGTGCATATGTATCCAGCCCCCTTTGCTCTGATACCCCTAAATAAAATCCAGTGTGACCACTTGCCTTTAGAAGTCACCTAATTAGTAAATAGAGTATATTTGTATTTAATTTACTCTCTGTATAACTACAGCTGATTTGTGAAGGTCTTAGAGGTTTGTTAGAGAACATTAGTGAACAAACAACATCATGAAAACCAAGGAACACACCAGACAGCTCAGAGGTAAGATTGTGGCAGTGTATTGCAGGGTTAGGTTTTAATAAAATAGCCCAAGCTCTAACCCTATCATGGAGCACTGTCCAATACATCATTATTAAATATAAGGAGTATGGCACAACTTCTAACTTACCAAGACATGGCCATCCACTTAAACTGACAGCCCAGACAAGGAGAGCACTAATTCGAGAAGCAGCCAAGAGGCCCAGGAGCACTCTGAAGGAGCTGCAGAGAGGGAGAATCTGTCCAGGACAACTATTAGTCGTGTACTCCACAAATCTGGCCTTAATTCAAGAGTGGCAAGAAGAAAAGCATTTTTGAAACCAAGCCATAAGAAATTCTGTTTTCAGTTTGCAATAAGCTATGTAGGTCAACACAGCAGACATGTGGAAGAAGGTGCCTGGCCAGATGAGACCAAAATTGAACTTTTTGGCCTAATTGCCAAACAACTTATCACTGAAAAGAAAAAAATAACTACACTACCGTATATACATTAAACTAAATCACAGAATTCTTAATACGGCTAAAATATAACTTTTAATAAATATTCTTAAAATTTAACAATTCTGTAAGGACATCATAGTCTAATAAAACACAATATATGGATTACATAACACACATATATCCCATGCTCATAAGAGCTACTCACAATTAGTTGTTACTTGATCTCCAAATTAAAAGGGAAAATACGGACAGAAGACCTGTGCAAAAACGGGGTCATCGCCCCAAAATGGACGGCCCCGTAAACTAGCTACTGCCCTAGGGAGCCCCTACAATCTCCCTTTTCTCCCTAATCCTATAATCGCTTCCCAATCAGTTACAAAGGAAGCAAAGGAAGGCTAGACAATTCCCGACGCGTTCCCCCCTCCTGTGCCCAACAACAAACCCAGGAGGGTTCATCAGGGGAAAAAAGAAAAACAAAACAGGTCACATAAACTAACTGACTATCAATATAGCCGTTGGCTATGATAAAGCCCACAGACTAATGGTGTCCCCAAACACTATACTTAGACAAAAGCCTGCAAACTCTGCACATCACCGTGAACACACCATCCCCACCGTGAAGCATGGTTGTGATAGCATCATGCTGTGAGCATCAGCAGGTTGATAGGAAGGTAGATGAAGTTAAATCAGGGCAATCCTGGAGGAAAAACTGCTAGAGGCTGCAATAGAATAGATTCACCTTCCAGCAGAACAGCGACCCTAGACATACAGTCAAAGTTACAATGGAATGGTTCAAATCAAAGCATATTCATGTGTTAAAATGGCCCACTTTAGTCCAGACCTATATCCTATTGAGAATCTGTGGCATAGGTTGAAAATTGCTGTTCACAAACGTTTACCAAATAATCTGACTGAGCTAGAGCTATTTTGCAAGGAAGAATTGGAAAAAATTGCAGCCTCTAGATGTGCAAAGCTGACAGAAACATTCCCCAACAGACCTGTAGATAAAGGTGGTCCTACAATGTACTAATTTAGAGCAGCTGAATACATATGCACGCCACACTTTTCAGTTTTTATTTTTGCAAACATTTGGAAAAGCACGTATCATTTTCTTTGCACATCACAAATACTTTGTGTTGCTTTATCACATAAAATATTAATAAAATGCATTTACAATTGTGGCTACAATGTTTAAAAATGAGGAACAGTTTAAGGCAATGTTCACACGGCCTATTGCCGACGTAATTGCGGGGACGGATTTTGCCCCGCAATTACGCCGGCTGCTGTGCAGCGGGGGTAGGCCGGGGGCCGGCAGCTCGCCGGCCCCATAGACACTCATTATTTATGGAGCGTGCATGCCGTAAATAGTGTGCATGTCACTTTCTCCCCCTCGGCGTATTCGCCGAGCGGGGAGAAGAGACGGAATCCATAGTTCTCTATGAGAACTGTGGATTACCATAATGATTGGGACGGATTCCAGCCGTACTGCAGCGCAAATATGGCACGCAGTACGGCTGGAATCCGTCCCAGAATAAGCCGTGTGAACGAGGCCTAAAGGGTAAGAAAATTTTTGGAATTTACTGTATGTTGAAAATTTCTTTTAACAGGCACTACACTGATATCAAAATTATCACCGATTGTACTGGCAACAAAAAAAGGGACCTCATGCACCAGCAGCGCATATGGCATTTAACATCTGTTTTTATGTCTTTGGCTATACTGATCACTTACATGGTATGATTTTTGCCCACTAGTAACAAAGTTCATAGATATTTTTTAACCCAAAATGATTACAATAATTTTTATAATATACATTTCTAGACATGGCATGTTACAGCAACATTATGTAGTAGTCACAATGCCAGAATTTCAACTAAATATTAGTGTAAACAGTAATTTCAGAAATATTACCGTTTCCCCGAAAATAAGACATCCCTCGAAAATAAGACCTAGTGCAATTTTTTTCAAGCTTAGAAATATAAGGTCTCCCCTGAAAATAAGATCTAGCGGCAGTCATTGCTCCAGCAAGCTCCCACACTATACATTAGCAATAGCAGATCAGCTAGCTGGGCAAGAGATGCTAATTTAAGGAAGGTGCTACTGCTAGAAATGAGAGATTGGGGCCAATGCTCCAAAAACAATGGAGTCACAAGAAATTCACCATGAAATTCAGGGTTTGGAGAGTTATGATGATGTTCCAGAAGATGATGACATGACTATCTTTGAATAAATATTGATTTTTGTTCATAAATACCAGGATCGGTAAATGTTACATACATTGTTGTACATGGAAATAAAGTCACAAGAAATTCTTGATGGAATTCAGAGTACTCAAAGCAGTGTATATAGATACTGAACTTTGGAGAAGTTTTACTCTACCATAATAGCAATCATCATAGGGGCCAAACAGACTTCCAATAGAAAAATATGCTGGGCAATCTGATAGATATTGGCAGTCACCACTAATATTTGCCTTATTATGCTGATGTTTGTGATGACATGACAACGGAATGGAAAAATGTGAATTCTTGTTCATGGAAAAAAAATAAGACATCCCTTGAAAATAAGACCTAGCTCATCTTTAGGAGCGAAAATTAATATAAAACACTGTCTTATTTGTGGGGAAACAGGGTGCCAAAATATCCATATAATAAACAGCACTGTGTTTTAAAATAGTAGTTCTTTGTACAATTACCCTGTTTATAGTTGGAGTAAGATTTGGGTATGACAGCTCATCTTTCAGGGTCTCCAGGTCCAACACTGCTTCTCTAGTCTTCTCTTCGAGACCATTCACCCCTCTCCTGCTTGCAACTGATTGGGATACAGTTGTCTGAGCCATTGCCACCCTTTCGGCTGCCTCTAGTGATGACTGGTAGGCTGCATTGACTGTACTGAATAAACCTAGTAACAAAATGCATTTGTGTGAAGGGTTAGGCTCAGTACACACTGCATTTGAGCTCTTTATCATCAACATAAGTCATGACATTTTCTCACTGCATGCTATAAACAGAAGGGTTTAATGTGTAACGGTGTAGAGGAACACAGTGGTATATGTCACTTATAGTGCCCATTGAAATAAAAAAAGAATGCTGTATAGAATATGTTTTTATTTGTTGGCCCTTTACATAGGAAAGCACAATGTTCCCTAGACAACTTATAAAAGGCCACACATATGCATTTAACATATGATGTGTGCATGGGAACGTTTCATAGTATATGTGCCAATTGTAGGGTTTAGAAGCAGTGTACACTGAAAACTAGGGTCTATGCACATTGCATTCAAGTTTTAAAAATGCCAGTATTACAAACAGAGCTCCATTCATTTATAGGTAATATGCGCTGAGATATCTTTTTTCAACTATATGGGAAAGCACTGGAATTCTCTATACAGGAGACACTGCAATAAAACATGAACTGTGCAGCATACTTTTTTACAGCTGAACCCTAGTAGTAACACATTGGTCAGAGTCTTTCTGTCAGTAGAATGTGTCGGGAAATCTTCCCAGCATACACTTCAGGCTTGTCTGACATCTAAGGGAAGTCACTCTAAGTGCATCAACCTACCTTGTGCATTTGTAGAGATGCTGTTAGCATGTTGGGTCATTTTTCTCTGGTAAAGCTCATCAATATTGTTAAAACTGACCCTTAAGGAATTCATGTCACCTGAAAGTGAACCAAAGCCATCCACCAAGCCCTGCTCTGGATTTATTTGCCTCATGTCTCCTCTGAAAAATCCAAGAAATAAAGTTTATTGTTGAACAATGTTTTCATGATTTTAAATTTTTAGCTAAGAAAATAAAACTAAAGAAGTATTATTAAGGATTTCTCCAATACAAACAGAAGAACATAGACGATCCATTTAAGAACTTGAAAGGTCATAAATAAGAACCTTTATCTATCTTTTATACCTTAGTCACCTGACTTCTCAGAGTCATATTGTACTTTCAAATTCAACCCATCATGTGCACCTTATTGCTCATCAGACAAGTGATACACAACCTAAACTGTATTAAAATGTTATACCACTTATACCCTTACATTTCTAACATTTCTTTTGCTAGTTGGTTTATTCACTTAGCAGCAGTAAGGCATCTTGCAAACAGAAGTGCTTTGGATTCACATAACCTCCAAAATCTGTCATAATATGGCACTAGTAAAAGTCTATTGGATCCCATTTTACATGAACCCAACATTGGATGTTCATCAGATGTTATATATGGAGGTATTACAATCTAGAAGCACTGCAATAAGGTGCGCTACTGACCACCATAGTGTGCCTATAGCTCCTGGTATACCTAAGCAATGTGGCTCTATGGAGTGGATATCAATAAATAATAGCAGTATTGGAAATCACACTCCTTCTCTAATGTCCTGCAACAACATAAATGTAGATTATATTCTATAGGTTGTTCTACTTAACATATCCCTTACATATTGAATGTAAAATGAACAAAGGTATGGCTCTAGAAAAACAATTAGCTCCAGAATATTGATTTTAGCCTATATAACTAACATTTACCTAATTTTTGTCAGATGGTTCTCCATGCGCAAGAGTTCACTGTCTGAGATACCAGACCCTCCGGACAGTCTCTGGACACGCTGAAGTTCAGCTTCAACATTGGTCACCCGAGGTCCAAAGTCGACATCAAACTTTCCTGTTTGTCCAGCAGTAATGTTTCGAAAACTTTGCATTTGTGTGCCCAAGGCTCTAAGCTCATAGTCATAAAACTGGAAGCATGAGTGGCAGGGCCTACAGTTGGGGAATGTATCAGAGTAGCCTCTCTGGCAAGAGTCACAACGTTCTCCCACAAATCCTGCTCGGCACAAGCATTTCCCAGTTGATTTATCACAACCATTTTCAAGTGTTCCTTGGAAGTTACAGTTACATTCTGCATTTAAACAATATGAAAATAAATTATGAATTACACACAAATATCATAACTTATTCTGCTATTGTATCACTACAATGCACAGAGCATGGTCCACTGGGACAGATTTATGAATGATGTGGGTAAACTTAGACTTGATAGTCTGAAATTGCACCAAATTTATCATGTATGAAAAATCTGGAACATGTTTAGACTAATCCAAGTTTACAACATTTATTAGTTGGCGGTGTGAACACCAATAATTGCACCAAAATCTTTGGTGTATTTCTTGGTGCCATGTGCTGCTCAATAAGCCATGTCCTTTTCTGCATAGCCACTCCCCTATGTGTCTAAGAAAAACTGTCTAAACAGATAACAAATGTGGCGTGAAGCATATATGAAGGTATTTTGGTACAATAGTAGATATGTCCCATTTAGTGTTGGACTGGGCTGCCTAGGACCCACCAGTGGAATCTCCTTCTGTGAGATCCACCAGTAGACTTGATTCTGGGGTCCTACCAGTGGGATTGATTCTGGAACCCAACAGTAGAGTTGATTCTGGGGGTCCACTGTACAGCTGCTGTACATGCCTCTTATACTCTTCCTTTGCTTTTTGCCTCTTTCTCTCTGACTTTCTGCCTCTCACAATGATGTATATGCAGCTTAAAGGAAACTCCAGGTCTGCCATGTTCAGGGGCCCATCAGGGGTTTCTCCTGTTCTCCTGTGGGCCAGTCCGAGCCTGGTCCCATTGTATTTGATGTTCAGAAGTACAGACATACATGCTTTCATGTAGAGGTGATAATTAAATTCATTATGTTTTGAAGCACTTCTTAGTTTGTATATATTATTCATTCAGATAGAAGGCTCATCCCTAATGACCATTTCTGCTACGGCATATGTTACTATATTACTAACATCATGTGGGTGATGGCACAAACCTCGGCATCCAGACTGTAGGGTTCCATACATTCTGTCCGAGCACTCAGTGCAGAGTTGGCCACCAAAGCCCTCTCTACAGAGACATTGTCCAGTGACCTTAATGAAGTGAGATAAGACTAGTTATTACATGCAAAAACTCTGGTTATCTCCTAGTCTGATGGAAGCGCTCTTCTAAAATACTGCATTTATGATCATTACTATTGGTATAGTAGTGATCTTAGTTTGTTCCAGATTTCTAATAGTTCTTTATAATACTACTTTGTATGTTTCTTGTCATAGGCATACTTGTATAGTTTAATCCAGGAAGAGAGAAAAGAAAAAAATGGACCACGCATCCACTTGCTATAGTTTGATCTATTGCTTCACAGCAAACATATTTATAAAAATAAAACGGGGTTTCTTAGTAAAATTTGGTATATTTTTAAAATCCCCGGAAAAGAGTTTTGAAAACCCTATCAACTTTTTTTCCAGGGGACCCCCAACCAAAATTTAAATTTTAAAGTGAACCTTCAGGGGGTTTTTTGTTTCCCTCTCGGGGAAGGGGATATGATTGGGGAGAGAAGCTGGGCTCTGAATAATAGGTTTGTTTATGCAAAAATTTCTGAGTAAAAAGCAATAAAAATTAAAAAGTGAGATTAAAAAGTAAAAGTTTCCCCCCAAAAAAAAACCCCAGGGGGGGGTTTGACATTTTGGGGCCCCGTACACGTGATGGGGAAAAAATTTCAATCACGGGAGTGGGGGGGAAAGAAGGCCCTCTTACTCCCCGGGAAAAAGTTTTACTTTGCTTTTTTACTCAGAAATCCTGCTCCAAATCATCAACCTACTCTATATATCGTCAAGCTCCTGCTGTTAGATAAGGAAACCCATTAATACCCATAGGTTCCTTTTAGTAAAAATTTAGTTTTTTCTTTTCCCCAATTTTTTTGTCAAATTTTTAAAACATCAACCATTGTTAAAAATTTTAAGAAGCTGACAACTTATAAATGAAATAAAAAAAATAAAAGGAAAAGCCATCCCTTTGGCAAATAATTTGAGGGGCCATTTTTATTCACCCTTTTTGCATATCACGGGTTTTGAAAGCACAGAATACAGTATTACTTTTTTACCCTTTAAACATATACCCCCTTTTCTAGCTTTTTAAAAAATGTATGCAATTGAAAACAGAGGGCCAAAGGATTTGTAAGTTAATTTTGGAAATTCACAAGACGCGTTTCTTGTTAATAACTATGAGATCACACGTGTTCATTTACAGTGTCATCAAATGGTTCTCAGACAGGTAACTAACTGAAGCTGTTTTGATATCACAATTGTGATTTTGTCAGGTAAACTGCTATGACATCAAAAATCTCTTCTTTACGGTGAGCTGCTGTGACATCACAAGTGTGCTTTTGTCAGAGAAGTTTCTGTGACATCACAGGTGTGTTATTTTGCAGAAAAGTATCAGTGACATCACAAGTGTATTTGTGTCAGATAAGCTGCTCCAGCATTACAATTCTCATCCGTCAGGTGGGCTGCTGTGATTTTCAAAAGGGTTTAATAGGTAAACTGCTATACTTCTTTTTATCTTTTTTAAAAGGGGGTTTGGTCTCACTACATTGTTTCACCCTTCCTCACCCCCCTGTTTTTTTGGGTTTTCCCTTTTTAAATTCGGGGGGTTTTACTGGTTCTATTTGGCGTAATAAAGAAGGCAATAGTATAACAACCATTTGTTTTGGCACCCTATAAAGAGAATTAAAACCCAGGTCTTTTTAGCTAAGCAACCAGCCCCCATTACCCTATCAGCAGAGATAAAAAAAAGGTCTGAACCCAAGGGCAACCAGTGCTGCACCCTATCTGGAAAATTTAACGGGGTCTTTTAGATAAGAAAACCTGAGGAGGATGCACCCCATCCCAAGGGGGATTATCTAGTAATAGGTGGGAAATAAGGGTTAAAGGGGCATTTTAATCGAAAGGGGGACTTTTTTTTTTGTAAGATCTTTAACATAAAAAGCTATCCCTGTAGTGAGACAACTGCTTTAAGGTGAGCTGCTGTGACACCAGAAATGTGTTTTTGTCAGAGAAGTTTCTGTGATATCACAGGTATGTTAAACAGAAATTTACTGAGCATTTAATCAGTAAAAATCACAAGTTTTTTTGTGTCAGTTTAAACCCTGTTTGGGCACTAAAATTTCTCACCCGTCAGGTAAGCTCCCTTTTGGACATCTTACGTGGTTTTGATCAGGTAAACTGCTTTACATAAAATTTTTTCCTTTTCCTTTCCAGGTGGAGCTGTTTTGGGACAATTGTGTTTTTTGTAAGAAGTTCAGTGGCATCACAAGTGTGTTTGTGTCAGTTAAAGGGGTTGTTTCCCCTCAGTTTCATAGATGCATCCTGTCACTTCCTGGTCAGACTGTCTGTTTTTTAGAATACAACTCGGGTTGTATTCACCCCTGTGTTTTTCAACTCTGTTTTTTTCAGTCTGTTTAATTATTTTTTAAAATTAGATTTTAGAAAGTTTTCTCAAAAACTGATAGCGGGGAGTTTTTTTTCTAAAGAAAACAGCAGTAATTACTAGCTTTTGTTAAAAATTCAGAAAACCACCACCTCCATTTGGCTCCAAACCTGGTTAATGACCCCTCCCTTTTTTTTATTTTTATTATAATTATTATTTTATTAAAATTTTTTTAAGAGCCCCATTGGATTTAGGGCCGCTTTTCATTCTAAAACCACATAAAAAAAACAGCGGGGGAAAAAAGGGTAAATAGGTCGGCAAGGGGGGAACCAAAAAAGAGCCAGGAAGGGTTTAAAAATCATTTGTAGCTCCTTAAAAAAAAAAAATGAAAAAAGGCAATGTTTTTGGGGAAAAAGGGTCTTCTTTTAGTTTTCCCCTTTCATTTTGAAAGAATTCTTTTGGAAAAGGAAAAAACCCCTTTAAGATGCTTTACAATTCTCATCCGTCAGGTTAGCTGCTGTGACACCCACAATTGTTTTTAAAGTAAGGAAAAGCTCGGTGTTATAAACAATTTATGTTATGCCCGGTGGGTTGCTTTAATATCAAAATATTATTCGGGTTAAAAACTCTAAAAAAAAAAAAAATTAAGCAGTTAGTTTGTTTACATATTTTTTCTTGCACTTTGGGCATTTTTTCATTGGTGTCCACCGCTACTGAGCTCTGAATGCAATGTAAAGTTCTTGATAACATTTGCATGAAATTGACATTTGCTTAGGATCAGTGTTTAAGTCTGCATATATAAAATGCATGTTTTTATTTAAATTAATTCTAATTAGTTCCATAACCTGGGGCGTCTCATTATTCCATGTTCTTTATGCCAAGGATACTTGAGTGAGCTTTCTCTTTGATCAAAATGGTCACATCTAAGAAAGACTGCAGGAAAAAAAAAAATGTCAAAATTTCTTTTCATTTTATACCAACGTAACAGTGTTTCCTAAAACCCTTTCTCCAAAACCCGCTTACTTCTTAATCTGCATTTTTTCCCTTCCAAATACACACTGCTCTGATTAAAGATGCAGAACATAAATGTGCAAAGCTTAATGATTAAAAATCAGCTCTGAGAAATAAGAGAATTACATTATTTCTTAGCAATTCCTTAATATCCCTGAAATTCCCATCATAGTAAACTGTATACACATCGGGCAAAAATTTATTAATACTATTTTAAAAACTCATTGTATACTTTGCCCTTAGAAAACTCTTAACCCCTTCGCGCTTCCAGGATAAAACTTTTATGCCTGGCAGCTCAAAACAAAAGGAAAATTTGGGCCCTCCCCTCGGGGGAGCCCGCCCATACATGGGGGGCGGGCAAAAAAGATAAAATTTTACATCACTGGCCACTTTATTAGGTACCCCGGGTCCAATGCTCGTTAAACCTTAATTTTTTAATCAGCCAATCACATGGCCCCAAAACCAGTGCATTTGGGGAAGAAAGAAAATGGCCCAAGACAATCCCCTGCAGTTTAAAACCCGGAGAAATCAGAAAGGGGAAAAAGGGTTTATTTGAGTGCCTTTAAAAACCGTGGCATGGTTGTTGGTGCCAAAGGGGGGGGTCTGAAAATTTTAAAAAAACCCATGACCCCTGGTTTTCACGCACAACCATCTCTAGGGTTTACAGAGAATGGCCCCAAAAAAGAAAAAAAACCCCGTGAGGGGCATTCCTGTGGGGGGAAAAAGCCTTGTTGATCCCCAGGGGTAAAAGGGGAAAGGGGCAACGGGTTTGAGCTGATAAAAAAGGAACGGGGTGACTCAAATAAAACCCTTTCAACCAAGGTGGGGCAGAAGAGCACCCTCTAAACGCACGTACGGCAAAAACTTTGAGGCAGTTTGGGCTACACAGCAGAAAACCACCCCGGGGGGTCCCCACCCCTTTTCCCCGGGCAAAGGGGGGGAAAAACGGGGGGGGGAAAAACCTGAGGCTCCAATTTGCCCAAGCCATCGATTTTGGACACTGAAGTTTGGGAAAAAAAAACGTTTGCCTGGTCTGATGATTCTGGGATTTCTGCTGCGAAAAATTCGGATGGTAGGGTAAAGAATTTGGGGGGCAAAAACTTTGAAAAGGATCCCCGCCTTGAAACAAGGTTTCGGGCGGGGTTGGTGGGGGTTTGTCATGGTTGGGGAATTTTTTTCTTGGCACTCTTTGGGCCCCTTGGTACCAAGTTGAGCATCGTTGCAACACCTTGGTGGTAATCTATGCCACAAGTAATTGAAGGCAGGTCACCGAAGCAAAAAGCGCGGGAATCCAACCCGTTACTAGCATGGTGTACCTAATAAAGTGGCCGGTGAGTGTATGTAGTATATAACATAGTCGTATGAGGCTGTGGTTTGTTATTTGAGCGAGGGAATAATGTAAGGGCTGGGTAGTGGCTCCCCCGACCACCGCAAGCCGATGGCGATAGACATTTAAGCCAACGGCAAGGGTAACGGACGATCAAATAGCCGCCGGTTTTTCACCAGAGCCCGCCGCAGAAAGCGGTATGTGACTCTGCTGCGGCGTGAGAGGCTACTGAGGTCGAACCCCCCTGACGAGTGACTTGCTTGCGGTGGCATCCGATGGTGCAGCATGGTACCGAATCGTAGTCCAAAGAATCGTAGTCGAGGGCAGGCATAAGGTCCGAGGACAGGCGGGCCAATTGGTATCGTAGGTTCGTGGACAGGCGTCATGAAGTCGGTGGGCAAGGCAGCGGCAAGAGGGTTCGAGACGAGCTAACGTAGCAAGATGTCTGGTACAGCGGACAAGTCGCGAGGCGATACACTTTGAGACCGCTTTAGTTAAGGCACGAGGCAACATAGATCCAGCAAGGAGTGGATATAGTACACGAACCTTAAGTAAAGTAAGCGCCAGGCCCTTACCAATCAACGGGGCAACGGCCCTTTAAATACCTCGAGACTAAGCGCGCTGCCCAACAGCGCCTTATGACAACAGCAACGCGCGCCTATAGGCGCCAGCAGAGGACGCGGATGCACTGAGCGAGGGTTTATTAGGTGACGTCCCTGGCAGTTTTGCAGGACGCCCCGGCCTCGACCCGCGGCCAGCGGCGGCACCCGCACCCCCCGTTGGGCACCCATGGAGGTTCAACGGATGCGTCCCCCGCGGCCCGAGGGTCGCCAGAGGAGCGGGATGGTAGCCCGTGACAGTACCGCCCCCCCCCTTAGTCTCCTCCCTTCTTTTTAGGCTGAAGGAACATACTGGATAAGGTCTGGCTCAGGTAAATTGGACTTCTGGTTTCCCATGCCCTCTCTTCGGGGCCGAACGCACCTCCAATCTACAATGAAAATAATCGCTTCCCCCTTATGATCGTTCTTGTCTAAGATATCCTTCACTTCAAAGACACCGGGGATTCTAGCACTCGAGATTGAGCAGCGCCCCTCTGGGAGAACGGTTCATGACCACAAGGCGTTCAGGAGGAAACAGTAAAAAGGCGTTAGGGACCCGAGATAGATGGAGGCATATCACGAGTTTTATAGACACCGGGTTCGTTGTCGCAAGAATTCTGAAGGTCCCAGAAGAACCGGACCAATTTAATAACTGGGATTTATGAGGCGAATGTACGCTAGACCGAACAGCCACACCCTATCCCCCTGGGGAGGAACGTAGGGGAAGAGTCCTCTCTTGGTCTTGTCAGCTTGGTCTTCATGTACGGGCAGAATCCTGGACGTAGGGCTTGTTCAGCGTCTCTCCCAAATGGTCTGATAACCTGAACCTGATTGTCCACGGCCGGGACCTCAGATGAGGAAGCAGGGGAGGGGAGGGCGTGTGTGCACGCCATAGACCACCAGGAAAGGAGAACCGCCAGTAAGTGGAGCGTCCCGATGATTATAAGAGAACTCTGCCCAAGGTAGCAACTCGACCAGTGTCCAGTCGTCCCGGACAGCGAAGTGGCGTAGATACTCTGCCCAATATTTTGGTTTACCCTCTCCCACCTGTCCATTCGTCTGGTGGATATATCGAAGAGAAATCTCATTGAATTGCAGACCGGGACACAGATATCACCCAGAAATTGGAGTACAAACTGGACGCCTCGGTCGGAGACTAAGTAGAAGGTAAGCCCATCGTAGACGAAAGATGTGATGGAAGAGTATCCTGCCAAGTGGGAGCCTACAGGGAGACCAGTGAAAGCGCATCTCAAAAGTGGACATTTTTAGAAAATCGGCGTCAGTGACAACCCAATGACCTGAGTTCCCGACGAAGGGAGAGGTCCGGTGATAAGATCCATGCCCATGGTGACCATGGAGATTCTGAACACTGGCAGAGGGACAAAGAGACCAGCGTCCTAAGGCGTAGAACCTTGTTTGGCACATGTGGTTCAGGAAAGAACAAAGTCCTTGACGACCTTGGAGCAGGTGGCCATCCATAGTGGACGTGAGGATGAGAGCAAGATTTTCGTAACCCGGGAATGGCCGCCAGAAGAAGCAATGCCCCCAACACCAGATTCTCCTCCTGAGTGCGGGGCGGCCACTAGGTTCAGCCAGGAGGAACGCTGCGAGATTCCATCCGCGCCCACTGTGACAGTCCCCGTTCAGACGATGAAAAGCTGAGGCACAGGTTCCCTCCGGTAAACGCAGAAAACGGAGAGGGCATCCGCCTTGTGAATTTATACTTCGGCCGGTCGTGGAAGTGGCGCAATCTAAAATCAAAACTAGGAGAAAAAAAAGAGACCACCGGGCTGTATGAGGATTGTAGGCGCCAGAGCCGTCTTTGTTAGGTATTGCAGATTTTTATGGCTCTGTAAAGACTCAATATGGATCGACTCCCTCCAAGAGATGTCGCCACCGCTCCATGGCCAATTTTATGGCAACACTCCCGAAGCTCCCAACTGATGGGTAGATCTACGTTACTGCCGAAGAGAAAGTTTTTGCGAAAAGAACCCGCATGGTGACGGTATTTGCCTTATAGAGGGCCCTTCGGGTCCGAGAGCCGCCCCTGTCTCCTACGAAGAGTGCATCTCCCTCGCACCTGAAGGGTCTCTCAGGAATCCGGACGGACCAAAATAGGTGCGGACTAGAAGTCAGACCTTTAATTGGGAGAACTCTTCCTCGGCTATGGGACCATCCATCTAGGATTAGCGTTCTTCAGGGTGAGAGCCACAATGGGAGCCACTACAGAAGAGAAGTGAGCAATGAACTGCCGGTAGTAGGTGTGGCGAAATCTAAAATTCGATGAATTCGCCGGAGACCGACAGGGTCGCGGGCCACTGTTGACTCGCTGAGATTCCGCAGGAATCCATCTGCGACGGCCTCGATCCACAGACTAAGTACCCCAGGAAAAGGAAGTGCTGGTCCTGGAGGAACCGACCACTGTCTCCATGTTTTGAGCATACAGTCGGCTTTTCCGCAGCGCGTCGCAGACTTGGGCGGAACATTGTCTCTCGGAGGCCTGTGATGTCAATGGGGAAACAAGTCAAAATATCGGCCATGTCTCACAATGACGCAGTAGTGTACAGCAGGTTCACGGAACACGTCATTGAACAAACCCACGCAAAACGGCCGGTGCGTGGCAAACGCCCCAAAAAAGCATCACGAATATTCGAAATTCCTGTCTCAGTGTGTTAGAATGCCGTTTTCCATTCGTCCCCCTCTCGAATTCTATGAGATATGTAGGCCCCACGTAGAGTCCAACTGTGTGAAAACACTCTAGCCCCCTTGAGACGGTCAAACATCTCCCGAGATCCAGTGGAGAGAAGGTAGTGGTTTTTTACGGTGATCATGTTTAGAACCCAATAGCCTATGCACGGACGAGAGAAGACCATCCTTCTTCTGCAAGAAGAAAAACCATCGGCACCAGTGGCAGGGTGGGGGGGGCTGGGAGAGAGGACTAACTGTATGGCTCCTATTCTGCGATTTCTCCAGAATGATAATGCCGACATGGCCTGAGTTCTCCGGCACGGACAGTGGTATGACCCTCCCCCGCGTCCACTGGTAACCACGTCCGGCAGGCCAGGCGCCAACGGTTTTTTGACAAGCTGGAGCGGAGAATGGTCGGCCCCTGGCGCGTGGTACCTCGCAAGCAGCGGTTTCTTGCGGCACTCCGGTCCCCAACAGCAGGACTTCGCCCGTCTTTACCAATCGAGCGTAGTGGCGTGCCTTGCAGCCAGGAAGCCCCAAGAGGATAGCCGAGTAGCATGGACCGAACGTGAACCTAATCTTCTCTTATGAAGGGCCCCCACACGGATAGTCACCGGCCGGGTTTATGTACCGGATGGATCAGTGAGGCTCCCCACTGACGAAGAGATAACAGCGGTTTCTCCACCGGAACTACAGGTATGCGGTAACCGGTTTTACCCAATGAGGCTAAGCTGAAGTTCCCGGCAGATTCCCGATTCAGGAAGCAGAACTCCGGAACGAAGGACCAGCATCAGTAAGTCACCTCTACTGGCATCATCAAACGTGGAAGGAGGAAACTGCCACCTAGGGCCGCCTACTCCCACAGGCACCTAGCGTTGACAGCGATTCCCGGACGCTGAGAGATTAAGGGGACAGTTTCTGCTGACAAGTGGCCGGGCTGGCGCTGTAGAGACATAGCTACTCTGCCCGCAACGGCGTTTTCAGTTCTGTGCTCCGTTAAGTGTAGCCCGGTCACACTGCATCACGGTTCCACCTCTGAGTTTGAGGAGGGTGATAGACGATGCCTGGAAACAACCAGGAGCCAGGTGGAATCGTCCCCGACGAGGTACGAGCATAGTCTCTTATCTTGGCGAATGCTCCTCAAGCCCTCATCGCGCGAACCTTTACATCAATACGAGTAGCATAGATGTATTAATTCTTTTAGGGAGGACGGGAGTGTCTCTTGCTGCCAAGCGTACTATTACCCTGCTGGACAGACCCTTCTTGAATGTAGCGCAGAAGGGCCTGCATTCGTTTCCATGCAGCTTCCGAAGCCAGGGCTACGAAATTGAACCGCATAGTCACCCAAGAAGGACTTCGCCCTGAACGGAGGCTCAAGAGGGCGTCTCGCGGAGGAGGACACTTGCCGTCGACCTCGAAGACGGTGCTGACTTCCTGGAAGGAAAGGTCTGTTAGGTCCGCAGTCACAGGGTCGCCTCTGTCCCAGAGGGTGGCTTGCCCCACAGCCAGGGCCTTCCCTGAAAGTAACTACAACCAAAGGCCACCATAGACCTCTCCAGGAAACTGATCCGCCATCAGCTCCACGTGCATTGAGCCTGAGTAACGAAACCTCCGTCAGAGCTAGTGACAACGCAGCAAACTTGATGGGGGTATAGGCGAGCCGGAAGTTTGGGGTCACCACGGTGTCCAAATGGAACTAACAGCTGTAGACTGAGCCGACGGATCGGGGCGGCGGAGACTGCTGCTTGGATTGCAAGCGAAGTGACCATCAATGGCGGTGAGCTGGCCCACCTCTGACCTTGTTTTTCGATTTGTTGCGATTGCTGGACTAACAATCGAGTCGTGAGATCCGTGATGCTTAACAGGGGCACCTTGTCGGATCCATGGCTGATCAACTGTAGGCTGTGGTAGTGGTTCCGCCGGACCACCGCAAGCGATGGTATAGTATAAGCATCGCCTAGTGAACGGAAGACAACGTATCCCCCTGTTGTCACCGAGAGCCCGCGCCCGCAAAGCGAGAAGGACTTGCTGCGGGCGTGAGGCTACCAGGTCGTCCCCCTGGACGTAGACCTTCTTCGTGGCAAGCCGAGTGGCAGCGTGGTACCGAAATCCGTAGTCCGAGAATCGTAAGTCGTGCATGCAGAAGGTCAGTGACCGGCGACAAAGTTCGAGGTCGTGGCGACAGCAGTAAGGTCGGTGGCGGTAGAGTTCGGAGTCGAGTGAACAGTAGCAAGAGTCTGGTACACGGAATAGAAATACACTTTGAGACCGCTTAGCTAAGGAGCAGCGAGGCAACCATAGATCCAGCAAGGAGTGTTTAGTGGACATACCATAAGTAGGGAAGCGCCTAGACCATGTAGCCAATTAACTTGTGCGCTGGCCCTTATAAATCCTAGAGAACTACGACCAGCACGCGCCTTAGGACACATGCACGCGCGCCTTGGCTGGCAGTAGGACGCGGACGGCACAGAGCAAGGTTAGGTGCAGATCCCAGCAGTTGCAGACCCCCGAGCTCGACCCGCGGCCGAGCGGCGCACTGCGACCCCGGTGGGCACCCTGAGGGTGGTCACGGGTGCGCCCAAGCGCCCGCGGGCCGAGCGAGCGTGAGTGCCGTGACAATAAATAATACTTTTTATGGTGCCAATGGCCATAACAAACTTAATGTACGCTGGGAAATCCCAGAATTCTATGTAGGTGGATTGATGAAAAAATCGCACCATTTGGGGGGTTATATAGGGCATTAAGAGTCTTCCAATTTTCAGTATAAATGGCAAATTAGATCTCTGGTAAACCACCGGCCATGGTGATTTTGGTGATACCAAATATGTAGAGTTTTCATTTTTGTATTAGTACTTTTAAAAAAATAAAAACATTCTCTATTTTTTAACTTTACATTGAAGCTCCATTTCTGCGACCAATAACTTTATTGTTTTTCCCACCCTCGGGACCAAAGTGAGGGTTTTCATTTTTTCAGGTTGAAGAAATTATTTTTTTTGGTACTTTTTTGGGAAAAAGTGCCCCTATTGCCTTTCCCAAATTTTTTTGGGGGAAAGAAAAATTTACCAAAAAAATCCCAGTTTTGCCTTTGGGAATTTTTTTTATCTTCTATAATTCAGGGGTATAGAAAAATAATGTTATTTTTTAAATAGAGGGGACAGGAAGAAAATAAAAGGGAAACAATATGAAAAGCTACAGAAGTTTTAATTAGGCCCCCCATCTGCTACAGCAACTCCTTGGCACTCCACAATCTTGTGGCGCGGGCGATCGGGGGAGGAACAGTGCACATTCATATAGACACTGCAGCTGCATCACCAAGGTTTTTCAAATTTTAAAAGATGGGGGGGGCAGGGTTCAAAACCCAACTCTAACCCCGGGCATTTATGGGCGGGTGTCTTTTGTAATTAAAAACCACACCCACCTCCCTTTTCTACATACATTTCCAAATTAATAACAAAATTGCCCAAAAAATGTCGAAAAGGGGTTAAAGATAAACCCTGTGCCCAATATCTGACATATCTGTTACAGTAAATTCTTGTGCTCTTTGTGCAAAAACAAACCTAAATTCTTTTTCCCTTTTAAACCCCCTTTGTTGTGCGGGGTCCTCTTTTTTCCTTGTAAAAAAATTTTTAACAAATCAGACACCCGGGGTGTTACCACTCCAACTGTCAGAAAGGTTGTCCTGCACAAACTGCCTCTCAGCCCTTTTTGGGACAGTGTCTGCCGTGCGGGGACTCCTCCAACGGTAACACTACGGGAAAGTTTTAAAAAAATACCCCTTCTAGGAGGAAAAAACACAACAGGAAGTCAAAAGGGAAATGCTCAAGAATTGCTATATCATGGAGAACACAAATATTCAAGGAGGGGTCACATTTACTCAAAATTTACAATTTTCTATCTTTGCAAGAGCTAAAAAATTTATCAATATCTTTTGTGCTATATATAAAAATTTTAAAAAATATTTTAAAATTATAAGAATTTAGATAGATAGATAGATAGATAATAAAATAGATAGATAGATAGATAGATAGATGGGAAAGATAAAAAACCCATTTTATTATTAAAAAACAGCGTGATGAAACGCAGCCCCTCACCTGATTCTTTGGGGGACGGGTAGGAATTCCAAGAAATTGGCAGCCACACATCTGACATCCTCTCCCACTGGCAATATTCCAATAGTGGGAGATGCACTGGTCACAACGCTGACCTGTGACATTTGGCAGACATCGACATTGGCCTGTTTCGCTGTCACATTGCTGGTTTCTATCAGTGCCTTGTGGGTTACAGTCACACTCTGAAATAAAGAATACAGCCAAATTTAAGCTTGGGAGACCTGAAAACCCCAAAGTCTCAAAAAAACCAAAACCCATGATAAAAATACACGCATTTTGTGTAACTCCAGCCTCCTTCTATTTTTTCTCACATTTTAATAAATATACTCATAGGAGATCTGAGATCAAAATGAGGGGACCTATACATGAATTTTTGAAACTTCTGTTGGGTGAACTTTTTATTATGGAACTGAATTTGACACCTAGAAAGCAATGGAGGCAGTAGTATGGTTATAAACTTATGTGAAGTAAATACACCTCCATCATAGAAAATTAGCCCATTTGTGAAATGCAAACATAGAGAATTTTCAAAGATTTGTTCATCTCTAATTTGTGCTATGTAAGGGGCTGTTCCCATGGCGTTATTTGCTTATGTACACAGTATCCAGAATAAGCGGGATTTAACTGAATAAAAAACAAGTTCTACTAAATATTTTCCTACAAAATTATATATCAGTCTGCTCAGCACCTCTAGCTTTGTACCATGCTGCCAGCAGATCACATAGCTTGTTCAATTTGACAGGTCCTCTTTAAGAAATTGGTCACCATACTTACTCGTACAACCCTGTGGGTTGGCAGCATTCAGTTGGTAGTACCCTGGCTTGCACTGATCACACCTTTCTCCTTCAGTGTTTTCTTTACAGATGCATCTTCCATTTGTTTGGTCACAGCTGCCACCTTCCACGCTGCCCTCTGGATCACAATCACATGCTAAAAAGACAAACATTTCAGACAATCATTAAAAAAAGATCCCAATGCTTGGGAAAGCCCAGTGGGAGATATAAAGCACGAAAAGAGGTTAGACAGCTGAAGGGGAGAGAGAAGAACATCCCAATATATTAATAATAAAAAGATATGCATGATTATAACTGTCCTCTTGTGTATATTAGGTAAATGGGATGTATGATTATTCCCTATGGCAGATTGCAAGCTGGCTAACAACCAGCAGGTGGCACCAAAATGAAGCAGATATTCACAATAATATAAAATCAGTGGTTTGACCACACACATTTTTGTTGATCTTTAAAAATAAACTGCCATCTAGTGCAATTATGTTCAACAAGTGTGTATACTTCAGAGAAATTGCCCATTGTTTTTTACCCAAATGCTTTGTTACATATTGCACCCAAATAGACAGAATTGGGATACAATTTATAGGTCAGTATAGTCAGGTTTTGTGTGTATGATGAAATAATAATAATAATAATAATAATAATAATAATAATAATAATAATGTGTAACTTGAAATACCATGTGGGAGTATGAAAGTCTTATGCATCCTCTGCACTAAAACAGTGAGGAAGATTTTACAGTACAGTTTAATACACAGAGAAGTCACACTATTCTTATTATGACCACCAGCTAATATCCAGAGTAACCACCATGTGCAGCAGGGACAGCAGCTAGACAGACTGGGAGTGACTCAAAGAGGTCCTGGTTGGTTGTCACAGGTATCTGGAGCCATGCTGACTGCATCCCACAGCTGCTACAGGGTGCATGGGGGAGGATCCATAGAGCCAACATGATGATCAAGATGGTCCCACAGATGCTCAATTGGAATCATGTCTGGTCAATTAGGGGTCAGGGTAGTACTTGGAAGTCTGAGTCAAGCTCTTCCAATCAATGTTGGATATTTCTAGGCATATGACATGTCGCATTGTCTTTCTGAAGGATCCCATCCAGCCCAGGGAAGACAATAGGCATTTATTAGTGTATGTGATCAGCAAGGATGGATTCATCCCCAAATAGGTTGAGAGTGCCTTCTACAGGAATGAATGGGCCCAGAGAATGCCACAAAAACATTCCCCAGAACATAATGCTGCAACTACCTGCTGGTTTTCTTCCAGAAACGGTTGCAGGGTTTTTGTTTTCTGATGTTTCTTGCCTGACATGCCTAATGTAACTCATCAGAGAAGGCACCCTTTCAGCAGAGGTTCAATTCTGACACTGCCGTGAAAATTAAAGCCTTTTCTGCCAATGCAACTTGGTTGCCCATCCAGTACAGGATACAGTATAAACTCAGCACTCTCACCCATAAAGCTCTCCACAGCGCTGCTCCTCCCTACATCTCCTCCCTAGTCTCTGTCTACCGCCCTACCCGTGCTCTCCGCTCTGCTGATGATATCAGACTACATTCCTCAATCATCCGAACCTCCCATGCCCGCCTACAAGATTTCACACGTGCGGCACCAATTCTCTGGAATATGCTACCGCGGGCAATCAGGCACATTCACAACCCTCACAGTTTTAAGAGGGCCCTGAAAATACATCTTCTCGGTCTGGCCCCCCAAAGATCCCTAACTGCTATCACACAATCTGTCACTCCCTGCACTTGGGCACTCACAGGCACTTATCTGTATATAGATGTACAGTCTGGGTGGAAGGTTCATGTAAACCACCCCCTATTTATGAAACATGGCCGGACCATTGTAAACTTGGCACTTCTTACCGTATGTTTCACCCATACACCCTAATAGATTGTAAGCTCTCACGAGCAGGGCCCTCACACATTGTGTCTCATTTGTAAGTACTTTTAATGTGTAATGACTGTATGTTTTACCCTTTAATTTGTAAAGTGCTGCGGAATATGTTGGCGCTATAGAAATAAAGATTATTATTATTATTATTATTAGCAGAGGTGCATTGACAATCTATCTGCTTTGGAGTCCGATATGCAGTAGGGATCACTGAACTTTTGTTTTAAACAGAGTGGGGGTAGCCCCCCAGTTCATTATAGTGGCGAGCTGCTCTTTTGTAGCGTGTCAGTTCACCCTCGGACACCGTCGTAGCTGACATTCACCTCTTAAATCAATGGCACGTGGTTCTCCCCCAGTTTTCAAATAACTTATTCACAATGGTTTCATTTGTCCACTCTGATAAACTTTCACCACAGCAGCACGCAAACAGTTCACAGTGCAGTTTCAGAAAGGCCCCGTTCACACGGCTTATTCACGGCGGATTTGTGCGCCGTATTGAGCGCACAAATCCGCCGGGAATGCGGGGCGGGACGGGGGCGCCGCTCCCGGCCCCATAGACATGCATTGTTTACGGCGCGTCCGCGCCGTAAATAATGTGCATGTCACTTTCTCCCGCCCGACGGATTCGCCGAGCGGGGAGGAGCGACGGATTTTCCCCTGTTCTCAATGAGAGCATGGATTACCGTAATTGCTGCCGCGGATGGCGCCGTACTGAAGCGCAAATCCGGCGCGCAGTACGGCGCCAATCCGCGGCAGAATAAGCCGTGTGAACGGGGCCAAATACTGCCACCCTTGGCCCTAGATCCAATAATCATCCATTTTTGTAACTTTGAAAAATCGCCTTATACCCATGACAGCAACAAGGAATATATGTGCAGACAGCCTATCACACACCTCATATACCCACCAAGTGAGCTCACCATATGTAACTTCCATCATGAGCTATGTGCTGCTGACGTTGAAAGTAGGAACTGCTCATAATTATGCGACTATGAACACATAGACTACACAGTCCAAAACTGCACCAAATGTATCAAAGTGGCCAATGCTGAACGATAAATGTGTAGATTTGTGTCTAATTAAATACTTCAAATTAGTTGGCTTAGTTTGTGCCAACATTTTAAAGCTTCTTTTTGTGCCTGATGATGTCTAATAAAGGGGTGCTCCCACCATACAGTTTGATGGCATATTGCTAGGATTGCCATCAAAGTATGATATGATCCACACGTATTCCGTGAACAGGCCCCCAAATGTTGCAGCTCAGAATGGAGAACTAGTCGTACTTGCACACAACTCTACACTCAGTTATTTGGGTGTTCCAAGTACAGCCAAGTGCCGTGGAACCTGCACCTATCAGACTTTGATGGGATATCCTAGCGTTATGCCATCAAACTCTATGGTGGAAAAACCCCTGAAAGCCTTGTTCCCTTTCTGTGAAGTCATTACTCTATCTGAGAAACCATGCCTCTTTGCCAAACATGGCACGTATATTGAATGTCTCAGTTCAGGAAACCTTACCTAGTTACCCATAGAAGGCATAGTAAAGGTACACTACAACTGCAAAATTAAACATGTCAAATCTGCTTGCTACATACTTCCTGCCTTATACAAATTCATAGCCATAGTCTACCAATAGGGGACTCACAGATGCAGGAATCCCTATGGCTGATGTCCCGATTTGGATTCCTGTAATAGTCAGGTTTGCACCTCTCACAGTTCTTCCCAGTAGTGCCATCAGCACAATCCTCGCACACTCCTCCACTCACTCTACCACTGGCTTCATACACTGCAGGGTCAAAGCGGCATTTGTCGGAGTGATTGTTGCAGTTACAACCTGGAACAGAAAGAAAAAGTAGTTATTAATAGAGTGAATTTGATTGGCATAGTAAATAACAAAATAAATGGGTACCACATATTACATTTGAGCCCTTTAATACCTGACCCATAGACTTTTGCTGCACAGTTTGATATTTTGCAACATTACAACAGAAAACTAATCTAACATATATTCCCTATCATGTCCTGTGTAGGTAACCACATGACATGGTAAGGCATTTCTGGGGGTCAATGGAGGGGGCCTGGACACCTACTTGTTTCTACTGTAGAGGACACTGTGACCGGCACTTACCAGCCGATGGGGTGAGAGTTAAGGTAAAACAACGTCGCAATACCCACTAACCAGTGTAGTGGACACCAGGTCCTGCCACACTCACAATCAGTGCCCACATTGAAGCGCTGTACAGGAATGTACAGCATGATGTGGGCGATACCAAGCGTGTGGGGAGGGGAGCCATGTTATCCAAACTCCCTCCACTGTGTCCTGTGCCCTAACTGTCTTGGCGTATAAGACTTATATTGCCGTGAAATAGACCAAATGCAGTAATACTTTTTTCACGGTATCCCAATGTATGCCACCAGCCAAAACGCAATGGGAATGGGGCCTTAAATTTGAATTTGCACACATAGGAAATAACTAGTAGATAACCCATCCCAAGACTGTGACTGTAATAGAAAGAGCATCCACTTAAGGACAGAGTTTGGTATATTGGTATATATTGCAGTAATTTTCCTAGGATCAGAACTCTGCCCTAAAGTGGATGCATTTACTATTACAGTCACTCTTGGGATGGGTTATCTAATCTATATTTCATATGTGTGCAAATTCAAATTTAAGGCCCCATCCCCACTGCGTTTTGGCTGGTGGTATACATTGGGATACCATGAAAAAAGGTATTACTACATTTGGTCTATTTCACGGCGATATAAGTCTTATACACAACGACAGTTGTCGACTTTAGACACATAATAAGGCTTTTATTGTTTTGTACCTTCTAATATTTAGCCCTTTATGTAATAAGCCCTCTGATGATGCTTTGCAATTAGTCTCAAACAAGGCATGTCAGAAATATTGTGCTAGAACATTACTAGTGTCTTTATATTATGGACATTTTCCAGACAAGGTCACCCTTTTTTAGGGTGGGTTAGGTGCACAGGGCCATTTTAGAACATGACACCGTGTTCTAGGGTTAGATCACAAATACCTTTTTACAAATTGCTGACCTATATGACAAAGAGTTCTTCATTGAATTCCCTTCTATATTGCAGTAAGTCTATTCCTAGCCTCTTAAACCAAGGACTTTTTTTGAATTTGTATGTATGTGGCATTCAGTTGTGCAACTAGTACTCAGTATTTTATATTATTTATATAGCTGTTGGCATCAGTATCCGGAGTTTATAGTATAGGAGGTTTTGAGCTTCATGTCTTTTGCTCTATGATCGGCGCTAAAGATTGCTCCGTTTTATGTTTCCTAAGGAAACATTAGGCATACCTAGTATATGGTATGTTTTATAGGCACACTCTCTTCTGCTGAAGTATTTTGACGTGCTGCCAGTGAGCTCTGACCTGACTCTAAATGACCGTGAGGCTTACGTTTTATGTGAATGCAAGCTGTTAATAGTACGACAAATGCACATCCCATGTTATGTTGCAGTTTTAGGAGCTCACCACAAGATGGTGATAACAGACTGCATTCCATATGACTTATCAGCATTGCTAATTAGAGAGACTGGATGACTAAAGGGCGATGAGCACTTGTAATGTGTTATTGTAGAGCTCAGCTGATTAGGAGCTGTATCCTCTTATTAATTCTCCCAGTTTCCCATACAGCTATGGAGACAATTTTGCTATTTATTTGTCGCACATATCTCATTGCAATTAACGATATGTAAAGCCTGCATTTCTGATAAATAACATAATATAGCTTCCATTTAGATGTAGCATGACAGCATGAATTTAACAGCTGGAAAAATTTATGAAAATTGTGCCACATCTATATAAATGCCACATATGACATAATATATTTGTTGTAATTCACTAGCTATGTTACACACTTTTTTGTTCCTTATACCATATGACTAGCATACAGGTACACCAATAATTTGCACTAGATAAAAGATAGTACATTTTTGGCCCTGTTTATCTATATCTTTACACTAAAATAACCATTTTTGACAAGATTTACAACAGTATTGTGCCACATGTAACTTAGTAAATATATCTTATGACCCTAGAATCACCTGCTGTCAACTTGTATGGGGGTGGGGGGGAGGGTAAAGGTTATGCTTTTCCCCATTTAGGAATAGGAAATAAAAAAAAAAGCTGTCTTCAGATTGAGATTAATATGTTTTTTAATCAAGCACATTTATTAAAAAAACTGCATGTATAATGCGTTTTGGGAAGTAACACTTTTCCCCTTTATCAAATAAAGCTATAGTGAAGGAATCGGAATAGGCCTCAGGATGACCTAATAAATATGTGTAAATATATCAAAGGTCAATATAGAGATCTCTTCCATGACATATTTACGTCTTGTGGAAAGAAAGTTTCTACATAAACATAGAAAGGGATTCTTTACTGTAATAGCAGTGAGACTGTGGAGCTCTCTGTCAGAGGAAATTGTCATGGTGAATTCACTAACAGAGTTCATAAAGGGTCTGGATGCATTTCTAGAGTATAATACTATAATAAGTTATAGTGACTAGGATTCTGGAGAAGGGTCGTTGATCCAGGGATTTTTCTGATTGCCAGATTGGCGTCAAGAAGGAATTTTTACCCTAAAATGAGGACAATTGGCTTCTACCGCATGGGGGATTTTTGCCTTCCTCTGGATCAACACTGTAGGACAATAGGCCAAACTGGATGGACCTCTGTCTTTTTTTTCAGCTTTTTTTTCAAGCTATGTATCTATGTAAGATATTGAAAGTTGAACTGTTGAGTAACCAAAAGAATACTCCGTTATTATTTCAAATTATTATTTTGCAGTTTATTTGTTGACTACTGTATGTTGTGTATATAGGTGGTGTGTAGTAGCAGTGTCCTTGGGTTTTGGTGAGGGTAACAGGCCACATTGCTCAGACCCACTGGATTCTGGACTGGTTCTTTAGTTTGGTTTTTGGATTCAGGTGTCAGTTGACAAGATGGGTTGCAGAGAACAGCACAAGACTGAATATGGGCCAGAAATTGGTGCTGAGGTGTGTGACACAGAGATGCTATGTTGCAAGAAAAGGCTTTTCACAAGTTGGACTGGTAAAGAAAAAGATGTGATGCATGTGAAGAAACTATGGAATGGGTCTCTTGTGTTCTGTAAGGGACCCAGTATCTTGAGACATACCTTGAAGGTAGTCTAGTGAGGTCTGCAAAGTGTCAAAAAGGGGGGGATTAAAGGGGTTTTCTTTTCTAAATCATACACAAATGAGGGGGAGTAAAAATAAGCACTTTTGCACTTGGTTTTCAGGACCAAAATCATTTATATAGAGATAAAGCTAATCTGTGTGTTCTACCCCTAAAACTGCCCCCTAGGTCAGCCCAACCCCCTTTTTCTGTGATTGGGCTGATATTTAAATCAGCCTGTTGGGACATCCCTCTGGAGGGACATTCCCCCTGTGCTGGATTGGCTGCTTACTCTTTTCTTTCTCCCCTTGAGCTGTGGAAAATGAAAGTGAAACAGCTTTATGTGCTGGCTGTGTAATAAAAACTGTCTGAGCTCCTCTCTATGCTCATGTTCCAGCACTATGTGAAGGATCTGGGCAATTTGTGAGTCTCTAGCTGCTAGATTCACTCTCCCCTCATAAAAACACAGCTTTATACATTGCCCCCTTTACTCGTCCCCTGAAAACGGGGTGGGGGGGGGGGGGAGTGCATTTCTCAATTTTTTTATCAGTTCAGGCGTATGTTTAAATGCTTACCCCAAAAAGGGTGTTCTGTTTACAGGGAGCTTGTGCAGCCTGGAGATGACAGCCTGCAGAAATTTTTCTAGATTTTCCCCTGTAAAGAATACCATTGTGTGCCCCCAAAAACCTTTAAGCTCCATTTTTTGAAAAATACACTGTTCTGAAATTTTTCCTTTGTAGGGTTACCACAGGAAAAGTATAAAAAAAATGCTAGAAGGCTATTGAAATCAATTGGCATTCAATGTAATGCATATACATAGTGGGTACTCCAGAGATGCTCTTTCTCCTTTCCTTTCCCTTTAGGGTTTTAAAATATGTTATCCAAAAATGAGTCTGTAAAAATATTCACTCACCGGCCACTTATTGGTACCCCGCCCAAAATGCTCTTTAAAAACACTTAATTTTAATCACATCACTTGGCGGCAACTCAGTGCATTTAGCGAGACATGGTCAAGACAACCCCTGCAGTTCAAAACGAGCATCAGTAGGGGAAGAAAGGTTTTTTGAGTCCTTTGAACGTGGCATGGTTGTTGGTCCCAGAAGGGGCTGGTCTGAGTATTAGAAACTGCTGATCCCCCGGGAATTTCCACCCCAAAAATCTCTGGGTTTACAGAGAATGGTCCGAAAAAAAAAAACACCCCATTAACGGCAGTCCTGTGGGGGGAAAAAATCCCTTGTTTGATCCCAGGGTCAAGGAGAATGGCAGAGGGTTTCGAGCTGTGAAAGGCAACAGTGATAAAATAGCCACCCTTAAAACCCAAGGTAGGCAAAAGGAAATCTCTGAACGACCAACGGCGAATTTGAGGCAGATGGGCTACAGCGCAGAAGACACACCGGGTGCCACTCCTTTCAGTAAGAACAGGAAACTGAGGCCCAAATTTGCCCAATCATTGAAATTGGACATTAGAAGTTTGGGAAAAACGTTGCCTGGTCTGATGAGTCTTGTTTCTCTGCACATTGGGATGTAGGGTAGTTTTTGGGAAAAAAACATGAAAGCGGATAAACCTCCCTTGTACAACGGTTCAGGCTGGTGGTGTGGTGTCTGGTGTGGGGAATATTTTCTTGGCCTTTTGGGCCCCTTGGTACCAATTGACATGTTGAACACCTTGTGGAATTATGCCACGAGAATTGAGGCAGTTCGAAGGAAAAAGGGGGTCCAACCCGTTCTAGCATGGTGTTAATAAAGGGGCCCGGGGGTTTTACTCCACGCCCATGTCAAACTGATTTTCCCAAAGGAGACGGGGAGATACGCTTAAAATGCTAATTTTTACAGAACAGACATGTATAAAATTAAAATTTGTTAGAAGCCCAGTGATATTTGGTTATCCATTGTTATGGAAGAAAAATGCTTTCCCTGTGTTGTAATGGTTTTTGGGGCAGAAATTTTTATTGTGCCTTCTATTACCCCTGTGATTAATTGCGGTTTTTTCCGGGGGAATGGCGTGTGTGTATTTATTTTTTTTATTTTATCATTTTTTTTTTTTTATTTTATTTAAAAATTTTTTTAAATAATATATAATTTATATAAATTGTGTGTGATGTATCATGTTGCAGTCATTTTAACATGTCATTTTAGCATGTGTTCTATGAAACTCACGCAGTCCTTTGATCAGTGGGGATTATTTAGCATGTGCAGCCCTTTTGTTAGCTATGCCAAGTAGCAGGGACGTGTTAAGTGAGAAAGGTGGAAGAGGAATACACACAAGCCAGACAGACTGTCCCCACGACCCTTTGCTGGTCAAGCACATGGTAGCAGACAATAGAAAACATTATACATCAATATATCAAACCAATCTTGGCCATAATCCATGTTTCCCTTAATTTAGTTATGAGATTATGGCCCGGAACCCCCCACCCACCTCCCCCAGTAATTTCTATTTGGTAGTCTGGGTTTGGTAAATTACCGGGTAACTTGGTGGTCATGCTATCTGGCTAGGAGACTCAGGAGTTATGACCAAAGCTGGAAATGATGACTTTCCTCGAGTCCCTGGCTTTTAATTAGCCATCCCCTCTGTGTCCTAAGCAGGAGGAGGGTCTGGGGGGGTTGGAGATTCAATAGAACACATTGGGTCATCAAAGGCCATGGTCAGTTCCAGGAGTTGCCAAGTGAGGGCCCCTTTTGTTTTTCCTCAGTTGCTCCTATCCAGACTTTAGCCAAAACGAATTGGAAAAGGTCTGTTTTCCATTATTTTATCATGTTTGTTTTTATACTGTTCTACACATTTTATGTATGTCTGTTATTTTGTAACTTGTTGCTCTAACAAACCTCAAAAATCTTCGAAGAATTTAATTGACTGCTGATACACATGACGGGATATAGAGTTTTTTTTTCAGGTTCCTTTCTAGAAAGTAAAAAGGGGGGCCCGATGGGTGTGTTGTTGGGGGTTATGGACCATGTGGGGGTACGTATGTTCTCGTAGTGTAGGATGAGTGGGAGCCGCGGGTGATCTGTTGTTGTGCAGCATATACCTGGTCACCCCAAGTTGCGCAGAAGGAGATGGGGCCTGAGTGTGTGTTTGAGATGGATGGTGCCCCCAAACCTTCTGCATAAATTTTTCCTTTTTATGGAGATAATTGAGGTTGGCGGGGATCCCTTTTTCTGCCTTGTATCCCGGTAAGGATGGAGAAAGTGGGATCCCTGAGCCCTGCAAGCGATGGTTTTAAGCCGCTCAAGGGCGGAGTCAAGGGGCCGTGGTTTTCACAGATCCATCAGGTTCTACCATGAGCTTTGCCTGCCGTGGCAGCCGAGGTGTAGCGCAGCAGAGACAGTGCACAGAGCGAGGACAGGTGAATAAGTGATGTAGGGAATGGGATCACGAGTGCACCTGTGCCCCAACATGCGGGACGCAGCGCAGAGGTAGAAGCGGGAGAACCGAAGGTACGGGTGCGACCTTGACCCCATGTGAGGGTTGCAGAAGTACCCGTAACACCCTTGATATTTCCACCTCTTGTATACTCCGTTCAGTACAAAATCATTGAAAAGGCTCGTAGTCGGGGACAGGCAGGAAGGCCAGGACAGGCGGCAAGGTTCCTGGTCAAGGAACGGAAGCAAGGAGATCTGGTACACGGTACAGACAAAAAAACAAGGACAACGTTTTCCCGATAGGCACAAGACACTATGGTTCCGACGGGGATGTCAGAGGGAAGCTGGGTAATATAACCTGGCAATAACCCAATTACTGGCGCGCTGGCCCTTTAAATTTCACAGAGCAAGCGTGTATGTACCCTACGGAGCTGGCACGTGCGCACTGCCCAGCAGAGACAGTGCACAGAGTGAGAACAGGTGAGTAAGTGATGTGGGGAATGGGACCACGAGTGCACCTGCGCCCCAACATGTGGGACGCAGTGCCACTCGCGGAGGTAGGAGCGGGAGAACCGGAGGTACGGGTGTGACCATAATCCCATGTGAGGGTTAAGGGAGCACCCGTAACACCCTTACTATTTCCACCCCTTGTATACCCCTTGTATACCCCGTCACTGATAAAGAAAGATTACTAGCTCCCTGACATTCAGTGCAAATCCTTGGAAAATAAATCAGCGATTTAGTTCTGAAGAATGACCAAACTATACCAACTATATGGTTGGTAAATGAGCAAAACAAAATATGAAGATCTGTTTTACATATGAGAAGGTTATCATTCTGCTTGTTAGGTATAAGAACAAGTGTTTACAAGTCGAAAAATACTTTCTGGTCTTTCCTTACTGGCGTGCTTAAGCTATATATAATCTCCCTATTTGTGTACTGACTATTCAATCAATACTGTCAGAGGCGAGCAGGACACTTACGTTTGCACACATTTGGGTTGTTTTCATCAGCTGGCCTCCAAGGCAGGTCATTGTAGAGGTCAGCACAACGTTCACAGTTTGTTCCAGCTGTATTGTGTTGGCATGTACATACACCATGTACCTCCCGTAATGACATAAGCAACATATATTCACTGTAAAAATGCTGCATAAAATGTCTACATTCTATAAATTATTTTTGCATCAGTATTATTATTATCAGTCTGGTGCTCTGATATTCTTAATGTCATATCTTTCACAATTATACATAGACTATCACTATTGAATTAGAGTGTTTTACAAACAACTGTCATTCATGGATCCGTCTTATTCTACTACAGACCTATACTTTTGTTCAAAGGTGCACAGTTTTTTGTTTGTGAAAATTGTAAGGTACTCTCTAGGGAAAAATGTGGTATATCAGAGAGAAACTAGGCAGCTCATGTAGGGTCTACAGCTCTAGAACATAGGTCCCTAGGGTGCTTTCACACAGTGCGTTTTTTGGTGCGTTTTTTATGCAATATAGATAATATAGTACTTCCACAACACCAGCAGATTGTGCAGAGAGCTAATTCTAAGACATCTTTGACTTAAGTTTCCTTTCACTTTCACGCAGCTGCGTTTTTGGTGCGTTTTTGGATTTTTTTTTGTGCAGAAATGTACAGCATTAATTAGTGTGCCTTTCTGCACAAAAAACACATCAAAAAAGGCACCAAAAACGCAGCTGCGTGTGAAAGCACCCTTATGGAGTCTGCATGCCATCACATGTGGTCTGCATTGCTCAAAAGGGGAAAGGTATCTCTTTAGGAAGAGGCACCAGGTTAAATATTTTAAAAGCTCATGTGAAAAGAGCCGGGATTGAAGTGCCCTCTGCAGAGTTCCAGCTCTTTTCCAATAAGCCTTTTAGAATCTTTAGATTTCATTGGAGCGTTCAATTCCATACACCCACCTGGTGCCTCTCCCTAATAAGAAACCTTATCCCTTTTTAGCTACACTCATTGCCTTTCACCTAGCCAGCCAGTGTTCTAATCTGCACCGATGAGGGGCAATACCCTGAACAGCTACATGTAGATGAATAAACTGTCACGGTTATTTCACTCTCCTTCACATTGCAAGGCTCAGTAAGTTAGATGTGACTTGAGAAATGCTACATCCAACAGAGGGGACTGCACCGTCTCTGCTCTGTTTCCCATTAGCCTTTTAGAATATAATGTCTGCACAGACAGCTTTGCCATATGCAGGAGCACTGAGTGTGCATCAGCTACTGCAGCTGCTTCTGACCTGTCGTATTTCAGAGTGGAAGAGGCCAGCCATCATTGAGGGCATGCTGCCAACTAGGAGATCATTGACTTATATGGAATAAGCTGTCTGATCCAGAGTGCCTACTCCTATTGCACGAAATGAACTGCAACATACTCCTCTATTGTGTCATTGTGCATGCAGCTTAAAGAGGACCTATGAAATCTCCTGACATGTCTGTTTTAATAAATTCTTGTCCTCCCTGTGAAGTAAAACTCTGGAGCATCTTCTCTTATAACTCTCCACTGATTGTCTGTTACTCCTACTAGAAAAGCATTACTAAATCAGTCAGATGGGTGTTACCAATTGGAGGTGTTTTCCTGCACAGTCTGAGATTGTCCAATCAGTGCTAAGAGTCAGTATTTGCTGGGACACATCTTTTTAACAACTGGAATGGTAACACCCAGTTGACACATTCAGAAATAAATGTCTAGACGAATTAACAGAGGAATAGCACAAGCCAGAGTTATAAGAGAAGATGCTCCTGAATTGCAGTATTTATTAAAACAGACATGTCAGGAGATTTCATAGGTCCTCTTTAATGCAGTAACATTTGATAACCCAGCAATATAGATAATATAGCACTTCCACAACACCAGCAGATTGTGCAGAGAGCTTATTCTGAGACATCTTTGACTTAAGTTTCCTTTCACTTTCAGCGAAAACAGGTAATTCACTAAGTAATAAAATGTTATGTGTTGTTTAAATATACTGTGTGTATCAATCCTTTGCCATTTTCTAGATCTTCCCAACTATTTATTCTATTCTGGATGTTGGGAAACTTTATTATTTACTACAAGATATACCGGTACATTTGTCCTGGTTACATGATGGTGATATTGGTGACTTGCTACAAGACACAGCTCCGATATGTGTGATGGTTTGTGCTGCTTTATCTGAGAGCAGGTTATGATAAAGGGAGAGAAATCGAGCTCTGCGATATATAGGGTTACAAGATTTGGAGCAGGATTTCTACGTAAAAAACAGAGTGACCAAACTCCTTAAAAGACAGTAGAAGTTCTGCTGGTCCCACCCACATACAGTGGTTGACAGCTTTCACTGTATCAGTCTGTATAGAGCAAACTGTCAATCACTGTATGAGGTCGGGGTCAGCAGTGGTTTCAGATTAAGTTTTATATATTTCTCTGCTTTTTACTCAGAAATCCTGCTCCAAATCATAAAAAACATATATATCACAGAGCTCAGCTCTTCTCCTCTATCATATAACCCTATATATCACAGAGCTCAGCTCTTCTCCTCTATCATATAACCCTATATATCACAGAGCTCAGCTCTTCTCCTCTATCATATAACCCTATATATCACAGAGCTCAGCTCTTCTTCGCTATCATATAACCCTATATATCACAGAGCTCAGCTCTTCTCCGCTACCATATAACCTTATATATCACAGAGCTCACCTCTTCTCCGCTACCATATAACCCTATATATCACAGAGCTCAGCTTCTCTCCTCTATCATATAACCCTATATGTCATAAAGCTCAGCTTCTCTCCGCTATCATATTCAAGTCCACAGATAACGTTGTATACCATTTATTGAATGATTTGTATATCTCCGCCCAAATAGATTTTGATCTCTATTTAAACCCACTCATTATGAGCTCTTGTTATTCACTCCTAAGGAAGCACGTGATCTGATTCCCTTTTTACTGTGCTTTATATTTTTATAGCTCTATATATCACAGAGTTCAGCTTCCCTCCTCTATCACATACCTCTATACATCACAGAGTTCAGCTTCTCTCCTCTATCATATAACCCTATATATCACATAGCTCAGCTTCTCTTCTTTATCATATAACCCTATATATCACAGAGCTCAACTTCTCTCCTTTATCATATAACCCTATATATCACAGAGCTCAGCTTCCCTCCTCTATCATATAACCCTATATATCACATAGCTCAGCTTCTCTCCTTTATCATATAACCCTATATATCACAGAGCTCAGCTTCTCTCCTTTATCATATAACCCTATATATCACATAGCTCAGCTTCTCTTCTTTATCATATAACCCTATATATCACAGAGCTCAGCTTCTCTCCTCTATCATATATATCACATAGCTCAGCTTCTCTCCTTTATCATATAACCCTATATATCACAGAGTTCAGCTTCTCTCCTCTATCATATAACCCTATATATCACAGAGCTCAGCTTCTCTCCTCTATCATATAACCCTATATATCACAGAGCTCAGCTTCTCTCCTTTATCATATAACCCTATATATCACAGAGCTCAACTTCTCTCCTTTATCATATAACCCTATATATCACAGAGCTCAGCTTTTGTCCTCTATCATATAACCCTATATATCACAGAGCTCAGCTTCTCTCCTCTCATATAACCTTATATATCACAGAGCTCAGCTTCTGTCCTCTATCATATAACAATATATATCACGGGCTCAGCTTCTCTCCCTCTATCATATAACCCTATATATCACATAGCTCAGCTTCTCTCCTTTATCATATAACCCTATATATCACAGAGATCAGCTTCTCTCCTCTTTTCATATAACCCTATATTTTCACAGAGTCAGCTTCTCTCATCTATCATATAACCCTATATATCAAAGCTCAGCTTCTCTCCTTTATCATATAACCCTATATATCACAGAGCTCAGCTTCTCTCCTCTATCATATAACCCTATATATCACAGAGCTCAGCTTCTCTCATCTATCATATAACACTATATATCACGGGCTCAGCTTCTCTCCCTCTATCATATAACCCTATATATCACATAGCTCAGCTTCTCTTCTTTATCATATAACCCTATATATCACAGAGCTCAACTTCTCTCCTTTATCATATAACCCTATATATCACAGAGCTCAGCTTCTCTCCTCTATTATATAACCCTATATATCACAGAGCTCAGCTTCTCTCCTCTATCATATAACCCTATATATCACAGAGCTCAGCTTCTCTCATCTATCATATAACACTATATTTCACGGGCTCAGCTTCTCTCCCTCTATCATATAACCCTATATATCACAGAGCTCAGCTTTTTCTCTCTCAATCACATCTTGCTCTCAGATAAGGTATCATAAACCACCTGACAGGTTCCCTTTAACTGAATAGATAGAGCAATGAATACAACTCCAAGTGGGACATGTATGAAAACTGTCTAGATCTAAGACTTTCTTTGTTGCCCATAGCAACCAATCAGAGCTCCCCTTTCATTTTTTCAGAGCACTATATGAAATGAAAGAGGAGCTCTGATTGGTTGCTATGGGCAACAAAGAAAGTCTTAGACCTAGACAGTTTTCATACATGTCCCCCAAGTCTCCCCCAAGTGTCCGTTATGTCCACAGCACAGATATGCCATTAATTTCGCTGTGTAAATGTTATACTCACCTGGATGTCACTAAATGGATCTCTCTCTAATTCATTGTCCGATATGCAGCGGTCTGCATGACCATAACAGAAGCAACTGCCATATATGCGCATCTCATTGACTGCATAGAAGGCACTAGGCTCGCGATATCTCACGGGCGGCAGCTGTGTCAGCTGAGTAAAATTGATTCTCAGGTTGGTAAACGGTCCAAGCTCTGCAAAAACAGACAGGATCAAATACTCGTGGTTCTACACCAGATATACATTGCTTGCACAAATCTAGCTACCAGAGAAGTATATAATGTAATCTGATAATATAATGGAGCTGTCCCTTAGCTGTCAACTTATCCCAGATACTGATCCAGAGGCCAGGCTAAGCGCTAGGAGTATCACCATATGTAATAACATTATGTAGTGTATGCAGATTATACACAAATGTAAATTAACATTTATGATTGACAAAATATTGTGCTGTACCTCTGTATGGCAAATACTACTGTTCACTTATTTGGCATAAGTGTCTGCAGGCTTCCCAGACACAGGGGAACGGTAAAAACTGTAACTTCCTATTGCTACAGCACTAAACTTTACTCTAATTGGCAGCCTATATGCGGAATTGATCCCACAACCACAATTATTTTATAACAATGAATATGACCCTTTATACAAGTTGTGGCATAATATTTATAGTAACTGTGTAATGGAAACATAGAACGACTTGTATTCTTACCGTGGATTTGTTGGCTTTTAGGTACAGGAACTGAGAAAGCCATTGCCATTGGGCTGAACTGTATCTATAAAAGCAATTCAGAAACATTATCATATGAGATAACTTTTAGTCTTACTGAAGAGCAACCATAGTACATTACGTTAGATTATATTAAGTTGGTTTGAAGCCTCTTACTTTAGGAATACGACATACTTTGTCTTATTATAGTTTTTATATATGAGACCATATCAGTGCACTGCACAGGAGCAGAATGACGATTTGGGCGCTGTGCCAGTGCTTATGACCAATGGATCCCCGCAGTCCCGTGGTCAGTAACAGTAGTTCTTGAACTTTAACCCCTTTCTGACAGCCGGTCATAATAATATGGGTCTACGTTTTTTTTTCCTCCCCACCTTCAAAGACCTCTAACTTTTTAATTTTTCCATTTGCATGGGCATATGAGGGCTTTTATTTTGTGGGACAAGGTATAATTGACTGTACAACCGAATATACTATGAAACCAAAAAAAAAAATTCAGAGTGGTGCGAAATATGAGAAAAAAAAACGACTTACACCATGTTTGCGGGGGTTTGTTAAAGGGGTTGTCTCACTACAAGGATTGCTTTTTATGTTAAAGATCTTGCAAAAACAAGTGACTTTGCAATATGTGTCCATTAACAGTGTCCTACCTATTCCTAGATATCCCCTCTTGTATGGACTGCATCAGCTCCTCAGGTCGCTATAGCTACAGACCTGTTTGATCTATCCTGATAGGCTGCCAGCACTGGTTGCTATAGCTACAGACCTGGGCTTCTACTGCAGCCTAGTGGAAGCCAGTAAACACGCCCCTGAAATCAAAATGAAACCTAGAAAACAGGACTGAGGTAAAATGAATCAATGTAGTGAGACAACCCATTTAACTCATCTGTATAAATTGTGTTATGTCTTCACCAGGTTGAGCAATTCCAAATATGTAGAGTTTTCATTCTGATTGTAAACCATAAAAAAAAAGAAATCCAAACACTTTCTATTTCTTAACTTTGTGCCCCCAAGCCATTTTCTGCGACCAATAACTTTTTTATACTTCCCCATATGGACCTGAGTAATGGTATTTTATTTGAAGTGTACTTTTTATTGGTACCATTTTGGGATAGATGCGACTTTGAATACTTTTTATTCAAATTCCGCATTAAAAATACTCACCCTCCCCTTTTCCTTGGTTCTAGCACTGAGTCTCTTCAGTCTTCTGTTTACAATCTTCCATAGGGGTAGGTCACCTACGCTGTCTGCTTACATCACCATACAAAGCTGTTCACTTCTGATCAGTGGAGAGACGCAGTGCTGGAACCGAGAACTGGGGGAAGGATCTTTTTTATGTGGCCCCAGGATCGTTATAGTCTATCTATCTATCTATCTATCTATCTATCTATCTATCTATCTATCTATCTATCTATCGATCTATCGTACCTAGCTAGATAGATAGATAGATAGATACAGTGATAGATAGATAGATAGATGGATAGATAGATAGATAGATAGATAGATAGATAGATACAGTAGATAGATAGTCTACATAGCTTTAGATTTTGGTCAGTTTTTCAGCAGATTCAGTAATTTGAATCTGCCGAAAATCCAACCGTACCCAGCGCTGTTTAGCTCCCTATAGAAAAACCTAAAACCGGTCGGCGGAATATAGAACATGTTGTATATTCCAGCAGACTGCCAGCAGATTCCCAGAACCCCAATGTACTGGGCCGCTGGAAATCCGTAGTCCGACGCGCATATCAGCTTTAAGAGCTAACAGGTCTAGTTTACAATATTATTATGCAGTGTTTTTCGAGAGGAAGGTAGGTAGATGCCAGTTATCATCAAGTTACCGTACTACTCAGATATAGTATCCTATTTTGGTTTTATTCTTGATTTTATTTATTCTCAGTTATGCTTATGCCATTCAGCCACTTACAATAGATCCGATATAATATTTCATGCTCTTAGCAGTATTTAAAGCAAGTATTTTAGTATTGAGTTTTTTACTATATTTAATATTTTATTCATGCTTTGGTATCTCTTAGGGCATGTCCCCACGGCAAGGGTGTGCGGCCGGTTTTCCGACGGTTTGTGGTTTTGCAGACCGTCTGAAAAACCAGCTGCGTACAAGCACAATGGGGCTCTATGGAAAATCCGTGCAGCAGTCCCCACTGCACGGGTTTTCCGCCCGGAAAACCGGCCGCCCGAAAAACATTGTGCTTGCACATTCTTCCGACCGGTTTTCGGACGGAATATAGAAAGGGGGAGGGTTTTTCTCCACTCATCGCAGAGAAAAGCTGTCCCCCCTGCGGCCGTGTGCACGGCACACAAACCGGACAAATACCGGTCGGATAAACCGACCGGTATTTGTCCATTGCCGTGTAAACAGGCCCTTAAAAATTGCAGCAAAACTTCAAATGTGTTATTTTCATAGAAAGGTCATAATGTGGTACATTGGACATCCACTACAGATACCACTATAGATAATATGTTTAACACAATTTTGCAGTCGTTTTAATTTATTTTTTGTAGGCATCTCACAGTGTTGCCACGAGATATTTACCCCATGTAAACAGATGCTGCCTTTAGTTTACCTTGCCTCCATGTGTTGGGTCCCCTTGGAGTTCTTGACACCGCACATCCTTAAGGTTTTGGGGTCGGCCTTGTCTTATGTGTGGAAATGAAGCAGCACAGTCAAAGGCTAAATACTGGTACACCTGCCAAGTCTTCCCAGAGTCAAAAGACCGCTCGATCAGCATGCCAGCTGGCCGGGGGCTCTGTCAGGATCAAATAGAGAGGAAAAGCAGTTAAAGAGAAAGGAAAGCAGTAAATACTACATTTTATTGGTCCCATAGTAGCAATACTGTCATTTAACTTGCTTGGTTTAGGACCGTGTTTTAGTAGTTCTACAAATGCCATGCTCACCTCATATCTGTTTCATCAGAGAAGGGAGGCGACTGTATAATGTCAAACTGACGATGTTTGAAATACTGATGTGACTAAACATAGGGGTATGCTCACACAGCGTTTTTTAGATGCATGCGTGGATCCATGTTCGGACCCAAACGGATCCAAACACACATCTAACAATGTGCAGTGTGATTTACATTAGTTTCAATGTAAAACACCTATCACCGATACGTGTTTACATGCGTCTTTCTGATGCGTCTTTTGGATCCGTTCAAAGAATTGACATGTCAATTCTTGATCCATTTTACACAGCAGACGCCTTATTTAAAGCTATAGAGTGTGTTTCTGATGCACAGAAAATGCATCCAACACGCTCCATACTTTGGGTACGTGTTTAGATACATTTTACGCAGTGTTTTTCAATCCATTTTTCGGACTTAAAAACGGTTTGCAAAACACAGTGTGAACATACCCTAAGTTTGATATTGATGAACCTCATTAATCCTTACATTATACATAGGACCTCTACATAGTCAAATCACTTTATTATGACCACTTCCTACTTTTGACACTGGCATCGTGTAGCTCATGAAGGAAGTCCCATGTTGTGAGCTGGCCTGATACATATATTAAAGGAGTTGTCTCATTACAAGCTTTCAGCCTGTCAGTGAGCCTGGTAGTTGAATTGAGGGGCATGCTTCTTGGTCTGTCTCTTCTGCTCCCTCTTCCCCCCTCCCCTCAGCACACAGGCAGCTCCATAACTTCTATACAGCAAGGGGAGGGGGTTTGCTGCCAGAGTTAACCCTGTGTGTGCCTGCCTAGGTCTGTTGCAGGAGAGGGCTGATCTATGAGTGTAGAGAGGTCTGTGAAGCTGTATGCTAATAGCAGAACAGAGGGGATGCAAGTGTTCCTATATCCCCTGCTTCGCTTACAAGTCTCCACATCTCCAGCAACACAAACCCTGTCAGAACAGACACAGGGCAGCTGGGATGTGTTACTATGTGTCACTAGTACAGCACAGCATGAAGTATTCACATGCTTGATCTGTATAGTATTAGTATAATGACAGTTCCACAGACACATCATGATTATAGTAACACACAGGGTCACTGCTGTCACATCTATTGATCAGCCTCATCTCTGCTCAATCTGTGTAGAGAGCAGGAGGAAGCAGACACACACAGGGTTAACTCTGGCAGCAGGGACACAGAAGCCAGAGTCCTCCCTCCCCCTCCCTCCACTACAGAAGCATTCTGTTCAGGAGGGGCTCTCTGCTCCAACTTGTCTTCAAAGGTGATGAGTCATACAGACCTGACAGCCAGTAAGATAAGGATCAACAGGTCGGCTGCTATAGAAATTTGAGAAGCTGATGCACTCCTACTAACAGGGCTTACTCAAAATCAGTAGGACATTTGTAATGAACATATATTGCAAAGCTGCTTGTTTTTTAAAGATCTTTTAATTAAAACCCAATCATTGTAGCGAGACAACCCCTTTAAGTGTGTGATAGACTGTCTGCACACACATGCCTAGTTGTTCTTATGGGTAAAAGTGGCGATTTATCAAAGCTGCACAAAAAGATGATGATTGGCTTTTGGGCCCAGGATGGCAGAAATTCTGAATCTACACAGTTTCTGAACTGTTTATGTGTTGTTAAAGTGTATCAAGAATGGGCATATAAACTGCGGAGCAACATATGCCATTGATGTAAAAGGGGAATGTCGGCTACCAATGTACACAAAGGTAGTGGAGCAGCTTACTGCCAAAATGAACCAGAAGGCTACCAGACAAGAGTTCAGCGAACTCTTTTGTGTATAGGGCTGCTAACTATGGATGGTCACTGCACCTTGAAATGAAGTTGAATTGGCAGGAGGGCTCCAATTTTTTGGGCAGTATTGAAATCAGACCTTCACTAATTGGCAAAAGATGTTCTTTTCCAATGAATCACGTTTTCTGCTTCTTTGAACACCTGAACCTTGGCATGTCAGGTAAAAAATATCAGAGAACAAACACCCTGCATCCATTGTTCGAAGAACATAGGCTGGGGAAATGTTTTTTTGAATTTCCCTGGGTCCATTCATGCATATGGAAGGAGCTCTCAACCAATCTGGGTATAAATCCTTTGTTACAGATCACATAGACCTGGAACAAATGGGATTTCCCAGCAAGACAATACGACATTTCATACAGCTAGTGATGTTCGACATTGGTTGGAAGAGCATTACCAAGAATTCAATTTACTAACCTGGCCTCCTAATTCCCCATATTTCAACCCAATGGAGTGTTCACTTTGTGTATCCTCCCCAACACACCCTCCAGCAGCTGTGGGATGCCATCAGTATGGCTCCAGATATCTTTAACAGCCTTCAATGACCTTAAAGGGGTTGTCTCACTACAAGGATTGCTTTTTATGTTAAAGATCTTGCAAAAACAAGTCACTTTGCAATATATGTCCCTTAACAGTGTCCTACCTATTCTGAGATATCCCCTCTTTTTTGGTCTGCATCAGCTCCTCAGGTCACTATAGCTACAGACCTGTTCAATCTCTTATGATAGGCTGCAGCATTGGCTGGTATAGCTACAGACCTGGCTTCTACTGTAGCCTAGTAGAAGCCAGTAAACACGCCCCTAAATTCAGAATGAACCAAGAAAACAGGACTGAGGTGAGATGAATCGATGTAGTGAGACAACCCCTTTAATGAGTCACTCCCAGACTTTGTGTGTCCATACACAGCGGTTATTGTATTCTGGATATTAGATGATGGTCATTATATTGGGACTTGACTGTGTACTTCTGTATGTGCTCAATGTATATTGCTGAATAGTGGTTGTAATCTTTGATGGTGAAGAAAAAGGCTTCACATGTTTGCTTTGTCTAACTTGGGACTTACCCTGAAATCCAAAGTGACATCACTAAGCTGAAACTTCCTGTTCAAGTCAAATTGCAGAGAAACATCATTGACACCTGTGTAAAGAAGAAAGTATGTGACACTCAGAATTACAGAATAGCTATGGAGACTGACAAGTTACATACAACAAGCAGGTTTCTCACATTTCATGAATCATTTTTATGATGCTTGAACAATTCAGGAACTCTAGGAAGACATATTGACTCTTCAAGTCTTCATAATTTTATGTTACTCTATTAAGGTCTTTTTATCCTAATGAATTTAGTTATCTTTCCATAAAATGTCACAAAGCAATCAGTTTAGGTTGTCTGAGTAGATTCTAGTGATTCTGAGTACTGATGAGCGATTGTGTTAACTATCGTTATCGAGTCGATAGTCGATATCAGCAATTATCATGCTGATAATCGATAACAGATTATCGCCGATGACCATTAAAGTCTATGGGAGAGGAACAACAGCTTCATTCTTACACCCAAACAGGGGTGAAGAAGCTGGAATTAACATCCACAACAGTAAACTGGATACATGCTACATCTTAGGCAACACACTTAGGTTATAAAAGTCACAGAAAAAAAGGCACAGACCATTCACTATCCCTGTCCAGTACCACAGCATGACCCTTAAACCTGCATGACCCACAGATTAAAAAGTGCCGAAAGAAAGTAGTCTTTGAACCACCATTTCACTTGAACTGGACATTGACTATACCAGCGACAATCCGCTGGCTTGCATGTTGTTGTCAGCACTGGAAGGAGCACCTTCTCTAGTACCTCTACCTCCATGTCCTACACCCCTCTTTGCTCGCTTACCACCTGCAGTTCACTCCATGTTCAGAAATATTAAAATGTAAAAGGTATGGAAGAGTTTTTGACAGTCTCTTATTGAAAGATGGCAAATCACAGCTATTCTTAAATCACACTAATTTCCAACAGCCAACTAGGATTAGAAACAGAATTGTTTCTATCAAATATCTGTGAAATGTGGTCTGGTGGAAGAACCGTAACACTAAATCAACAGTGTTCTTCCTTCAGTCCCTGAGATTTACAACTGCCCAGTAGCACTAGCAGTTGATAGTTTTCAAGAAACTATCATACAAATGCACGATTAGCGCGAAACTGAGACGCACTGAGTGAAATAGAAGTATTAAAAAGTTATATGTATTAATATGGCGGCCTTCGCACCACTGACAACAGGCGTAATTTACTATCAAATATATGTAACACAATAGGCGTACAACTGAGCTGTTTATGGCAAACAGACGCACGAACTGCAACAAGAGTATTTAAATGTTTTATGGATTAATATGGCGGCCTTCGCACCACTGACTACAGGCGTAATTTACTATCAAATATGTATAACACAATATGCGTACAACTGAGCGCCAAACAGATGGACGGACTTCAATAAAACTATTTAAAAGTTATAGTGATAAGTTATGCCGGTTTTAGGGAACACTGACATGCAGTGATTGCAATAGAACTGAAAAAACAGGGACAAGTTCACCTCCTATCAGAGGTCTGCTGGCCAAAAAAGTGGTAAAAAACAATGCTTTTTCAATTCAAGATCACAGAACACACTGAGCTGCAAAATATCTCCCTTTCTTTCAAAAGCCTCTCCTGCTAACTCTATTCTAATCTCTAGGTAGGTGGATGGTTTCTTGTATTAGAAGAGACTATCTCTCAGAGCTGTTAGAACAGCTATTGGTTTAAACGCAGACAGACATGTCCTTCTGTGAAGTGGCATAGACAGAGTATGAACTCAAACAGGAAATGCAGTTGCATAGATAAAATGAGGTCACGTGATTTTTGCAGCTAATGAGATCCATACACCACAAAGTGGTGACGTTGTACATCCTCCTTACCACCCTATATCTTTGGAGCTGATTGGCTGGCCGCCAAAATGACAGTAAACGCTGAAAATGGTGCAATAGTAATAGATTATCTGTAAGATTGTCACCTAAACTATCACATGATCGGAAATTTTCGATAAGCCTAAAAACCATGCTGATTTAAACTTTTGGCGATAATATCGCTCATCCCTAATTCTGAGTAGATCATTTCAGGCCCTAGACAGTTTTCATACATGTGGCCCTAAATGCTCTGAAACTACTGTATTGTACAGAAGGGGCACAGCACTGGAAACAGCATGTCTGTCTCTAACTAGTGCTGTCCTCAGTCAGTGTGACATAACCTATGTGACAAATTCCCTTTAAGCATTTATGGAACACCCAAAATGATAAAGCGTAAGCATAAGTTTAATACATAGGTCACCATGGAAAAGGTATTTACTAGTACAAAATGGACGGCATGTATGAACAGGGCTACTCCAGAAGTCTGGCGTATTTTCAGCCCAACATCAGGCACAGCCCCGTTTGCATTAGTGTAATGCCTCCCATACGCCATTATCAGGTGCATTACAGAGCGCAAGCGGCACTTTGTAATGCGCCTGATATCGGGGGGCATGCCGGAGGCGGGGCAAACTAGAACCGTACGAAGCTATAGATTTATAGCTTCGCTACGCCAATTCTAGGCGCATTACAGCTGGACCAGGTAGACCACTTTCAAAGTGGCTTACCTGAGCCAGAAGTGTAGTCTTAGCGCTAGAATGCAAGCGATTTATGATCCGCTTTAGAGTGGGTTCATGAATCAGGTGCATTCTAGGCTATTATAATGCGCATGAAATTTGGCGTTTAAACACCAAATTTCATACATGCCGTCCAATATGCTCCTTTCTTAAATCCCATAAACCTCAATGAAAAGGCCTGGGCAACTCTTTACTGTAGTTTGTAGAGGCCTTGACAGCCATACAATGGAAAAATTGTCCCCAGACCCAATTTTCTTGATAACTGAGGGTCACAAGTGTACACATTCCCTTTTTTCTCATATTTTTAAAATCAAAATGCTTATTTCCTATAATATTTTTTGATCTACTGAACTTTCCAAAACTGATAGAACTTACCAAAAGAGACATCAGAACAGGACACAGAAAATAATAGTTAAGTAAATAGTAAGGGTAGGTTCACATGACAGCTCTTTCACCACCTACACTGTCAGAGCTGAAAAAAGTGTTATTTCTTTCTTGAAAATGTTATACTTGCCAGCGCAAAATTTCTGCATGGAAAGAGATCTGGACTGCCTCCTTTACTAATGTAAAATCAGCATAATCTGAACAACGATGCTGATTTTACATACTGTATGATATAGTGTAAATCAGTTTACTGATTCTGTATGTGGAATCCATTCCCAGAATTGACAACCAAACCCACCGTGTGAACATACCCTTAGGGCGCGTTCACACGCCGCCGCGGGGGGGGGGGGGGGGGGGGGGATTTTCTCCCCCCTTCCATTGAGCAGCACATCTTCCGTCCATAAACCGGACGGAAGATAGTGCATGTTCAATGTTTTGCCGCCGGACCGCCGGCGACAAAACCGCCGGGCGGAAAACCCGTGCAGTGGGGACTGCTGCACGGGTTTTCCATAGAGCACAATTGTGCTCATTTTCGGCCGGTTTTTCAGGCGGTCTGAAAAACTGCAAACCGGCTGAAAAAACGGCCGAAAACCCGTGCCGTGTGAACATAGCCTTAGGGTGCTTTCACACGGTGCGTTTTTGGTGCGTATTTGATGCGTTTTTTGGATGAGTTTTTTGTGCAGGCAGGCACAGCAATTAATGATATACATTGTTTCACAAAAAACGCATTCGAAAAAATGCATCAAAAACGCACCAAAAACGCACCGTGTGAAAGCACCCTAAGGTTTGCAAATCATTGTTCTAATATACACATTAAAAAAACAGCCGCTGCAATGATGCAACAAATGTAACTGAATACACTGATAGCGGTCAATAAAATATTGACTCTTTAAAACATACCATTCTCAGATTGCCACCAGCGAAGATGACCAATTTGAGGGACAACATTAATAATCCGATGACTCACTGCAGAATAGGGTTCTCGTGAATCACAACGACAACATTTCAACTGGGCCTGAAAAAATAGAAATTTACAGTTATTACAGTTTTTCCAGATATTTACATAAGAACAGCATTAGATAATGCCATTTCTATATGTACCCAAAAACTAGGCCTGTAATTGTTGTTGGTATCATCATAGTTCTCCTTTTTCCGCAGCTAAAATTCCTCCTGAAATGTTAAAGGAGTTGTCCTGTGCATATAAAAAATTAATAAGAAGCTGCTGGTGCCCCGAATACGACCCTAAATACAACTCCAAGACGATCACTGCCTTGCTGAAGTTATTGAGGGTAAAGGTGCTGGACTGGCCAAGCATGTCTCCAGACCTAAACCCTATTGAGCATCTGTGGGGAATCCTCAAACAGAAGGTGGAGGAATGCAAGGTCTCTAACATCCACCAGCTCCACGATATCGTCATGGAGGAATGGAAGAGGCTGCAACCTATGAAGCTCTAGTGAACTCTATGCCCAAGAGCAGGCATCCTCAAACTGCCGCCCTCCAGCTGTTGGGAAACTACAGATCCCATCAGGAATTTATATCATCTATAACAATGGGAATGATGGGAGTTGTAGTTTCCCAACAGCTGGAGGGCCGCAGTTTGAGGACGCCTGCCCAAGAGAGTTAAGGCAGTGCTTTAAATACCGGTGTCCACACATAATATTGACGCTTTGGACTAGATTTGTCCATTCTCTCTTAGAGGTGGGCTCACTTTTGTTGCCAGTTGTTTAGACATTGATGGCTGTGTGTTTAGTTATTTAGAGGGCACACCATTTACACTATAGACAAGCTGTACACTGAATACTTTACATTGCATCAAAGTGTCGTATCTTCAGTTTTGTTTCAGTTTTTGTTGTCCCATGAAAAGTATAGTACAATATTTACAAAAATGTGAGGGATGTACTCACTATTGTGAGATATTATATATATATATACACTACTCATACCACTGCTGGCTTCCAACACTAAATCATGTCACCTTGATGACATGTGTAACCTGCTAGATTTGTCTTCTTAATAGAATAAAGTTGTAAAAAATCTCTTCCTGTTTACACATTGACTGTGCCAACTCTGTCACAGATACACATTTTAGTGTCTAAAACAATTTAGATTCCAGCACCATTCACTATTTTTGTCTACCCAGAAGTCATTCTTACTCATTCATTCACGATGATCATGTGCAACTGAGTATGACTACTGGGTTCAGAGTTAATACACAGCCAACAGGGCAATGCCATTGACACCATATCCAGAGATATAAACAATATATAGGTAGCACAGAGATAAATAGTTTTAAGAATAAAACCCAAAGAATGTGAAAAACAAAGTTCATCTATTGATATCAGAAATGTATTTCATCAGATTTATGCTATCCTAATCTGGTACAAGAACACACTTCATTCTGATACATAACTGAATGGATAAGTCCAACAAGTCCATATATTACTATACATGCATTAAAAGTAATCTAAAAAGATACCTTTTCCTGTCCTTTTATACTGTAACACAGGCCTTACACACTGGATACATTTCAGCATGATCGGCTGATACAGGAGGAAAGATGGACCTGAACTAGTGGTTCGGCCAGCCCCAAAACCCCCAAGGAGGCCTCAGTGGCAGCAAAACATTTGGGGGGGAGGGGCGGGGGTCATGTGTTAGAAATATTGTAAAACACTCTACCATTTCTATGTGATTTTGTGGATAAGAATAAATGTAAAAGAGTGTAGCACTGCAATATTAAAATAACTGAATAAATAATAACAGTATACATAGGGGCAGGTATCGAGCGGAAATTAAAGATTTTCTTGGTTGGTGTGAATGCATATTTTACATTCATATTGGAAATAAAAGTCAAGTTTTATGTGAATACTGGGGCTATTCAAGCTAGTGGAATTTGTTTTGTTGCCTTAGGAGAATGGTGTCAATTTTTAAGAAACTCTAAGGCCATGTTCAGACGACTGATTTTGAGACGGATTTCCGTATTGTGCACTGTACTGCGCGCAAATATGGCTGAAATCCCTCCCCGTCATTATGGTAATCCACAGTTCTCATAGAGAACTATGGATTCCGTCTCCTCTCGCCACTCACGAAAAACGGCGATTGGGGAGAGAAGTGACATGCACATTATCCCGGCTGGATACGTGACGAGGATAATGAAAGTCTATGGGGCCGGCAAGCTGCCGGCCCCCACGCCACCGCCCCTGTAGACACGCCGTAATTGCGGCGAAATCCGTCCCGCAATTACGGCGTGAATCAGCCATGTGAACGTAGCCTAAGGGTAGGTTCACACGATTTATAGCAGTCGTATAGCAGCGAATACTGTGTGCGCTGCTATATGCCTGCTGTATTAGAAGTACGCACCGGCCAGTGCACACTTCTATGCGCTCTGGCCCCCATTCACCTTCCTTTTCCTCGGTGTTTAAGCGGTAGACAAAAGTGACGTGGGAATACACAGCAACATCATAGCACGCAACATCATAGCACTCATAGCAGCGCAATACTAAGTACACCCCGCAAATTTGTTGTGTGGACATGCCCTAAAAATGCTAGATCCTTTCTACTTTTAAAAGAGGGGACTGGTAGAGGTTAATTCCAATAAATATGCATGATCAACTGGTTTTCGAGATCAGTCTGATAATAAATTGCCTACTTTTGCCAATAATGACCAGCAGAATCGTAAATTCAGATCTGGACTAAAACACAGTTAGACCTCTGTATCGTTGTATGTAAAGCAATGTATTGACAGTTACTTATGGACTATAAAGGGCCGTTCACACGGCTTATTTTGGGCACGGATTCCAGCCGTATTGCGTGCCGTACTGCGCTGCAGTACGGCTGGAATCCGTGCCAGCCATTACGGTAATCCACAGTTCTCACAGAGAACGTCTCTCCTTCGCCGGGCGGGGAGAAAGTGACATGTTCATTATCCCGGCGGGATACGCGCCGTGGATAATGAAAGTCTATGGGGCCGGCGGGCAGCGCCCCCGCCCCGCTCCGTACTCAAGCTGTAAATTGCGAGCGAAATCCATCCTGCAATTACGGCTTGAATAAGCCGTGTGAAACGGCCCTAAATGTGCTTTAGATATATTTATATAAAATACTAAATCCATACACATTTAACTCTACATCTATATGGGGGTCTACTTTACTCCTATGAAACGTGCTTGACACATTTCACATTACAGGAAGAAGGCTTATAAATAGTCTTTGGATCCTTACAGTAACAGGGTGAAAGTTATCTAGGGTAACCAAGTGAAATTTATCAAGGACCACAAACAGACCTTGGTAGTAGCTTTTGTCTGCATCCACATGAACTAGGTGAAAGGTTACTGGGTAAAGAGTCAGTCAGTGTAAGGTTTGCTCCGTTCTATGTGGTTACTGCAAGCTGCATCTGTATATTCCCCACAGACAACGCTGCCTGTAACATTACAATATGTCTACAGAGGATCACATTTCTACAGGAAAGATCTGCCACATTTAGGGGATTTCTGGGGTTGTAGCTTATGCATAAAAACTTGGGATTTCACCGTGTTCATGACTGAAATGCCTTCTTTGGGAACTGGATCCTTTTGTATAATTTGGGTACACAATGTATTAGAGCACTCTCCTGGGCTAATTTCTACTCAGACATTTACATAACACAAAGCAGAGTATTGTTAAATGCAGAAATGGGTCTGAGAATGTTATCCTCTATTGTGTGTAAGACGATTCCCAGTCAATGAATGAAACAGGCTTATTTTGATCCTCTTGCATCATAAAAAGGTACATCCCTCCAACAAAAAACACTGTCGTTTTTGAATACAGTCAATCCTAGTAAAGTATCGTATTCATTCTCTAGATAGAAGTCCTGCCCAAACAGATATATAATTAAATTCAGCGGGGTACATACAGGAGAATAATAAACTCTAAAGTGGACCCCATCTCTGTTGATTTTTGCCACCACAATCCACATGTCCACAACTGGGGCTCGATGGTCAAGGGTAGGGTGAACTGTTCATCATGGTGAAGAGTCTTGTGGTCATTGCCCCACAGAGCAATAACACAGTAAGCATAGAGACTTAGGACAGCAGGGTAACTTGAAAATTAAAGGTTACTCATTAAAAGACACTGAAGTTTGGTGTCACAGACATAGTTTTTAGTTGCGACAAAGTACGAGTGGATGGTGGTTGCAGTTTTTACTCACAGTCCAGTTCACACTAACCTCCTGACAGTGCTCTCCCCCTCACAGCACCTAGCCATGGCTGCAGTAAACCAGTAGTTTAAGGGGTTCTCCAGGAAAAGAAGAAAACTAAATAAACTACGTGTCATAATGAAAAAAATCCTAAATAACATTAATTAGAAAAGTCTGCTTGTTTTGTCTAGGGGATAATCATTATAGAAGAACAAAATGGCCGCCAGGCTCCTTCTTCAGCAGAAACCTGTCCTACGGGAAGCAGGGCAGGCTCTGTGAGTTACTTCCTGGTTAGGCCAACTGACATACTGTAAGGCCTTGTCCCCATTGCACGGGTTTTCAGCCGGTTTTTCAGACGGTTTTCGGTTTTTGAAATGGACCTCTTTGGAAAACCCGCACAGCGGTCCCCACTGCATGTTCATTCTTCCGCCCAGTTTTCGGGCAGAATATGAACATCTCAATGCGAGAGGGGTGGGCAAACCGTAGAGAAAAGCCGTCCCCAGGCAGCTGTTCACGGCCACAAAGCAATGCAAATACCGGTCGGGATTTCCGACCGGTATTTGCACTGCGCCGTGTAAACGGTCCTAAACTGAGCTGAACTGACAGACTTGTAGTACAGAAGGGACAGCTCTGCAGAGTAGAAAGGAAACTGAGGGCTGTACACAAACACACACACATATATACACTCACCGGCCACTTTATTAGGTACACCATGCTAGTAACGGGTTGGACCCCCTTTTGCCTTCAAAACTGCCTCAATTCTTCATGGCATAGATTCAACAAGGTGCTGGAAGCATTCCTCAGAGATTTTGGTCCATATTGACATGATGGCATCACACAGTTGCCGCAGATTTGTCGGCTGCACATCCATGATGCGAATCTCCCGTTCAACCACATCCCAAAGATGCTCTATTGGATTAAGATCTGGTGACTGTGGAGGCCATTTGAGTACAGTGAACTCATTGTCATGTTCAAGAAACCAGTCTGAGATGATTCCAGCTTTATGACATGGCGCATTATCCTGCTGAAAGTAGCCATCAGATGTTGGGTACATTGTGGTCATAAAGGGATGGACATGGTCAGCAACAATACTCAGGTAGGCTGTGGCGTTGCAACGATGCTCAATTGGTACCAAGGGGCCCAAAGAGTGCCAAGAAAATATTCCCCACACCATGACACCACCACCACCAGCCTGAACCGTTGATACAAGGCAGGATGGATCCATGCTTTCATGTTGTTGACGCCAAATTCTGACCCTACCATCCGAATGTCGCAGCAGAAATCGAGACTCATCAGACCAGGCAACGTTTTTCCAATCTTCTACTGTCCAATTTCGATGAGCTTGGGCAAATTGGAGCCTCAGTTTCCTGTTCTTAACTGAAAGGAGTGGCACCCGGTGTGGTCTTCTGCTGCTGTAGCCCATCTGCCTCAAAGTTCGCCGTACTGTGCGTTCAGAGATGCTCTTCTGCCTACCTTGGTTGTAACGGGTGGCTATTTGAGTCACTGTTGCCTTTCTATCAGCTCGAACCAGTCTGCCCATTCTCCTTTGACCTCTGGCATCAACAAGGCATTTCCGCCCACAGGACTGCCGCTCACTGGATGTTTTTTCTTTTTCGGACCATTCTCTGTAAACCCTAGAGATGGTTGTGCGTGAAAATCCCAGGAGATCAGCAGTTTCTGAAATACTCAGACCAGCCCTTCTGGCACCAACAACCATGCCACGTTCAAAGGCACTCAAATCACCTTTCTTCCCCATACTGATGCTCGGTTTGAACTGCAGGAGATTGTCTTAACCATGTCTACATGCCTAAATGCACTGAGTTGCCGCCATGTGATTGGCTGATTAGAAATTAAGTGTTAACGAGCAGTTGGACAGGTGTACCTAATAAAGTGGCCGGTGAGTGTATATATATATATATGTATATTAAATTTGGTGTGTATATAGGCAGCTGTTGTGGAAATCTAATCTTCATAGAGTACCCCTAGCAACTGTAGCTCCACCCACTAGTCCAGTGAGGAGAAGGCTCCAACATGGTGGTAATGTGTGACATAACAGTGTTTGTAACTAGTTCACACACTGGGTTATGACAGTTACTGCTTCTCATTAGTAGAGGTCCGGTCCTCTAACCCCTGAAGAAGCCAGTTTAGCTGGTGAAACATGTTGGGGAGGTCAGACATGACGTTTTAAATTGTGATTTCTCACCTCTGTCTACAAGTGTCACCCGCTGCAGAGGGTGTCACAAGGGGGCCTTATTTGTTTTGTGTCTATTAGATTAGGGACGACTGCCCAAGTAGGAGGCTTGGGATCCCTTACTGGAGTTAGTAAATTGCTGTATATATAAGGCTTTCCTGTTAATAGGTGGTGTTCCACCAGACTTGATAATAGAAAAGGAGCTATTCCTTCCTTCAGAAGTAGAAAGGGTTAAATGGTGAGGTTAGAAATCAGGTTTTTAAATAGTGTGTATAGAGGTTAAGAGTTATACATAATAAAAGTTATGTTTTAGTGTTTTATAGATAGAGAACTGATAGAGTTTAAGTTTGCCTATGGCAAAATAGTAAATATAGTGATCAAAAGTCACTCTCTGTTCTCTTGCGAGATTCCCATTTTTTGGTAGACTGGCACCCTATCACAGTCATGTTCCTCTGCAGTACTCAGTAGCTTAGTGAGTGTCTCTCTAGAGTTTCTGGTACCCTATCACAGTCATGGTCCTCTGCAGTGCTCAGCAGCTTAGTGAGTGTCTCTGCAGGGTTTATGGTACCCTATCACCTTGGTGGACCTCTGCAATGTTCAGTCAGTGTCTTCCTAAAGTTTATGGTACCCTATCACAGTTGTGGTCCTCTGCAGTGCTCAGTAGCTTAGTCAGTGTCGCTGCAGAGTTTATTGAACCCTGTCACAGCCGTGGCCCTCTGCAATGTTCAGTATCTCAGTCAGTGGTCTTTCCAGGGTTTATGGTACCCTGTCACAGTTCTGGTCCCCTGCAGTGCTCAGTAGCTCAGTTATTGTCTCTCTAGGGTTTGTGGTACCCTATCACAGTCATGGACCTCTGCAGTGCTCAGTCAGTTTCTCTGCCGGGTTTATGGTACCCTATCACAGTCGTGGTCCTCTGCAGTGATCAGTAGCTCAGTCAGTGGTCTTTACAGGGTTTATGTTTCCCCTGCAAGCTGTGGCCCTCGAAATTGCTCAGTAACTCTTTTAAAATTTCTCGCGGGGTTTTAAAAGTACCCTGTCACAGCCATGGCCCTCAATGTTTTTACAAGGTTTAAGATACCCTACTGCAGCCGTGTCCCTCTGCAGCCATCAGTAGTTCAGTGTATGTCTCTGTAGGATTCAAAGCGCCCTCTTATAACCCTATCTGCATTCATTGTGTCACCCTACAACAAAAATCTCCAGAGGAACATAGTAGCTGCATGGCTTGCCCATATGGCACATCTGCACTTAGTTGTTTACCAGGAAAGTAATGTTGGCATAAAATATCTTGCCTTTAAGGATAAAGTAGATATACCTAGTGTAATAACAAAGGTTTCTGGTTTCTGACACCTCAAAATACTATTTTGCCAAAAGAGTAGCAATTAGTCCAAGTGACTGCCATTAAATGCTACATATCAGATTATTTCCTTTTGACAGAATATATATTCTTCTTCATACACTATCCCATCTTTGCTTCATCTCACTTATTGCATAAATTAGCTATTTTCACTGTCATAGCATCATTACGGTACATTCTGTGACTCGCAATACATTTCCGGGGGGAAAAAACAAAGAATTTCCAGTGTTTTTTTTTTTCCCCCCCCCCCCCCCCCCCCCCCCAATTTTCCTCATTTACTAATATAAATCACGTAAACAGCAAATTTATCAATGTTCCAGCAGAGCTGACCTCAGTCTGATGACGGATGTCTGCATAATGTTCTGAAAGCAGCAGAAAAAACGAAATTAGTCATAGATTTCAGCAGTTTCCGTTTTCGTATAACCTCTGTACTACTATTATAATATAATTGTCATTTGCCAATGGTTTTGTTTTGTGCTAAAAACAAGGGGTAAAAAAAAGGGTAGGGAAATGCCATCTCTTTGATTTTTTGGCTCGTGATTTGTACATTTTATTTTTTTTTTATTAATAAAAACATTGCATTTGGACCTAGTCTAGGACATTCCTGAGAGGCGCAAATCAGATGCCTAGGATTAGAAAAAAAAAAAAAGACTACAGACAGGGCCACACTTTTCTATTGGCTTAGTATTGAAGGAATTCCCAAGAGGGTCCATGGACAATTTGGCACTTTTTTTTTGGAAAAAAATAGAAAAAACCTTTTTTCCCTAATCCTGAAGTGGATCTTGCAGTTTAATAAATTGCATTACCTAAGGGAAAGGCATATTTTCTACTACCAAAATGGTTTCCCAAAAAAGGACGGGGGAAAATTTAAGGGAAGTAAAATTTTCTCATAAATGCGCAAATAAAAAATTTTAAGGGCGAAATGAAAATGATCGGGCCCTTTTCGCCTTTTTTTTTGGGAAACCCCTGCGCCCCCCCCCGGCCCAAATTCCCCCCCTGGGGAAAACGCGGGGGATGGGTTTGGGCGCAGCTTTTCGCCATTTTTCAGCTGCGCCCCGGATAAAGGGCGGGAATGGGCGCGGGGTTTTGTGGGCATGGTGTTTTAACGTTGTTTGGGGGGCCCGGACGCGCCGAAAAACCGTGGCATGTACGATCGCAAAGTAGCAAAGTGCGGCGCATTGAAAAGCGCTGCCCAGCCCGACGGGCCCAAGACCTAGTTTTTTTTTGGTCTAAATGCCCCGGGGGAAGGGCGAAGTGAAGCGAGAACGGAACAAGGGGGAGGAGACATATGAAAAATTCGAAAAAAGGAATTTCGGCGCTCACCCCGGCCCGGGCAGGGGAATATGATTCCAAAAAAAATCGCCTTTAAAGGGGCAAAAACTTTCTCAAAAAGAGCTAAATTCAAAAAAAAAAAAATACATAAAAAAAACCCATTTCCCAAAAAATCTAAAACGGCGCCATATCAAGAATTAGGATGTTGGGAAATTCCCGGGGAAATACATTTAATTTAAAAATTCTGAAAGTATTCTTTTTGGTCGGCAAAACCCGGGCCACAAAAAGGGGGAGCGACAGTAAACCGTTAAACCTTTTGGAGAAAAAATTGCCCAACCCAAAATTTAAAAGGGGGGGGGGACTTTTCAAAATGCAAAAAAAATGCAAAAAAGAGCTGTTTGGGTTTTGGGGTAGTGGGGGGTTTTGGGGGCTGCCCCAAAAAATTTAAGAGGCGAGCTACTTCTCCCTTTGTAGTCTAGGGGAAGTTTTCGGTGCAATGAAATCTCGCTTAAAGCGCCGGGGAGGATGGGTTTTTATGAATAAAAAAAAAATTTTTTATTAGTTTGAAAAAAATATTCTCTGAAAAAGAGCTCAAACTTCTATAAACATAAATCAATTAAATCCAAAAGGTTTTGTCGCCGAGACCCGGCGTACATCGGGAATTGGGATATAGAAAATTTCCGGGAAAAACGTAATTCAAATTGTAAGTGTTCCCTCTTTGGTGGGCAGAACCCCAAGCCAATCAAATGGGAGCGAAAAAAAGCCCCATTATATCCTAGGGAAATTTTTTTGCCCAAATTTAAAAATCAAAGGGGGGACATTTAAAAATACAGAAAAAATGCAAAAAAAGAGTGATTGGCTGACCCAAACGGGGGCTTGGCTATCCCACCCAATCAGGCGGGGAATTTCTTTTCCCCCATTGTAGTCAAAGGAAGATCGGGAAATTGCAATCTCGGCGCTAAAGCGTTTTTGGGGCATGGAGTAAAAATAAAAAACTCTTTTTTTTATTAAGTGAAAAAACTTTAAACCCAAAAAAAGCGCTAAAACCTTCTATAAAAATAAATCATTTTAAACCCCTAAAAACCGCTTTGGGGTCCCCGAGACGGCGCTACAAAAGGGAAATTGCAAAAACAGAGAATTGGGGGAAATACAGTAATTAAAATTTGGGTTTAAGCTTTCCCTGATTGGTCGGCAAAAAACCGGGCCTTTCGAATGGGAGCAAAAGTGGCCCATTATATCCTAGGGAAAGGATATTGACAACCCAGAAAAGGAGGACAGGGCCCCCTTCAAACCCCTATGGAGAAATATTGACCAATCATATTCAAAGGCGGGGCAGTTTAAAAAACAGAAAAAAAGCAAGAAAGACTGTTGGGGGACTACGGGGGGTCGGCCAGCTTTGCCAATTTAAAGTTTCGAGTTTCTTTCTCAAAGAATTCAAAGGGGAAAAAAAAAATTTCCCAGCAAGCCTTTTGTGATTGGCTAACTTAAAAGAGGCGCGGTTTTTTTTGGACCAAAGGGAAAAGCAAGGAGCTCTTTGGGTTTTCTAAAGAAAAGAGCTCACAGAGTTCGCTCGAATTTTTTTTAACCCCCTAGAACTTATGAGAAAAATAGTCGCGCTCTGATTGGCCCAGATAGCCAAACCCCCGCCTTTGTCAACCCAAACAGCCCTTTTTTTTCTGCATTTTTCTGTATTTTGAACTGTCCCGCCTTTTTTAAAAAATGTTTGGTCAAAATTTCTTTCCCTAGGTTAGAATGGGGCCCCCGTCGCTCCTTACGATTGGGGGAAAAACTCCCCATAGGATATAATGGGCCACTGTGACCCTATTTGATTTGGGTGGGTTTTTGGGCCAATCAAAAAGAGCTTAAAAAAATTTGAATTACTGTATTTCCCCGGGAATTCTCTGTATTGAAATTCCTTTTGTTGTGCCGGTCTCGGCGACAAATTTGTTTTTAGGGATTTAACTGAATTTTTTTTTATAGAAGGTTTCAGCGTTTTTCTGATAATGTTTTACACTTAATAAAAATGGGTTTTTTATTTTATACCCCTTTCCGCACGGCGCTGAGAATTTTTCATTGCGGGCCCATCTCTCCATAGACCCACAATGGACAATAGCTCGTTGTTTGCTTGGGGCCGGGGTAGCCAAACCCCCGCTAGCACAGCCAATCAAACTCTTTTCTGTTTTTTTTACTGTTTTTTTGAAAGTCCCGCCCTTTTATTTTGATTTGGGCAAAACTTCCCATAGGATAAAAGGGGTCTTTGTCCCTCCTATTTTTGATCGGCTGGCTTCTGCCGACCAATCAGGAGCTTAAAAAAATTTAATTACTGTATTTCCCGGGAATTCTCTGTATTACAATTCCTTTTGTAGCGCCGGTCTCGGCGGGCAAATAATTTTTTAGGATTTTTAAATGATTTTTTTTTATAAAGGGGTTTTAGCCTTTTTTCTGGGTAAAGTTTTAACCCCTTAAAAAAAAAATTTTTTTTTTTTTCCCTACTCCCTGGGCCCCACGGGGCTTTGGGAAAAAATTTTCATTTTCCCACTCTCATAGGGCTACAAAGGGACAAGTAGCTCGTGCTCTGCTTGGCCGGGATACCAAGCCCCCGCTAGTCCAGCCAATCAGCTCTTTTTTGATTTTTTACTTATTTTGGGAAATGTCCCGCCTTTTAAATTTTTATTGGCCAAAAAATTCTCCATAATTAAGGGGTCCCTTTTTCGTCCAATTTTGATTGGGTGGCTTTGCCGACCAATTTAGAAAGCTTTTTAAAAAATTTGAATTACTGTAATTTTCCCGGGAATTTCTCATATTTCCCAAATTTCCCTTTGTAGCGCCGGTCTCGGCGAAAAAAACGCGGGTTTTTTTCGGGATTTAATTTATTTATGTTTATAGAAGGTTTTAGCTCTTTTTTTAGAGAAAATTTTACACTTAATAAAAAAATTTTTTTTTAAACATACCCATGCCGGGGGACACGCTGAGAGCGGGAAAATTGCATTGCGCCCCATCTCTCCAAAGACTACAATGGGACAAGTTTGCTCGTGCCTGTTGGGCGGGATAGGGCCCAAACCCCCCCCCTAGTTCAAACCAAACACTCCTTTTCTGTATGTTTTTCTGTAATTTTTAACTGTTCCCGCCTTTGATTTGTTCAAACTTCTCCAATAGGCTTTTAATGGGGCCCTGTCGCTCCCATTCTGATTGCCGAATAGCCAAGCCCCGCTAGCTCAGCCCAAAAAAGGGTCTTTTCTGTATTTTTTCTGTATTTTTAATTGTCCCCGCCGTTGATTTGATTGGGCCCTTTGTTCTCCAAAAGGTTTTTTTTTGGTTTCCCCTGTCCTCCTATTCCCGGTTTGGGCCCGGGTTTTGCCCACCAATCAGAAAAAGCTTTCGAATTTTTTAAATTTCTGGGATTTCCCCCAATTTCCAATATCCTTTAAATTTTTGATATTGCGCCATTCTAAAATTTTTGGAAAAATGAATTTTTTTTTTTGTATTTTTTATTTTGAGGTTTGAGCTCTTTTTGAGAAGTTTTTCCCCCTTTTTTTTTTTATACTCCGCACGGGGCATCTTTAAAGATTTCTTTGCTGGTTTTCCCGCCTGTCCCCGGAAAACGGAACCCCATCTTCGGCGCAGTCCCCCCTTTTGCCCTAAGTCCCCCCACTGTGCCCCAAAACACTGGTGAGGCGCGGGGGGACTTTTCCCGCATTTTATGAGGCAAAATCCCCGGAACCGGAAATTAGGCCCCAGCACCGCATGCGGCCTAAGTCCGCACTGGCCTCACACCTGGCGAGGCGCGGGGAGACTTTAAAACTGCATGTATGACATATATCAGGCGCAAATTTTGCCCCGGGAAAAATGGCGGGAAAGGGGCGCCCCGACGTTGGGGAGATTCATTTCATGTCGCCCAAAAAATCAACTGGGGTTTTTTAGCGCTTTTTTTAATTTTTTTTTGGGCCTTCTGGGTGTTTAAGGGTTTCAGAACTTTAACCATAACATGTTGCCTTGGCCAAAATTTCAATTTACAAAGTATTAAAACCCTTATTTAAAAATTTTCCCCCCTTTTGGCAAAATTTCCCTTTAAACCCCAATTTAACAAAATTCAAAAGGTTTTTAGTTTTAAACCAAAAAGACCAAAAAACCACGGGGGGGTTTGGGGGGTTGGGGGGGCGCCAAAAAGGCCAAAATTTTCAAATTTTTTAACTTCTTTTTTTTTCCCCCAAGGAGCAATGCCAAAAGATGTTGTGCCTTCCCGCAGGGGTTTTAAAACCCCACACTGCAAGGTTGCACTTGGAACGGAAACTGTAGTTAACAAAAATCCATTCCTTGGCAGTCTCTTTTTAACAAAACCCCTGGGAAACCTCTGATTTTCCCCCTTTGTAATGCTTTTATTGTTGAGCTGTGAAAACAGCAAAGATCAAAAAGGGGGTTCTCCTACTCCATCAGGTCACCGGGATTCCCAGTGCCTGATTGAGCCTAGAGGAAAAATTTTTAATACAGTCCCGGGGACCATGGTACTCCAAAAGTGACTGGATAGCAAGCCCAGGCAGAAAATCCCTGTCATAAATTTAAAACAAAATATAATTTATTAGCATTCAGGGGGGTTTTGAAAAACATTTTCCCGTGGAAAAAAAAAATTTGTAAAACTAGTTATCCCTTAATGGGATTTAAAAAAAAAAGAAAAAAAGTTAAAAACAAAGAAGTGTGATAAAAAAAATCAAATAATAAAATAAAAATAATATTTAATAAAAAAAAAAAATGGGTGACATGTATGAACAGGCTGTTTCCCGTTTTTTTGCATGCTTTTTGGCCCAAAAAAATTTCCCTAGCCCTGTTAATAGGTTTATTCCCAAAAGTTGTATGGCAAAACTTTTTTGCACGGCACTTTTGAAAGCGGCCCAAAAAAATGCGCAAAGATTTTTCCTTTTGCTATGCAAATTTCAAGGATACCACAGCCAGAATTTTTTAAACCCACAAACGACAGGGTTTTTTTCATAGGGGCCCATTTTTAAATGTAAGAAAACTTTCTGTCTAAAAATTTTCTTTGTTGCCCAAAGCAACCAATCAGAGCTCCCCTTTTCCCTTTTTATATAGTGCTCTGGGAAAAATAAAGGGGGGCTCTGTTTGGTTTCTATAGGCAAAAGAAAGCCTTTAGACCCAGACAGTTTTCTTTTATGTCCCCCTTTGTCACCCTTCTACAAATCCTCTTTTAAATTTAAATTTAAAATGGCGTTTTTGGGGGCCAAAATATCATTTAAAGTCAAACCCATGGCATACAATTTCACTTAAAAAAAAAAAAAAAAAATTATTTCTTTTGGGTATCCACAAAAACTGGGAAAAAACGTGTTAAAAATTTAAATTTGGGGGGGAAAGGGTTTTTTAGTGTGAAATGTGAATTGTGTGGTATAAAAAAAATTAAAAATAAACAAATGCAGAAAAATGTTTTTTTTTTTTTTTTTTTCATGCTGTTTATTGTGCAGATATTCTGAGGGGGTTTATAGCATTAGGCCATGTTCACACGGCTTATTTTGGGACGTATTTCAGTCCGTAATTCGCACCATATTGCGCGAATTACGGGCTGAAATACGCCCGGTCATTACGGTAATCCACAGTTCTCATAGAGAACTATGGATTACGGCTCCTCTCCCTGCTCGCACAATACGGCGAGCAGGGAGTGACGTGACATGTCACGACCTATACGCGCCATGGATCATGCTTGTCGGCGAGCCCCTCCCGGAAATACGTCCCGCAATAAAGCCGTGTGAACATGGCCTTATAGTTAAACAGGTAAGCCAAACATAATCTGTTCTGATACCTCCACTAGTATGTCAGGTAGTGTGAAGTATGAACCATGATTTAATAAAGCATCTTCTATTCTACATCAGTTTAAGTCACCGACATTGTGAAATTTGGCCTTTGTTATATGAAAGGATATTCAAATTGTGAAATAATGTAAAGATCAATGTAAAAATCATGTAGAGATCAAGGTCAAAGAATGTAACAACTGAAAATCTAGATTTCTACTCAGATTTTGGAACTATCAAGCTAGAAGACTGATTCCTTTCTGAAATTCTCCTTTTTTAGTTTCTAGGTACAGTGGCTATGTGTTTTATTGTCTTATTTATTAAAAAACGGCACCTTTCACTTAGTGCTGTGTCGATGATTAAGAAGGAGTTTGCTGAACTTCTCATATGGTGGGAGACAGATATGTAGTTTAATCTATTTTGCAGAGAAAATAATATACATTTTCTTCTATTCTGACCAACATCTGCATATTTTAACTTAGAATTAGAAATTAACTTATAAACAGAAGGTATGTAACAACGAAGTGTAATTTGAATGGTATCCTTAATAATTTATGTTGTTTTTTTCCCATTACATACAAGCCTATTACTTAAAAAGCATGTTGAAAATACCTGCTATATTTCTATCTGCTCAGGATTCCAGGAATTTACTTCTTTAGCTTAAAGCTCTGATTAACTTTTAGTCTAGCTCTGACCTGACACAATCCTCGGGTATGTCCTTCACAGTTAATACTTGTCAATCAGTACAGGGGTTAGTATGTTATCTAGGAAGGCTTGTGAAGGTCCAGATGAAAAGTGGGATAAGTTTTCCATGAAATAACTTTAGGTTCTCAGGATGACAGTAAGCTCACCTTTCATTCTTTGAACACAAAATTTCCTCTAAATATTTTTTAGGTTTTGGTGGCTCCTCATTTTATATCTATGTAAAATTATTGTGAAACCATTTAAAAACTATATACTGCCGAAAATAAAGTCTAAAACGAACGTGTTTTCCATTAGGACAAAGTCCTCTCCAAAAGCAACATTAACGGCTCAAGCCACTCACCCTCCTAGTGGTCAGCTATCATTGAGAGGAAAAACTGGCAATAAATTGCTCCAAAAGGGTTTGTTCACACATTGTTTTTTGGACTATATTGTAGCATGTTTTACACACTGGAAAAAATCAGCCTCATGCTTCAAATCTTCCTTCATTGAATACAATGTAAAATCTGCCTTGTCGTTCACATGAAGCGTACTTGCGAGCCTTTTTTGGACGCAATTGTGAACATAAAAATAAATGACATCTCAATTCTTGAGGCGTTTTTCGCTTGTAAAATCCCTATAGGAAACAATGGGGATAGGACTTTTACAAAACCTCTTCAAAACACACCTTAAAATAAGACTCTAATCAGACATTTTTTAAAGCAGATTTGGAAGCTGATTTAAATGTAAATTGACACTTCACAAAACGCCTTGTGAACTTGCCCAAATGTTGCAGTGAAAATGTAGTAACATGTGGCACGCATTAAATCATTGGGTAACTAAGTAATAAATGGTTGTCCAGAGTGATAGTTTTCTGGCTAACAGAGGGGGCCCTGAGCCGTGACCTTCTTCATGCCTAATATTGTATATGTACTTCAGTTGACTCTGGTGAGACAAGTTCTCTGTTTAGTCCTCTCCTGCTGAACATCGACAATAAGATAGAAGGTAACTCACGATAACGCAGACATTTTTTTAAAAATTATACCACTATGCAAAGAATATTGCAGGTCCAGTCTTCTTTTTAAGAGGCAGAGGTGTAGGGGCTGCAATGAGGCAGACTCGCAGCCAAGCCATTGTGTCTAAAGGGTATAGACCTCTCTGCCACATAAAAAACATAGGAAGTATACCTACTTATCAAGCAGTCATCCCTTGACCCATCCTCTTTGACCAAATATAGGTCCACCTCATTATTTTCATTTGCTTTAAATTTTCTCAGACAACAAAACTATATCTTCTTTATCTCGTCCCCTCTCTCTATCAGTGTCCCTCAGGGATTAGTTCTGGGCCTTGTTCTCTTCCCTAAACTTTTGACATGAGTCAACTTATAGAATCTCATTACAATCGCTACCACTTCTACACCATCGACATTCAAACTTACCTTTTGTGCTTGGATGTTAACTGTCTGCTTTTCAGGACTCAGAATGTCTATTATTTATTTCCTCCTACTTCTCCTCCCTTAATCTCCTGATGTCTCCCCTAACACAATCCCTGATTCTCACAGGACATTTTTTGCTTTTTTCTTGTCTGTTCCTCACACAACCGCCTCCAGCATTTCTCCTGTGTCTCATCTATGCTCTGGAACGCACTATCCAAACACATCAGACTCTTCCCATCCCTACTTACTTTTAAAATTGACCTGAAAACCCATCTCAACCCATGTTATGGATTTTGCATCGGGATCAGAAGCTATGACAGCCCCTTTTTAACATTAGGTTATAAAAACTTTAGAACCCCCACCATTGCTGAGAATGAGGTGCCCTTGTCCCCATTCTTAAACCAGAGAGCATGATGAGCATGTGGCTCTTTCCCATAGAAAAGGACAACCTCAGCTTTTATTAATAAACAGATATACTGGAAGGATTAATCAAAGTTTACGTCCATAATTAAAATAATTAGCTAACAATAATTGTATCTGTCAGGAAGTAAGGTATTTCATTTGGATTAGTATAAATGTTAATATATTCATTTGATTTCATCAGCAGTAAATTTCAAAAGCGAGTACAAAGTATATTGTGAGTTGGTTTGTGTAAGTTTCATAGTTTCATAGTTTCATAGTTTGTAAGGCTAAAAAAAGACAAGTCGTCCATCTAGTTCAGCCTGTTGTGCTAAGGTGTTGATCCAGAGGAAGGCAAAAACCCCCAATGAGGTAGAAGCCAATTGTCCTCATTTTAGGGAAAAATTCCTTCCTGACTCCAATCTGGCAATCAGAAAAATCCCTGGATCAATGACCCTCTCCTGAATCCTAGTCACTATAACTTGTTATATTATTACGCTCCAGAAATGCATCCAAACCCTTTTTGAACTCGGTTATTGAATTCACCATGACCAGTCCCTCTGGCAGAGAATTCCATAGTCTCACTGCTCTTACAGTAAAGAATCCCTTTCTATGTTTATGTAGAAACTTTCGTTCCTCAAGACGTAAAGGATGCCCCTTGTTCTAGATACAGCCCTGTGTATAAATAAATCATGAGAGAGATCTCTATATTGACCTTTGATGTATTTAAACATATTTATTATGTCCCCCCGAAGCCTTCTTTTCTCTAAACTAAATAACCCTAATCTTGCCAATCTTTCTGGGTACTGTAGTCCACCCAGTCCTTTTATTATTTTTATTGCCCGCCTTTGTACCTGTTCAAGCTCTACAATGTCTTTCCAAGTTGGTATGATGAAAGCAGGCACAAAGCATACATCCAGTATGTACTAAGTATTGATCATATGTAGATATGGGCCGTCAAAGAATTCACCTACTGTACTGCAGATATGAATATCTACTGATCATGCTGTAAAAAATACACAACAAGGTTTCAAATGAGGACATAAAACTCCTGACTATAGTGTAGGCAAATATCTATATGTACATTGCAAAATGTAAATAGTAAGTCTGAAATCACAGATAAGCAGTTAAAGCTGTACCAAAGAAGCTAAAGGTGGCCTTTACCCCCTCTTGGGAAAAGCTGAATACAAAAAACTGACCCCCCCCCATATTTACGCATCTGTGCCTCAAAACCCCCCTGCATGTGTTCTTAACAGAAAGTTGGGGAAAAGTAAAATTTTCGAGGATGTCTGCTTTTGTCACGGTTTCATCCCGCGGTCCCTGCCTTGGCCCGTGGGCCCCTGTCCGGGGCCTTTGCCATGTCTTGTGGGGCTCCCTGTTGCAGGGGTCCCAGAGCCTGTTTTCTGTTTATTTACTCCCCTGTCTGTCAGTCTTGTTGCTTGCTGGGTCCGGGTCTGTGAAATTGTGCCTCCTGGGCGTGCGCGCGGCAGTTTCCTCCTTTTATAGTTTTTGTTCTGTGCCCCTTTCCTCTTCCCCCCTTGACCTCGGGGTTTAAAAGGGAAGTTCTTGCTTACTTTGGGTCAGTTCATTGCAGTCTTTTGCTGTTTTAAAGTGTTTTTCCCCATCTTGGCCCCTGCCAGCTTTCCCCAGGTCGGCTGTTTGACCCTTTAAAACCCCTGAGATGTGGTCCATTTGTCTTGGTCTCTGGCTTGGCCGCCCGGTGGGGGGGTGTCTGGGGCCCCTGTATCCTCCCGTTTTTCCTGCCCTGTATTGCTCCCTTTTCCCTCCCGTGTTCCCGGGTTGAAACCGGGGAAGGGGGGTTTGGTTCCCCGGGCCCAGTTCCTGCCGTATCCGTGGGGCTATATGTATTTTAAACCTCCGAAATTGCTGTGTTCCTGAGTTACGTTTTACCTCCCCTGCTTTTTGTTCCCCTATGTTCCTTTTGTTCCGTCCTGCCCCGGGGCTGCCCCGCGGGGTACCCACGTCAGGGGAGGGGACCTGGGGGGTCCGCACCCAAGCCCATCCCGCTTTGGGGCCCGGGCTCTGGCGAACCGGGGCCCCCCTTAAGACCCCAAAAAACCCCTGGCGTGGTCCTCCGCTACAACCTTCCCTGCGGTGATCACAGAGGTTCCACCCCCGGATTTTAAAAGGGCCCGGCGCCTTTCGGTTTACGTCCATTGGCGCCGACCTTTTCAGTATGAATGACCATGGATCCCCCGGGTTGCCCCTGCCCTTTTTCTAGAGTGTTGCCCCCATTCCCTTTGTTTCATGATCCACCCCAGAGTTATTTGGCCCTACCCTCATGGTCCAGCCAGGGTTTAAACTTTTTCCCTAGCTCATGGTCCAGCCCATGATTAAATTTTTTGGGCCTAGCTCATGGTCCAGCCCGAGCTTACGTTTGGCCATTCTTTGGCCCACCCCAGGGCTTACGTTTGGCCTAGCCAGGGTTTCCAGCCCAGAGCTTACTTTTTGGCCCCTAGTTTTGGTTTCCGGGCCAGAGTTACTTTTGGGGCCTAGTCAGGGCCCCAGCCCAGGGGTTTACGTTTGGCCTAGTCATGGCCCCACGCAGGTTACTTTTGGGCCCTAGCTCATGGCCCAGCCCAGAGCTTACGTTTGGCCTAGTCATGGTCCAGCCCAGGGGCTTACGTTTGGCCAAAGCTCAGGGGCCCCCCCCCTGAGCCTTCTGGGCCCCCGTGGTTTCGGGTCCCCCCCGGGCCTTCTGATTCCCCGGTGGCTTGGGTTTCCCGCCGTGAGCCTTCTAAACCCCCCTTTGTGGTTTCGGCCCCCGCCCTGACCCTTTCTGAGTCCCCCTGTGGGCTTAGGGGTCCCCCCCCTGAGCCTTTGAGCCCCCTGGGGCCCTTTCGGTCCCGCCCTAAACCCTTCTGAGCCCCTTTTTGGCTTAGGGGCCCCAAACCCTGACCCTTTGAGCCCCCTTTTGGCCCTTACGGTCCCCCCCTGAGCCTTCGGGTCCCCGTGGTTTTACGGTCCCCCCCCTGAGCCTTTGAGTCCCCTGTGGTTTAAAGGCCCCGCCCTGAGCCTTCTGAGCCCCGGGCTTACGGTCCCCCCCTTTGAGCCTTTTTAGCCCCCTGTGGCTTAGGGTTCCCGCCCTGACCCCTTCTGAGCCCCCTGTGGCTTGGGTTCCCCCCCTAAACCCCTTCTGGCCCCCCTGGGGTTTAAACCGGTCCCCCCCTGACCCTTTTAGCCCCCTGTGGCTTAGGGTTTCCCCCCCTGACCCTTTCTGACCCCCTGTGGCTTAGGGTTTCCCCCCCTGAGCTTTGAGTCCCCTGGGTTCGGCCCAGCCCTGACCCTTTTTGGGGCCCCCTTTTGGGCTTACGGCCCCCCCGGGAACCCTTTTCTGAGTCCCCTGGGGCCCTTAAAAGGGTTTTTTTTTTTTTCCCCCCCTGGACCCTTTGAGCCCCCTGTGGTTTTCGGTCCCGCCCTAAAGCCTTTGGCCCCTGGGGCTTACGGTCCCCCTGAGCCTTCGGGAGTCCCTTTTGTGGCTTCCCGGTCCCGCCCTGACCCTTTTCTGAGTCCCCTTGGTTTACGGCCCGCCCTGACCCTTCTGATTTCCCCCTGTGGCTTAGGGTTTCCCGCCCTGAGCCTTTGACCCCCTGGGGCTTTCGGTCCCCCCCTTTGACCCTTCTGGTCCCCTGTGGCTTCGGTCCCCCGGGAAGCCTTTTTGAGCCCCCTGTGGCTTACTTTTTTTCCCCCCCTGACCCTTCTGAGCCCCCTGTGGTTTTCGGTCCCCCCTGACCCTTCTGATTCCCCCTGTGGCTTACGGCCCCGGGGCCCTAAACCCTTTTCTGAGTCCCCGGGTGGCTTAGGGTCCCCCTGACCCCTTCTGAGTCCCTGTGGCTTAGGGTTCCCCCCGGGACCCTTTCTGAGCCCCCTTGTGGTTTCCCGGTTTCCCGCCCTAAACCCCTTTTCTGATTTCCCTGGGTTTTCCCGGTCCCCCCCTGAGCCTTCTGAGCCCCCTGTGGTTTTAGGGTCCCGCCCTGACCCTTTTCTGGGGCCCCCTGTGGCTTACGGCCCCGGGCCCTGACCCTTCGGGAGCCCCCTTTTGGCTTACGGTCCCCCCCGACCCTTCTGAGCCCCCGGGGGCCCTTACCGGCCCCGCCTGACCCACTGAGTCCCCTGTGGTTAAAGGTTTCCCCCCCAAAGCCTTCTGGCCCCCTGTGGCTTACGGCCCCCGCCCGGGGCCTTCGGGAGCCCCTGTGGTTTTCGGTCCCCCCCTGAGCCTTCTGAGCCCCCTGTGGCTTAGGGGTCCCCCCTGGCCTTCGGGAGCCCCCTGTGGTTAGGGGTCCCCCCCTGAGTTTTTTTTTTTGAGCCCCCTGGGGTTACGGTCCCCCCCCTGGCCTTTTTGAGCCCCCTGGGGATTACGGTCCCCCCCTGAGCCTTTGGCCCCCTGTGGCTTACGGTCCCGCCCTGACCCTTCTGAGTCCCCTTTTGGTTTTCGGTCCCCCCCTGAGCCTTTGAGTTCCTTTTGGCTTCCCGGTCCCCCCTTGGAGCCTTTGAGTCCCCTGTGGTTACGGCCCCGCCTGACCCCTTCGGGAGTCCTGTGGTTTAGGGTCCCCCCCGAGCCTTCTGAGCCCCCTGGGGGGTTTTACGGTCCCCCCTGAGCCTTCTGACCCCTGTGGTTTAAAGGTTTTTCCCCCCCCTTTGGAGCCTTTTGAGCCCCCTGGGGCTTACGGCCCCGGCCCGGGCCTTCTGATTTCCCCTGGGGTTACGGCCCCCCCTGACCCTTCTGAGTCCCATGGGGGTTTTGGGGTCCCCCCCTTGAGTTCTGAGTCCCCGGGGCTTACGGTCCCCCTGAGCCTTCTGGGGTCCCCTGTGGCTTCGGGTCCCCCCCCTTGAGCCTTTGAGTCCCCTGTGGCTTACGGTTCCCCCCCTGAGCCTTCGGCCCCCTGTGGTTTTACGGTCCCCCCCCTAGCCTTTTTGAGCCCCTGGGTTACGGTCCCCCCCTGAGCCTTCTGGTCCCCTGTGGCTTACGGTCCCGCCCTGAGCCTTTTTTGAGTCCCTGTGGTTACGGTCCCCCCCTGGCCTTCTGAGTCCCCTTTTTGGCTTACGGTCCCCCCTGACCCTTCTGAGTCCCCTGTGGCTTACGGTCCGCCTAAGCCTTTCTGAGCCCCCTTTGGCTTAGGGTTTTCCCGGCCCTGGGGTTCTGAGTCCCCTTTTGGCTTACGGTCCCCCCCTGACCCTTTTCTGAGCCCCCTGTTGGCTTAGGGCCCCGCCGGGCCCTTTTTTGGGGCCCCGGGGGGGCTTAGGGTTTCCCGCCCTAGTTCCCTGATCCCTGGGGCTTACGGTCCCGCCCGACCCTTCTGGCCCCCTGGGGGTTAGGGTCCCGCCTGAGCCTTTTTGGGGCCCCCTGTGGCTTACGGCCCCGCCTGACCCTTTGAGTCCCTGTGGCTTACGGTCCCCCCCTGGGGCCTTTCGGGAGTCCCTGGGTTTTCGGTCCCCCCCTGAGCCTTCTGGTCCCGTGGTTTTGGGGGTCCCCCCCTGAGCCTTTGAGTCCTGTGGCTTAGGGTCCCGCCTTAAAGCCTTCTGAGCCCCCTGTGGCTTAGGGTTTTCCCGCCCTGTGCCTTCTGAGTCCCCGTGGTTACGGTCCCGCCCTGAGCCTTCGGGAGCCCCCTGTGGTTTTACGGCCCCGCCCTAAAGCCTTCTGAGCCCCCTGTGGTTTTTACGGTCCCGCCCGGGGCCTTCTGAGCCCCCTGTGGTTAGGGTTTCCCGCCCTGATTCTGAGTCCCCTGTGGTTTTCGGCCCCGCCCTGACCCTTCTGAGCCCCCTGTGGTTTTCGGTCCCCCCCTGAGGCCTTCTGAGTCCCTGTGGCTTAGGTCCCCCGAGCCTTTTTGGGCCCCCTGTGGTTTACGGTCCCGCCCGAGCCTTCGGGTTCCCCTGTGGCTTACGGCCCCGCCCTGACCCTTTCCCTGAGCCCCCTGGGCTTACGGTTTCCCCCCCTGGGGCCTTCTGAGCCCCCTGTGGCTTACGGTCCCCCCCGGGAGCCTTCTGAGTCCCCTGTGGCTTACGGTTTCCCGCCTACCCTTTGGTCCCCCTGTGGTTAGGGTTTTCCCGCCCTGACCCTTCGGGAGCCCCCTGTGCTTACGGTCCCCCCCTGAGCCTTCTGAGCCCCCTTTTGGTTAGGGTTTCCCGCCCTGGGGCCTTCTGAGCCCCTGTGGCTTCGGTCCCGCCCGAGCCTTCGGGAGTCCCCTGTGGCTTCGGTCCCCCCCGGGCCCTTTGGGAGTCCCTGGGGCTTAGGTCCCGCCCTGACCCTTTCTGGGTCCCTTTTGGATACGGTCCCGCCCTGACCCTTCTGACCCCCCTGTGGTTCCCGGTCCCCCCCCTGACCCCTTCTGGGGCCCCCTGGGGGCTTACGGTCCCCCCTGACCCTTTCGAGCCCCCTGGGGCTTACGGCCCCGCCTGAGCCTTTTGAGTCCCCGTGGTTACGGCCCCGCCCTAAACCTTTTTACCCCCTGTGGTTTCGGTCCCCCCTGACCCTTTGGTCCCCTGTGGCTTACGGCCCCGCCCTGAGTTTTCTGAGTCCCCTGTGGCTTAGGGTTTCCCCCCGGGACCCTTCTGAGCCCCCTGGGGGTTACGGTCTCCGCCCTGAGGCCTTCTGAGCCCCCTGTGGCTTACGGTTTCCCCCCCCTGACCCTTTTCCTGGGGGTCCCCTGTGGCTTAGGGTTCCCGCCCTGACCCTTCTGAGTCCCTGTGGTTTTCGGCCCCGCCCGGGGCCTTCTGAGCCCCCTGTGGTTTTACGGTCCCCCCCCGGGCCCCTTTTTTGGAGCCCCCTTTGGTTTTTGGCCCCGCCCTGACCCTTTCTGGGGTCCCCTGTGGCTTCCCCGGTCCCCCCCTGAGCCTTCTGAGTCCCCCCTGGGCTTACGGCCCCGCCCTGACCCCTTTCTGACCCCCTTTTGGTTTTACGGCCCGCCCTGAGCCTTCTGAATTCCCCTGGGGGTTTCGGCCCCGCCCTGAGCCTTTTTGAGTCCCCTGGGGGCTTACGGTCCCCCCTTAACCCTTCTGAGCCCCCTGTGGTTAAACGGTCCCCCCCCTGACCCTTCTGGCCCCCTTGGGGGCTTAGGGTTTCCCCCCCGGGGTTTCCCCCCCATTTTGCCTAGTCCCCGGTGCACCCCGTTTTTAGGTTTTCCTATACTGGCTTTATAACCCTGTACGGGTTTTTGGGGGGTTTGCCCCCGTAGAAGTTGCGGGCCCCGGGCCCTTTTGGGGAAATTTCCCAAATTCTGTGATTGGGAGGGGGAGGAGGGGGGCTTTGGGGGGGGGGGGTACTGTCAGGGTTCATGCCGCGGTCCCTCCCTTGGGACCGTCGGCCTGTCCTTTGCTTGCCATGTCTCTGCTGGGGCTCCTGTGCAGGGGTCCAGCCCCTGTGTTCTGCTATTTCCCTCGCTTCCGTCCAGTCTTGTTGTTGCTGGGTCTGTCTGTCCCAAATGTGCCTCCTGGGCCCTGCGCGGGGGCAGTTCCTCCCTATTTATAGTTTCCTGTTCTGTGCACCCTTCCTCTTCACCCTAAACCTCTGGCTAAAAAAGGAAGTTCTTGTCTCTACTCGGGTCAGTTCATTGCAGTCTTTTCCCTGTGTTAGCTGTTCCCATCTTGAGCCCCGGGCCAGACTGGGGTTCTGCTGTTTGACCCTTTAAAACCCCTGAGATGTGGCCCCGTGTCTTGGTCATCTGGCCCCCCTGGCCGCCCGGGTCCGTGTGCCCTGTGTTCCTGTACCCCTGCCGTGTTCCTGTCCTGTATTTGCTCTCCTGTTCCTGCCGGGGGTTCCTGGTCTTTTCCTGATGGGGTTACCCGTCCATTTTCCTGCCGTACCCGTGGTGCTATATTTTCTTTTTTAACCCCCTGTACCCTGCTGGGGTTCCCGGGGAGTAGTTTTCCCTGCCCTGTTTTTTGTTCTCCTAGGGTTCTGTTTTCCCGCCTTTTCCCGGGGGGCTGTCACCGAGGTAGCCCGTGGGGGGTAGTGAGGGGGGGGTTTCCCACACCCAAAAGTAAACCCCGCTTTGGGCGGGCCCCTGGCGAAGGCCCGGGGGCCCCTTAGACCACCCCCCTGGCGGGTCCTCCGCTCCCAAATTTTCCCTTGCGGTGTCACAGAGGACCCACACCCGGATGTCTGCGGTCGGGTTTAAGGTGTCCATTGGCCCCCGCACCGTTACATGCATATTAATCTAATGTGTATGGACACCTAAAAAGGGTATTCCCATAAAGCCACCTACTTGTAATGGGTCGGCTCAAAGTTAGCTACGAGTGACTGTGCTATAGAATGAGGAGGACGATGCTTGTGGCCATCCTCCCCATTTATATCTATGGCAGTCCCGAAAATAGCGGGGCAAATGTGCTTGCTTGCTTCCGACGTCCCCATTTATTTCTATGGGAGTTTTGAATATAGTCAAGAACATTCCCGTGGTTTTATTTGGGTTCACCATAAAAATAAATCAGGAGGACAGACGCAAGCAAGCACACTCTCCTGGCCATATTCAAGACTCCCATAGAAATAAATGGGGAGGACGACTGCAAGCACAGCTTTCCTCATTCTGTAACACGGTTGGCTCGCAGCTAGCTATAAGCTCACCTGTAACAAGAAAGTGGCTTTGTGGTAAAACCCCTTTAAGAGTGGCCATATACTTTAGATAACTGCCAGCCAAATACTCCAACTATTTCTTCTGACCCTTGCTTTGGCTAAGCTTTTATGTTTTTTCAATGGGAAGAGGGTTATACAGTCTGATACCACTTGTGGTGGCTTTTCATCATTGGGAGATTCAGGACACCCCACACACATTACATGTTTGGCTGGTCTTGCCAAGACTGATGTGTTTGGTCAACATTCATTCGATGTATAGGCACCTTAACTAAAACCACACATGAAACAAAGTACTGGACATAGAAGGAGTTATTAGAACAACCCGTGCTCCTGGGTTAAAAAAAAGAAAAAAAAAATCATGCAATGTGTCTATATCCAGCAGTGGACCTCAGACAAGTGCACAAAGTAAATAACCTTTTCACGAGAATCAGACACAACCTGTATATGTGAAAGAACCTTATTGAAAGAATGAAATTAGTCTTGCATGCTTCATACACTTTAGGTTATTGTTCAATTTGTACCAAATTAATAGAATAAGAAAAAATGTATCTCATGTAAACATTTAAGCCAATGTATATTATAAAGTGTGTTTGATATGCTGACACTTTGGGCTAGGTCTAAAACTCACTTTGTTGCCCATAGCAACCAATCAGAGCACCCCTCTCATTTTCCAGAGCACTATATGAAATGAAAGAGGCGCTCTGATTGGTTGCTATGGTCAACAAAATGAGTTTTAGACCTAGACAGTTTTTATACATGAGGCCCTTTGTAACACATTTACCTTAGTATGAAATTGCTTCGGGTGCTTTCACACGGTGGGTTTTTGATGTGTTTTTTATGTGTTTTTTTTTTTTGCTGAAATGCACGGCCTGAATTACTGTGCATTTCTCAAAAAAACGCACAAAAAACGCACCGTGTGAAAGCACCCTAAAGGTAACAATTTGAATACAACTGTCACATTCTGATTCCCCAAACACTTTCTATATAATAGTTAAAGCAAGTTTAAGATTTTTGGGCCCTGCTGACAAAAAAACCTGCTCCAGACCCTAACAGCGATTTCACCGTCATTGCCGCTACAGGTATTGCATCTGCCTCATACATTTTTGTGGGAATTCATAAATGTTACTATGCAGTATGATCAAAGGTGATTTTAATTTAGCAGAACATAGCATAACTTGCTGCCCTATCACATGCTCAGTATCAGGTTGTGCAGGGCTACCACTCTTAAAAGCCACATTGTTAGTAAATAGGGAAGCAGCCAAGGAGAAATATTTCCTTCTCTCCTGCAAGATGGGGCAAGCTAAAGAAAAATGTTGAGTTAGGAGTCTGGATGTCTGTATGATCTGTATAAAGAGGATAGGCTAATGCATAGATTTCCATTTGTGGCACATAGACAGCCATAGATGCCAATTCAGGTGCCTCTTAAATCTGTTGTGCCCTCCTCTGGTATCCATATAACTTAAACTCATTTGTGAAAGGCCCCAGTGTGTTCTTGTGTGATTGTGGAAAGAAACCAAGAAACATACAAAATCCACTCAGAAACTCTATCACCCACTCTTGGGCACAATTTGCTTCTTTACAGGTCCTGAACCATTTTATTCTCTAGAGTAGTTTGTTTGTTGACTATACTTACTGACATTTCCAGAAAGTTTCATTACTAGACAGGTTGCTAGTATATAAAGTTGTGTGGTATATCTAGAAAGTAAAACATATATCCTCTACTATTCTGTATGCAAACATGTACTGCCTTGCCTTGTACATAATACTCCAATTGTGCTCTTGCCCAGAAGTCTAAAAAGAATTCACTATTCTCTGTCAAAACTATTAAAGTACATAAATATGACAGCAACACAAAAAGAGAGCAATTATCCAATTAAAATGTAGGGGAGGGTGAGGTATGTGCATGTATAAACCTGTCTGTTGCTGAGTGTTAGACAAGACATGACTTCATACAAGGCAGCACAGTGCATAGTATACTGATGAAATGGTAACCACAGACTCTGCCTTATAGAGAACAGGTACTGTACATTCTACTGAGCCCACCGCATGGTGAAGATGCATATAGTGTTAAATGAAGCAACACTCAACATCATGAAGTTCATGCTTAATTCCAAATAGCTAAAATAGCCTGCAGCCCAAACAACTCCACAGAATATCTAAACAGCGGCCATAATTTCCAGGACCACCTCACATATGAATAGTTGTATGATAAGGTCTATGTGTAAATCCAAGTGACGTATGTGCTATAAATATCTGCAAACAATATGATGTGCATATTACAAAAAAAGCCAAAGCCCCTGAAGATACGTATTACCAGACTTTACAGAGGTGTTACCTGGCATGTCAGCTTATTCCTGCTAACCTTAATGGGTGTTTCCGCCTAGAGCAGAGATAAATACTTCTTTTCATTAATCTATAAATGGGCAGGTGAAGCATCAATGAGATTATCTATCACAGTCACTGACCCTCCCTTCTCATTACCTCATTTATCACCATTTCTGGTATATGGATATCTAAAGCCTCAGCTGACACTATTCTAAACTTCAATCCCAGGATCCAGGTGGCACCACCAGAGGGTGGAATAAAGTCCACAGTAACAAATCATAGATTTGTTTTAAACACAGTTAAATATTTAAATTTGAGGGCTCTGAACAGTTAGATGAGGTAAAAGGGTTTAACACCTTGCTAACAGAGATAAAATAACATTGCATGCTGACTGCCATACCTTTGTTGTATGGAAAAATCAGTCTTTTGAGGTCATGGCTGCAGTACTGGGTAGGTTTAAGTGGGGGCAAATAATCAGTATGTAACCAGCCTGAATTAGCATATGTAGTAGGTAGTTAAAAATGTTAAACATTTGGGCACTGACTTCCAATTTACATTATATAGACTCCTATAGTTACTCATTCTAAAATCGCATTTAGATATAAAGTTTGCCTTAAAGGAGTATTCCTATTTCAGACATCCTGTGGATATCAGATAGATGTGGGTTCCACCTTCGGGACCTTCACCCAGGGGCGTTGCTAGGGTCCTAAAACATCCGGGGCTCGGGCCCTTTGTGTTTTTCTGGGTAGGGCTGGGTTCTCACGAAAATTTTTAAGCGCCCATTTTGAACTGCGGAGTTTTTTACAACAGACCCTTCCATCTCCTCAGCGTCATGTACGTAAAAATCCCAATGAAAAAATTTACTTTTTCAAAAACTTTCACCTTCAAAATGACAATACCCCTAAACAGTCCCCCAAAACATACACCGATCATGGAGAAATCTACCAGACAAGTGATTGTTACTTAAAAACCCCTACAAAACCAAGACCCAAAAACTATTACTATTTAAGGCTAAAAATAATCCTGCCAGACCCTGACCGAACGCACCCCCCACATGTCTATCATTTAAAACCAGGTTTCTGATTACATAACCCCGCCAAACATGACCAGATAGGGGTAGATACTAGTTGATTAAACGCTCTGCAGATATATAAGTGATTACACGCTGTTCTTTTTAGTAACCACCGGAGAATCATTCTGATCGGTCGTTCCACCTTCCCTTCTTTCTCCATCCGGTTCACACCTTCTCTGATTGCTCCCGGCCAATACTCGTCCCGAGGATTTGGACACAAATATCTTAGAATCCCTCCTTTCCACAACCCCTTAAATTATAGGTAAAAGCAGTCCCCTCTTGGGTTTAAAAGGGGGGCTGAAGCAGTATATGGGGCCACGGTAGGTTATGGGGCCACAGCAGGTTATAGGGCCACGGCGGGTATATAGGGGCACGGGTATGTGGGGGGGGCACGGCAGTTAGGGGGCATGAGGTAGTTTAGGGGGGCCACCCGGCAGTTTAGGGGGGATGAGGCAGTATATCGGGCCCAAAAAGGTATATAGGGGCCTGAGCAGAAAAGGGGGGCACTGAGGAGTTTATGGGGGCCACAGGCACCATATGGGGGCCCAGGCAGGGGATTGGGGGGCCAAAGGCGGGAAGGGGGGCCCAGTCAGGCATTATGGGGGCACAGGCAGCATATGGGGGCCACGGCAGGGATATGGGGCCACAGCAGGGATTGGGGGCCACAGGCAGTATTGGGGGCACAGGACATATGGGGCACAGGCAGGCATTTAGGGGCACAGGCGGGGATATGGGGCCACAGGCATATATGGGGGCCCACAGGCAGAAAATTGGGGGCCACGGGCAGGGTTTAGGGGGCCACAGGCAGGGATAGGGGGGCCAAGGCCGGGATATGGGGGCACAGGCGGGAATGGGGGCCCCCAAGGCAGGCTTTTTATAGGGGCACGGCAGTATATGGGGGGCCCAGGCAGGCTTTAAAGGGGGCACGGGAGTATAGGGGGCCACGGGCAGGATTATAGGGGCACAGGCAGTTATGGGGGCCCACAGGCAGGCATTATGGGGGCACAGGCAGTATATGGGGGCCACAGGCAGGGATTAAAGGGGCACGTGCAGTATAGGGGGGCCACAGGCAGGCATTTTGGGGCACAGGCAGTTTAGGGGGGCCACGGGCAGGCATTATGGGGGCACGGCAGTATTGGGGGCCACGGGCGGGGTATGGGGCCCAGGCAGTATTTTGGGGGCCCAGGCAGTTAGGGGGGCCACAGGCAGGGAAGGGGGCCCAGGCAGGGGTAGGGGGCCCACAGGCAGTTTTGGGGGGCCCACAGGCAGGGTATGGGGCCACGGGAGGGGGGGGGGGCCACAGCGGGCATTATGGGGCATGAGGCAGGTAAAAGTTTCAAAATAAAAACATTAATACTCCCCTTAACCCCCCCCGGCGAGCCGCTCGCCCTCTTCAGCCCGCGCCCTCCGGGCCCCTGGGCGCACGGCCATGACGCGCTGTCGCCCGAGGAGGGGGCAGCTCGCGTGAATCACATCATGCGAGCTCCCGGGCTGAGGCGCACGGGGCCGCGGCCCGGGTTTTCCTCAGCGTGTAGGCCCCGGCGGGGCCCCGCAGTGTCGGACCCAGACCCGGGTCCGCACTGTTGCGGGCAGGGGCGCTGCTTCTGCTCCGCAAAAGCCAGCGCTGCATGTGCGCCCCAGCGGACGACAGCAGTGAAGGGCAGTGGGGTGCTCCCAGGCCCACGGCAGCGGGTGGAGCCCGGGAGACTCGGGGCACAGGGAGTTTTATTCGGGGCCCGAGCCCCGAATAAAACACCCTAGCGACGCCCCTGCCTTCACCTATACCAAGAATAAGGGTTCCCCTTGTCCCTGTTCTCATTTAGGCTAAGACTGCATCTAACAGAGAGGTGGCTAGGCATGCGCGGCTCTCTACACTCACTTTTGTAGGAGCTGCGAGTACAGTAGAGAAAGTGTACTCAGCTGTATTCAGAACTCTCATTGAAGTGGAGGGAAATGCATACACAGCCACTTCACCACTTATTGCTGTTGTGCTATTAACAAGGGTAAGAGGACTCCCATTCCTAAATAAGGTACGTTTCCTAGAGGTGGGGACCCGAGCTAGTGTTTGTCTAAAACAGGGTGCCCTTTAAGGGGTGTATTCACAAGCAAAAATTGTTTATTTTGTATGAAGATGTCTTGTTTGTCATCATTACAGGTGTTCCAAGGAACCAAGCTTTCTTCAAAAGACAATCGTATCCCACAAAACTGTGGCTATTTTTCATATGGCTCATTATAGCGAGCCTGTAATTACAGTGGTTTGGGCTATAGACCATGTTTGCGATTGCACTCAATAACAGCAACTATTTTGTTAAAGATGTCTAAGCCGAACAATACAACTTTTCCCCCCTCCATTTTATTCTGATTGGCAATGCTTAAGAAAGCAAAGTAGGAAAAAGTTAAAATACAATGAATTTGGAAGTATTTTAAGCTGACATCAGGCTTTGATTGGCCCACAGGGGAAAAGGTGACACTCCCGGTAGGCCCCTCGGCATAGTGGGCCACTGGGCATGACTGTTTTCCAGGGAGACAAGCAAAGAAAGAGAGACAAAAAGCAAGAAGTAAAGTGCAAGAGGCATGTTCAGAATGTGTAGTCATGTACAGTAGCTGTAGGTTGGCCCCAAGAATCAACTCCACTGGTGGGCCCCAAGAATCAACTCCTCTGCTGGACCCAGGGACCCAGTATGACCCCGTCGACGTGACTGTGGCAACTGTGAAAATCTCCGGTCTCTTTCCTTATTAACTCATTTTCTTAACAGCTATTGACTGGTTATACGATAGCCAAAGAGAAGTAATGAAAACTACATATCTGGCAACATAAACCTCCATATAAATGTAGTCAGCAGATTAGACAGTAAACAAATGATGCATAATATAGAATATATGCAGGATATATGCTGTTACCTGCAGGTATGGTGAAGAGAATGCTACCATATAATCCAGTCTGCTACATCCAAGTGTAATATAATTTGGGCATTAGCATTATTTGGCTTCAGGGTAGATAGCACACAGGAGCGTCAGCTGTGACGAAATCTTCCCAGACACTGGACATAGTACAAACTTACAGCAGTCTTTAGGTTAACCCCAATTTTTTCCCAAGTGAGAACATCGATGATCATACGAAATAAAAACTAAAAAAAAGCGTTAAAAAACCGAATTTCAACAAATACAGGTTATTCTATATATTCCCATGCAAATAGTTTCCTATATTCCTATTTTTATTGCTAACAAAGAGACAGAAGTTACAGATTTTCTCCCTTCCTTCCATAGACAGCATAAAACCTGAACCCTCAGTGACCTGATCGGTCTCAAGACAGGTTTCTGCAGTTTTTCAGAAAGAATGATTTGACGGTGAGGGGGCAGATAATTTGCTTTCACTCAATGCGTTTTTGGTGCTTTTTTCTCAGAAATGCACAGCAATAAATTAGTTAACGCACTGTGTGAAAGCTCAATAAAGGTAAAAGAGGCTTCTTTCTATATATTACAAAGTTTCTTATGTCTGCTTATACTCAAGCTTGTTGAAAAGTTAGTGATTACATAAAAGGGTATTCTCACCACAATGATTAGCTTTAACAGAAGGCAAAGGTAAAAAAAGACTATTGCCCAAAACATGTGTTCTTTTTGTTTTTATCGAATAGTAAGTTTGCTTTCCTACTTGTGTAAAAAAAACTTCCCAAATTTATGACCCATCTCTCTGGCTCAAAAGCCGGTCAGGGTTTGGTAACCTCACTCTCCCCCATTATTTATAGCGCAAGGAGCTTGTTTCTTACTGACAAATGTTAACCCTTTAGGGGTTCATAGCGTTCTGCCCTGCTTTAACCCTTAAAGCCTAGGATATGCATACGTCCATGTCGTTTGGGGGTTCACGCCCCTGGACGTATGCGATTGGCGCGGGATGTCAGCTGTATATTACAGCGAATATACAGGAAAAATTTAATAAAAATACGTACACCGCCCTTTTCCACTTTACAAACGCCAATCGCCCCCAAAAAAGATAAAAAATAAAGTACCCATATTTGGTATCATCGCGTACGTAACGACCTGCCCTATAAATCTGTCATGTTAATTTACCTGTACGGTGAACGCCGTAAAAAAAAACAATCACAGAATTAAGATTTTTCTTCATCCCGCAGCACATAAAATGGAATAAAAGCGATTAAAAACTCCTATAAATGCCAACGTTGTACCAATTAAAACATCAGTTCATCCCGCAAAAAAAAAGTCCTAACACAGCTCTGTATACGGAAAAATAAAAAAGTTATGGCTCTCAGAAGATAGCGATGCATAAATATTGTTTTACACACTAAAAACACTAAAAAATATATAAATTGGGTATCGCCATAATCATATCGACCCACAGAGTAAAGCTAACTTATTACGGATACTGCACAGTGAGCGCTGTTAAAAATAAAAATAAAAAATACTACTAGGATTGCAGTATTTTCTTCACTCTGCCTTCCAAAAAACGGATTTAAAACTGATCAAAAAGTGTTGTCCCCCCAAAAATGATACCAATAAAACTCATCCCGCAAAAAAAAAGCCTGTACACAGCTCCGTACACAGAAAAAAAAAAACATTATGGCTCTCAGACTATGGGGATGCAAAAATGTGTTTTCCTGTTTGAATAAAAGTGTTTTTATTGTATAAAAGCAGTAAAAAATAAAAAAAATATACAAATTGGGTATTGCTGTAATCGTATCGACCTGCTGAGAAAAACTAGCATGTCATATCTAACGCAGAGTGACCGCTATAAAAAATAAAAATAAAAAACACTACCAGGATTGCTGTATTTTGTTCAAAACGCCTTACAAAAACCTTAATAAAAAGTGAACAAAGTGTTGTATGCACCTATAATGGTACCAATAAAAGCATCAATTCACCCTGCAAAAAACAAGGCCCTACACAGCTCTGTACACAGCAAAATAAAAAAGTTATGGCTGTCAGAATAGGACACCTTAAACACAATTTTTTATAGACCTATTTCTATTGCTTAAAAGTAATAAAACATAAAAAAATATATAAAATTTATATCATTGTAATTGTACCGACCCCCATAGTAAAGTTATCACATAATTTACACTGCACGGCAAACGCTGTAAAATTGAAGCCTAAAAAACAATGGTGGAACTGCGTTCACCCCCCCCCCCATTTTCATGGCCCAATGCTAAAAAAAATGATGGAACACCTGTGTGCCCAAAATGCACAATACACCCCTGTATGAGATCCATTGGGGGTGTTGAATCTAAAATGGGTCGACTTCTGGAAGATTTCACCTGTTCTGGTTCTTTGGTGGCTTTGCAAATGCGACATGGCCCCACCAAAATCTGCGTTCCAAAAGCCAAATAGCGCTCCCTCCCTTGTACACCCTGCCATGCGCCCAAACAGCAGTTTACACCCACATGTAAGGTATTGCTGAACTTGGAAGAAATTGCTTAAAAAAGTTTTTTTTTTTTTTTTCCAGGATTCCTTGTAAATATGAAACATTTTAAGCTAAATTGCAGATTATTGGAAAAAAATGTCTTTATTAATTAATTTCTGTGAAATACCTAAAGGGTTATCAAACTTCCTACACAGTGTTGTAAATACTTTAAAGGGTCTAGTTTCTTAGAAGGCGTCATTTATGGGGGTATCTAACATACAGGCCCCTCAAAGCCACGTTAGAACTGGAATAGTCCCTAAAAAAATGTATATTGCAAATTTTCTTGAAAATGTGAGAAATTACTACTAAGTTTCTAAGCCCCCTAATATCATAAAAAAAGGACATTTAAAAAATGATGCCAACCTATAGTGGACATATGGTTGATGCTAGTTATAAACTATTTTTTGGTGAATAATTATCTGTCTTGCACGCAGGAATTTTGGAACTTTCAAAATGACAAATTTTTTCCAAATTTTCATGAAATCTTGATATTTTTCACAAACAAACAAGGATTGCATGGATAAAATTTTCTTACTAACTTAAAGCACAATGTTTCACGAGAAAACAATCTCTGAATCACATGGAAGGTAAAAGTATCAAAAAGTTATTCCCACAACAAGTAACACATGTCAGATTTAAAAAAATAGGACTATGTCAGGAAGGGCAAAACTGGCTGGGTCCTTAAGGGGTTAAAACCTCTTACTTATCAATGTCCCTCATAAAAAGGGTCAGCAGAGCTGAAGCTGGCTGTGAAGAGCAGGGTCTGAAACAACCAGATGGAAATACCCTTTAAGTATGGTACAGGCAGAGGCTTGCATTTTTATATTTTTCACTTCTCAAATTGGCACTATATTAGATACTGATACATGTACAATGTATAGGATTTAATAAAAGTGATGTAATAAGTGCTCAGGACGGCTGACACATTTGTATGGTTATTACCAGGATTGGCAAAGCTATGCAGCTGAATTGCAACTAAAATGACATAAAGGGCCACATGTATAAGACTGTTTAGGTCTAAAATTCACTCTTTTGCCCATAGTAACCTTCATACATGTGGCCCAAAATGTCTGTAAATTCCAATTCTGTGTTCATTATTTCTTTTTGCACTCACACTACAACTGATTTTTTATGCAAATCACAATTTAAAGCATTGTATGTGTAAACACTGTCTGGGGCTATCTTTCAATATTACTGAAGCACTAGCATAAACATGATACTGTTGATATCGTCTACTATACATTAAACTGAATATAATATTAATAATATTTTACCACTATGTCAAATACCATACGGACTTACAGCTCACTGTAAAAATATATGAACACCAGGAATCATCATACTGCTCATAGAAAAAATTAAATTTCCCAGTAAAATACTTAATCTTTATTGATATGCATTAAAACAAATACCCCTATACAAAAAGTGACCATAAAGCATCAATCTGACAGACAGAGTGAGTTATATCCCTATCTTAATATATAACATACCTCACCTAACTCATAGAATGAGGTGTAAAGGGCAAAGCCGACACACTGCCCAATATAGATATAGACAGCTATAATACGGTATCATCCAGGTGATGGAAGTCTCTACACCGCTTAGAAAATCAATTTACATCACATTTAGTATATACTGATATACACTCACAATTCTGTAGTCCTCTTATGAGAATGATGTCCTCACTCTGTTAAAATAAACTGCTTAGAAGAACCATAGGACCATAGTGTTTGTGCACCCTCTATGATCCTATCTCAGGCAGAGCACTCGTCCCGAAAGGGACGACCCCCACCTCTTGTTGGCTTACCGTAACTCTACAATATACCACTGCACTACTTGTCAGATGGCAATGGCAGATCTAGTGTCCCAATGTGTTTCACCACTAATCGGTTCATCAGGGACAAAGAGTTTGATACCAAGATAAATAGATGATCAATTCCAAGGTGCGCGGAACTAGTGGATGATAGCAACCTCTATTAGGGCCAATGCATGATGATCGTTCCACGTATCTTGGAATTTATCATCTATTTATCTTGTTATCAAACTCTTTGTCCCTGATGAACCGATTGCCATCTGACTATTGGTGCGGTGGTATATTGTAGGGTAAGCCATTGAGAGCAGGGGTCGTCCCTTTCGGGACGAGTGCTCTGCCTCAGGTAGTATCATAGATAGGGGTGAACCAACCACTATGGTCCTATGGTTCTCCTAGCCAGTTTTTTTTAACACAGTGGAGACATCACAGAATTGAGAGTGTATCAGTATATATTAAATGTGATGTACATAAATTGATTTTCTAAGCGGTGTAGAGACTCCCATCATTTGGATGATACCCAATAATATAATGGCTGTCTATACCAATATTGGTCAGTATGTTGGCTTTGCCCTTTACACCTCATTCTATGAGTTAGTGAGGTATGTTATATATTAAGATAGGGATATAACTCACTTTATCTGGCAGATAGATCATTTATGGTCACTTTTTGTATAGGGGTATTTGTTTTACTGCATATCAATAAAGTTTAGGTATTTTACTGGGAACTTTATTTCTGCAAATACCATACTGGTGCAATCTGACCATTTCAAAATTCAGACTATACAAGAGTCAGCTGCACTTGGCTTTTCGTCATAACTCTATGAAGCCAGGAGTCTAAGCACGTACTACAGCCAGAGGATGAGGTTACATAAAGCTGCAGACAGAGGATGTGAAATGCAAACCCTCAGAACAACACGATGAGATTAGCACATTTTAACCATACTGGGCACAACAAGCTATTACATCTGCCAAGGCCATGAGCAACCATGAGACCTTGTCTCTGATATAGGTAATTATAAAGAAGACTGTAAAGGGCATAAAAGATTTATGGACTTGAATATAAATATTTTCTTTTCATTAGTCTGAACAAAGATGCATCTAATATATATTTGATTAAATATATTCTCTTTATTGTTTGGATTATAATTAAGTTACATGATTTAGTTATTTGAAGACTAACACATGACAAAATATTGTCTAACTAGAGGTGCTATTTACAAATTCTCTGTAGACTGGACATTGTCATAAAATAATCAGCATCGTAGCTGAATTTTTATTATCACTGTGCCCGTTTAAAAAGTTCACCAATTCAAGAACAAAACAATATTATAATGGATCAACATAGTGGTATAGCTATAGTGCATGCAGTGGTAGCAGTTGCATCTGGGTCCCAAAGTAGTCCCAAATGGTATATAAAAAGACATCGATATTATAGATGGCAAAAGTTAGGTGGGAAGGACCAGTTATAGGCCTTTTCATAGGACCCGTCAGGGCTACCATAAGTAATTTCAGGGTCTTTTACTACCAAAGTATCTGGGCCACCAACCCATAGCCGATTCCTATCTTACACCACACAGTAGACCTCTTTCTTTTTAAAATTTGAACAGGGCCCCTGATAAGAGTGCTGCAGATACTGACCTGGTGGTACCTCTCTGACTACTAGGCCTACATTTCTTCCTGAATCTTATTGTTTTAGCCGCAGCAATTATTTCTTAAATAAATATTAAATAAATATTAAATATTTGTTTCTTAAAGGGGTTATCCACTTCATATAAAGGTGAAACAATCTACTACCTGTGGCCAAAAAGAAAAAAACCTTATAGTCACCCCTCACCTCCATTTTAGCACTGGCCCTTCCCGGTTTTCTGTTTACCTTATGTTCTCTTCTGAATGGGGCGTTACTAATGCAGGCAATGATTGGCTGAGTCACGTGCCACTCCCTTACATTACTAATCGGAAGTCTGCAGTCTCAGATTGGCAGCAGCTCTCATGACTTCCCACTCGGAAGAGAACTTAAGGTAAGCAGAAGACCGGGGAGAGCCAGGGCTGGAGCGGAAGAAAGGAGGAAGGTGAAGACAGGCTTTTTTATTTAATTGGCTAGAATTAGATTATTTCATTTGTATGTGAATTAGACAGCCACCAAAATAATGGAAACATTTAGAATCAGTTTTGTAATCTTTAAAATGATGAGGACGCTGCGGACAACCACAGGTTGAAACCTACTCCTGACTGGTTAATAAATTAACCTTTAAAGGCTAGAATGTACAGTGTCTCCTTAAGAACATAGAGTGGGGAAAAAAAGTATTTAGTCAGCCACCAATTGTGCAAGTTCTCCACTTAAAAAAATGAGAGCGCCCGTAATTGCATTCATAGGTAGACCTCAACTTTTGAGAGACAAAATGAGAAAACAAATCCCGAAAATCACAATTGTTGATTTGGAAAGAATTTATTTGCAATTATGGTGGAAATAAGTATTTGGTCACCTACAAACAGCAAGATTTCTGGCTCTCACAGACCTGTAACTTCTTCTTTAAGGAGGCTCCTCTGTCTTCCATCATTACGTGTAGTAATGGCACCTGTTTGAACTTGTTATCAGTATAAAAGGCACCTGTCCACAACCTCAAACAGTCACACTCCAAACTCCACTATGGTGAAAATCAAGAAACTGTCTAAGGACCCAGAAACAAAAATTGTAGCCCTGCCCAGGTGGGAAGATGAATCTGCAATAGGCAAGCAGCTTGGGGTGAGAAATCTACTGTGGGAGCAATAATTTGAAAATGGAAGACATACAAGACCACTGATAATCTCCCTCGATCTTGAGCTCCACGCAGATCTCACTCGTGGGGGTAAAATGATCACAAGAACGGTGAGCAAAAATCTCAGAAACCACACGGAGGGACCTAGTGAATGACCTGCAGAGGGGGTGGGACCAACGTAACAAAGGCTACCATCAGTAACCACTTTCGGCCGCAGGGACTCGATCCTGCAGTGCCCGAGTGTCCGCTGCTTAAGCAGTACATGCCCGGGCCGTCTAAGTTTCTTAGAGGGCAGTTGGATGTCAGAAAATGATGGGAGAATGTTATTTTGGTCAGATGAAATAAAATAGAGTTTGCTTTGGAGCTGTTTCTCTGAAAAGGGGCCAGGACGACTGACCTGTACTTGAAAGAATGAATGGGACCAGGGATGTGCGGTTTTTTAGTTAAAAACCCTACTTTCATAAGGGGGGCCCTTTGGGAAGAGGGAAATGTGGCCCCATCTTTCAGAATGAAAAATGACCCCAAGCACACCCACCAGGGCAAACGAAGGAGTGGTTTGTAAAAAGTTTTTTCCCAAGGTCCGGGAGGGGCCCTCCCCCCAGTCTCCAGATCTCAACCCCATAAAAAACCTTTGGGGGGGTTTTGTTGCCCGTGTTGCCCAGCGACGAAAAAAAATCATACTGTTTCTTGAGGGGGATCTGCATGGAGGAATGGGCCAACTTTTCCAGAAAACAGTGTGGGCCCAAAACCCTTGGAAGACATTTCAGAAATTGTTTGCCTCTGTCTTCCAACAATGGTTATATAAAAAGGGTATTGAGATGAACTTTTTTTATTGCCAAATCCCTTTATTTTCCCCGTTTTTTGAAATAAATTTTTTCCCAAAAATCAGACAATGTTTTTTTTGGGGATTTGTTTTCTTATTTTGTTCTAATAGTTGGGGGTTTTCATGTGATGTCAATTACAGGCCCCTCTCTCATTTTTTAAGTGGGAGAATTGAAAATTGGTGACGGGACAAAATTTATTTTTTTCCCCAGTAACTGCCAACAAAAAATGTTTTAAATTGGACTTCGGGGGTTTTTTAAAATCACAAAAAACTCTCAAGTTTTTGGGGCCTATGTTTTCACCTGTGAAGTTTTATCTGCCCCCAAAAAACCATAATGCCCTTAAACATTTTCCAAGTCTTGTTGCAAAATTTAGAAAAGGGGAAAAATTTTAAACTTAAGGGCTTGTTTTGGGGGCTTGGTTTTGGGGCTTTTGGGGTTTCTGATGGGGTTTTTTGGGAAATTTTTGCCAATTTAGCTAAACCTTTCTAGCTTGTTCAACGGTCCCCGGGGGGGCCCAATGAAAGGTGGTTTTTTTCCCAAAAGGGTTTCATGTTTTTTTATGTTTCAAAGAAAGGTTTTTTTTAAAAGGGTTTTTTTTGACTTTTTGCTTTTTTTTAAAAATTGGGGGTTTTTAACCTGTTTTCAGGGGGTTTAAAAAACATTTTGTTTTTCATTTTTTGGGACCCCTTTTTTTGGGTGCCCCCACCCCTTTTGGTTTTGAATTTTGGGCCAAATTTTTTTTAGGGTTTGTTTGGTTTAAAAACTCTTTTTTGCTGTTTAGAAAACCAATCAGGAGCCCCTTTTAATTTTCATTTGTGCTTTGAAAAAAATGAGAGGGGCGTTTCTGATTGGTTGCTATGGGCAACAACGGTGTTTTAGATTTTGGGGGCGGTTTTTCCCATACTTTGTCCCCCTTAGGAAATGTTTCCCGGGGCTTATTCTGGGCGTAATTCAGTCCGTAATTACGCGCCGAAGTGCCCCAATTAGGGGGCAATTTTCTTTCCCAGAAAATTTGGGAAATGAACATTTTCCCCTTTAGAGAACTTTGAAATTAGTCCCTTCCCTGCTCGGCAAATACGGGGGGGGAGTTTAATTGACGGGTCACTTTCTAGGGGAGTTTTCCCCGCCGCTGCAAGGGACTTTTAATGGGTTGGGGGAAGGGTGCCGGCCCCCCCCCTAAATCCCCCGCCCCGTACGCCCCCCGGCCACTTTGGCTTTAATTTGCGGGGGGGTTTTTAACGCCCGCAGTTAAGGTGTAAAACATAGTTTTAGTATATTCCTTACACTATTTATCAAACATAGAAATTTTTAAGGAATAGATTGACCCACCGGGGTTTTTTTGGGTTTAAAAATAAAAAAAAAAAGGGGGAAAAAACAAGGGGGTTAAGATATTGACTGGGAAAAAAAAAATCATGTTCAAGCCCATGCCTTTGGCAGTTTTGTTTTTTAAAGAAGGGTCTATTTTTCATTTTCTTGTTGTGCAGATTTTATCATCATTTTTTAACCCTTAGCTTATTTTTCAGCTAATTAACTGAAATGTTTTTGTCAAGGATATGATTCATTTTGAAAAGTTCATTAACAAACTGGAAATTTTCTATACAAGCTTTGCCACACTGACAAGTTATCAGAATGTGGAGCTACAATCGTAAGTATTTTCAGTTTCTGTTCACATAGGATTAATGACACAGATAAGATAGCTCTCTTTTTCAGTTGTTACAAATGGCTCAGTTGTTCGTACTATTGCCTTGCAGCTTCGGGGTCCCGAGTCTAAATCTGACCAAGGGCAACATCTGTATGGAGTTTGTATGTTCTCTTTGTGTTGGTGTGGGCTTAATTTGGGTATTCTGATTTCTTCCCATAATGTAAAAACATACTGATATGTTATCTGGAATATAGGTTGTGAGCCCCAATGGGAACAGGGACCTATGTGAAATAATAATAACTAGGTCACAGTTATAGGGTCAGCAAGGTTTTGTATCTGGCACAAAAAGAGCATAATGACCTGATATAGGGAAAGAAAACTCTGAAAGAGACTCTGTTTGCTTTATAGATTGCTTTGAATATGTCAGGATATATGATATATATTGTAAGGCCGCAGCTGGGAAGGTCTGCGATGGAGTGTATATCCCAGCAGTTCTGGGCGTATGCTGGAGAGTGCAAGATACATGCCACCAAGTAAAGAAGCCTTGGTGGGAGTGAAAGGCCATTTGTTAAATAGGTGTGGCAGTAAGACTGTCGACATACATTTAAGTTGTCTGTTAGTACGGCTACCAGCCATTCGTGTATTGCCATACGTTTTTGTTCTGCTGGTGAAATAAACACACGGAAGCAAGACACCGTTTAAACCAGATATCTGCCTCTGTCTCATGCCTGAAGGACTTGTGAGTGATCCCAGAGCTGTGCAAGCTCATAATATATATATATATTATATATATTTAAAATATTTATAAATATAATTTATAAATTTATTTTTTATAATATTTTTTTATATATTTATAATTTAATATATATATATAAATTTATAAAATTAAAAAAAAAAAAAAAAATTAAATAAAAAAGTTAAAAAATTTTCTTACAAATTCCCCCTTCTTTAAAAAACCTTCAATCAAAAGTTTTTTGGGAAACCGGGAACACTCCCCTTTTTTTGGGAAACCCAAAACCAAAAACCCAACCTAACTTTGGAACAAAAAGGAATAATTGTCAAGCCAAAATTGCCATTACTGCCTTTCGGGGTTTTGCCCCTCTCAGGTAAAGCAGAATTTTGGGCTTAGGGGGGGGGGGAAAAAGGGGTAGAAAAGGGGGAACATCCTCCTTTGGGGGAACACCTTTTAAGGGGTGTGTTTTTGGGGTTTTTTTTTATTCCCTTTTAGCCCCAAAACTAAGTTGCTTCAAAAGCATTAGGGGAAAGGGCTAAGTTATGCCCTCTATAGGTTGAAAAAAATCCTCAATTTTTCTGTTTCCCCTGAATTTTGAAAAGCAAAAAGGAAAAATTTTGTCAAGCCAATATTCCCCCATCAAAATTTCCCCGTTTCGTGTATAGAGCAGGTTATCTACTTGATGTCTATATAGCTAATTATTAACTTGTAAAAAAAAAAAAATTATAAATCTTTCATTAAGATTGTCCAAGATTTGGCTGAATGTCCAAATTGAACTTTTGTCCAATAAGATTCCCTGAAACAGTTAGTGCGGGCAAATGCTTTATTTAAGGGAGCTAGGTTTTTAATACAAAAAAAAAAATTTTTTATCCAAAATTTTTTGGACTTTTTTTTGGGAAATTTAAGTAGTTGTTTTTTGTCTTTTGAAAATTAATTTAAAAAAAAAGTATTAAAAACTTTTTTTGGAGAAAAAAACAATTGTGTTGCATGCACAAATCTCATGTGTACTGGAGCTATAGGTATGATGAGCAAGGGGGTTTTATGCGAAAAAAAACCACCTTCTGGATTTGCTTTAGCTTACAAAATAATACATTTCGATCCCATTAGTTTTGGCTTTGAATCCGGGACGGGAACCAGAGAGGGCTTGCGTGTGAAAACCCATGCCCTCTGTCTGGGGGGTTTTTTAAAAAAGCATTGCACACGCACAGCCAAGTGACTTTTTGGGGGTTGTTTTTCCATTTTTGGGAACAATTTTCTTCCCCCAAATTGCAAGGCTAGGCTGCCCCAAGCTTATGAAAAAAAATTTTGTTAAAAAAACCAAAAACGTAAAAAAAAAAACTTTTTTTTTTTTTGTTTTTTTTTTTTTTTGTTGGGTTTTTTTGGCGGGGGTTTTGGGGCACTTTTTAATGTATGCAAAATTCTTTTAATTTTTTTAAAAAAAACCCGGGGGCAGTTTTTCACCCCAGAACGAAAAAAAAACCGCCCCAAAATTAAAAAGAAAAAACAGTCCAAAAACCACCTGGTAGTTTACTTTAGACTTAAATTAGTAAATTTTCCGCCGGGTGCCCAAAAAAAAAAACCGAGCAGAAAAAAAAAAAGGGCCTGTTTGGGACTCCCGGGTTCATTTTTTTATAAAAAATTTTATTTTGGACATTTTTCTATTCGATTTTTCAGTGGTTTAAAAGATATTTAAAAACCCGCGAAATTGACGAAAATCCTGTGCTGTGGAGAAATAGCCTAACAGGAATTAAATGTATCAAGACCCTTTGCATCATATAAAGCAAAACTTTTGCATTATCAGCATCAAACCCAAAAAATTTAATGATATAATGTACATAAAATATCTTAATCTATTTAGTAGTCTGGAAGTCACAGGAACTGGTGAAATAGGAATATAGTAGATGAGGTTGGAAAAAGAATAGGCCATTTTTCCCATTCTATAACCCAAAATGTGTTTCCAAGGGGGCACAAAACTTTTTTGGGTGCATCCCAATTTGTCCATGAGAGAAAAAAAGTTTTCCTGACTCCAAATATTGCAATCAGAATAATCCCTGGATTGACATTGTGCCTCCAGAATCTATAAACCATAACCTGTGACATTCTATTTTTCAAGAAAGGCATCAAAATCCTTCTTGACCTTGTTCAATGACTCCACCATCACAACCTCTTGTGGCAGTAGTCTCATTACTTACACAGTAAAGAATCTGTGATGATAGGGAAACCATAGAGGATGCTCCCTTGTCATTGTTGTAGGCCTTGGTGTAAAAAAATCATGAAAGACATCTGTGTACTGCTGTTTAACATATTTTTACATGGTAATTAATTCACCCTTAATAATAAAGATTGGCAAATCCTATCCAGTGAAATTGACGCCATAGAATTTTGGGCGAATGTATGAATTCCCCAGCCGGGGGCGCATGTTTCCGCAGTTTTCCGAAAAATTTCCCCTCATGTTTTCGGTGCCGAGGTGCGCTCTCATGCGGTGTAAAGTCCCCGAAACCTCGTCATGTGTGAGGGCAGTGGGGGGATTTAGGGCTTTGGGGACTCGCCAAAGATTCCCCGCCCCGACGTAGTGCGCTCATATCCCGTGTAAAGTCCCCCCGTCAGTTTGGGGGCAGTGCGAGGACTTGGGGCCCAGTGCGGGACTGTGCCTAATATCGCCGTCCCCGGGGGGTGCGCTCATACATGCGAGGAAAATCCCCGGCCTCGCCAGTGTGTGGGGCACGTGCGGGATAGGCGCGTGCGGGGGGGGCCCTTAAAAGTATTCCCAATTCGAGAAGGCTGGAAAACAGCGGGAAAAACATTAAACATGTCCCTGGGGGTGGGAGTTGAATAAAAAAAATGCCCTTTTTTAGGTGAAAAACATTATCGAAAAAGAACTCAAAATACTAAAAAAAAAACATAAATTTAAAAACATTTCCAAAAATTTAAAAGAACGGGCACATCAGGAATTTGGAATTGAAAAAATTTCCGGAAATACAGAATTCAAAATTTTGTAAGTGTTCTCATTGGTCGGCAAAAAACCAGCCAATCAGAATAGGAGCGACGGGAAAAAACCTTTTTAAAACCCTATGGAGAAGAAATTGGGCCCAATAAAAAATAAAAGGCGGGAGGGTTTCAAAATACAGAAAAAATGCGGGAAAGAGTGATTGGTTGAGTTTGGGGGGGCCCTTGGCAATTTTTGGCCAATCTAATAAGAGCGACAGGGGACCCTTTAAAAACCTTATGGAGAAGTATTGACCAATAAAATTTTCAAACCCGGGGACATTTTTAAAAATACAGTAAAAAAGGGCAAAAAAAGAGCTGTTTGGGTTTTAAAATTGGGGGGGTTTTTGGCTATCCCGGCAAATCGGGACCCGCGAGTATTTTCCCCCCTTGTAGCTAGGGCCAGTTCGGGGCACGAAATTCCCCGTGAGGGGGGGGAGAAATTAGTAAATAGATTTTTTTTATTAAGGTAAAACATTTTTCGGGTTAAAAGGCTAAACCCCTTCTATAAAATACTTTAAAAAAAAATCCCTAACAACGCTTTTTGGTCGCCAAACCCGGCACAACACCCGGGAATTGGTATATTCAAAATTTTGCCGGGAAATACAGTAAATCAAATTCTTTAAGCTCTTCTTTTGGCCCGGCAAAAACCCAAAACCAATCAGAATAGGAGCGACAGGGCCCCCATTAAAACCTATGGAGAAATATTCCCAATTCAAATTAAAAGGGCCGGGACAGTTCAAAAAAACAGTAAAAATGCAGAAAAGAGCAAAATTTTTTGGGAGCAAGGGGGGGGGCTTGGTTTACCCCGGGCCAATCAGACCGCGAGCTACTTGTCCCTTGTAGAAAAAGGGAGAAACGGGGCAATAAAAATCTGGTTTCCCAGCGGGGGGCATGGAGTATGTTTAAAAAAAAATCATTTTTATTAGGGTAAAATATTATTAAAAAAGAGTAAAACCTTTTTAAAAAACATAAATAAATCAATCCCTAACAACGGTTTGTCGCCGAGCCCGGCGCTACATAAGGAATTGCGATATGAGAATTCCCGGGAAAACTTAATTCAAATTCTTTAAGTTTTTTTCATTTGCAGCAAAACCAACCAATCAAAATAGGAGCGACAGGGAACCTTATAAGTATGGAGAAGTAGGGGCCCAATAAAATGAAAAGCGGGACATTTCAAAATACAAAAAAAAAGGAGAAAAGAGTGTTTGGTTGAGCCCAGGCGGCAGTTTTGAATCCCCCAAATTATATGTAGTGCGTCATTTTGAATGGAGAAAGAAGGGCGCGAAAAAGGGGCCTAAAAGTTTTTTATGTCTATGGGAAATTTCCGTATTGTGATTGGGGGGGGGGAAGGGGGGGGCTCGCCTGCTTAGCCAATCAGCGGCTGAGTCTTCCTTTGGTTTAGGGGGAAAAGAAATGCAGAGCGAGCTTGTTTTTGATGGCTGTTAAAGACGCGGTTTTTTTGGCCCCAAAATGGGGAGGGCGACGCTTTAGGGTTTTTAAAGCAATTTTAATTAAAAATGTCGTCCCCGAAAAAAAATGATAATATCCCAAGTTGTCCCGATCTGTATTAAATGAAAAATAATATGGGGGGTAACGAAAAAAAAAAATTTAATTAAAAATTATTTTTTTTTCTTTATTTTGTTACCCCGATCATAGTTGGGTTAATATAGTGATTATTTTTCGTCTAAAGATTTTCTTGGCTGGTTTTGTTCTGAAAAGTTTTTGGAATTGTCCATATAGGATACCTCCTAGCACTAAGTCTAGCGGTAGGATTACTTTGCTGTTTAGAAAATATAGTTTCAAAAGAAATTTGTTTAACCCTTTCCGTAGGTATATTTTAAATGAGGGGGTTTGGGAGAAGGGCGCAAGAAGTCTTGTTTTTTCACCCCCCCAATTAAAAAAAAGAAAAATGACTGTTTGTATAGACCCTTCTAGAATTACATCCCAAAAATGTATTTTTCTCTACTGAAACACAAGTGAACTATTTGTCCATCGACCTTTTTTTAACATATTGAATACTTTCTTTTATGTTCCTTATTACAAGCCACATAACCCCATGGTAAGTCTATAAATTTCTTTCATTTCAGGTTACAGAGGGCAAAGCAACAAGTACATCTGCCCAAGTCTGGTTTGAGGATAGAAACTAGTCGGCCAAGTAAACCACAAGGCAATCATGTTAAATGAATGAGGGAAAGTATAACTCCAAATTCCTCGCCAAGGGTCAGAAAGAGCAGACACATTTCAGAAAATAAGTCTGCCATTTCTCCCATTTGACTGTGTGCAAAGGGCAGTATCCTCTGAGCTACTCTCTTTGTGAACTGCTCAGTCCAGGAGATGGAAATTCACCCTCTTGTCACACAACTCATATTAAATCTTTATCAAGTGGAAGTTATGTAAGTGTATGAAAGGTTATGCTTTAAAAATAGACTTGCTGACAATAGTGAATTCAGGGTGGCTGTTCACTCACCCCAAGACTAAAACTCGATGCCAAATGGTATTTAAAAAGCACTTTATGGATATGGTGAAAAATTTGGCATTTGCTTAGGCCATTAACCCCCGGGAGCATTTAAAACAATACCCCTTTTTAAAAAGACATAAAAACTTTTACGGTATAAAGTGGAATGCAAAAATGAAAATGTTATCATCCAAACACTGACCCATTCTCAATTTATTTGAGGGTTCTATGGAAAAGTAAAATCAGGGCCCCCATTCTTCACTTAATTTTTACCCATTACAGGCTCTAGTACAATGTAAGTTGACCCTGCTCCCCGAAAATTTTATATATATAAAATATTAGTGCGTGTTTGTACCAACCTTTCCAAAGGGAGTGCAATAATTTTCTGGCCTTTCCATTCCACAAGTAGAAGAATTCAGGATCTGACTTCCCCAAAAGGAATCCCCACTGCAGGGTAACATCCTCCATGAGAGCAGTCTTGTTGTGCATGCACAAGGAATGCAAAACCTGTGTAGCACAAAAGCAACAATAAAATAAATGCAAAACATACATCTAATGACAATATTTATTAAAAAGACTAACTTAGGGCTTGTTCACACGGCGTTTTTTACTCGTGTTAACTGTTTTTAGATCGTCTCTGGGACCCCACGGAGGCCCAGAAGGATTAAAAATTTAGCAGTGGTTTATATGTGGTATGAGGACAGCGCGGCGTTCACTGAGAGATCGCCGCTGGTGTTTCCTCCGCCCGTCGGCTCCGTCTTTGAAAGAATGACTGCAAAGACATATGTGTGCTATAGACCCCAATCCTGATGCAGAGGGAGTTAAATAGATGATCCAGGCCATTACAGCAGGACCCCATCTGTCAGTCATAGCCATACATTATTCTGCATTAAGAAACTGTAATAGAATGCCCCCCTTGTGAGGAAAACAAACAGTGCAGACTGCTTTTCCAGCCTGGTCCCCTTTTTCTGTAAGTGTTAGTTTTAGAGCATTTATGCTCAAATCTTATTCATTTTGAGGTGTTAGCCCCCCCCACCCAAAAGGTAGCCCCCCCCCATTGGAGTTATTCACATGTTTGACCCATTTTAAAATAATAGGTTTATCAGTTTAGGGGGGGT